>JARHVA010003010.1:1365000-1965000 GCA_037957365.1 Torreya grandis | reverse complement strand
ACACTCAGTCATTTTAGAACCCAAATTAGCAGAGTAAGTCTCAAATTTAACCCTAGTCTATTGAATGTCATCTTCCTTAGAATTTATGAAAACTTACCTTTTGGCCAATATTCCCTCTAACACTAATATTTGAGGATTTAAGATTGTAACATATTTCAAACTCTTCCATTTCCATTTGATCATTCCATCCCAAGGGCTAGGTTCTAACTAGTCACAAACCTTGATTCCCCATAATGTTAACAAAATAGCCTTTGCTTCATCCAAATCTTGCATCTTTTGAAGAGGATTATGTCTATTCTAAGAATCCTCCTAAAATTTATCCTTGCACCCATTATTCATAATCATCAAGAAATTATCTTTGATTATATTATGACTTTCAAGGATGAAATTCCAAAATGAGAACCCTTGGGTAGATAGTGAACTAAAAAAGTGTTGATAGGCTCATTTTCACCAAAATATTTGAATTATAGAAACTTATTCCAAAGGACCTGAGGATTTGATATCATGTTCCAAACCAATTTTAGTCTAAGATCAAAATTCTAAGTAGACAATTTTTGATCCCCACTCCACCATAATCTTGAGGGAGACAAAACCTATCCCACTTCATCAAAGATAATTTCTTTTTTTATTTAAACCTTACCATGAGAAGTAATTTGAAATTTGATTAATTATCTTAATCACCGATGCAAGATGGGTTAATAAGAATAATATGTAGATTCAAAGGGCACTGAGGATTGATTTAATGAGAGTGATTCTGCTAGCTAGAGATAACCACTTACCTTTCCAATCCTCCAATCTAGCTTGGAAGGCTTTGATAAAAGGGTCTCATATACTAACCTTACCCACTCCCCTAAATAAGGGAATGCCTAAATATTTTATAAGCAAAGTACCAATTTTAAAATTAAGGATATTATCAATTTATATTTGAGAGAAAAATTCCACATTTAAAAAATAGAGCTCAAATTTTGTGTCATTAATCATTTTCCTATAATCAGCTTCATAACTAGATAAAATTTGCTTGAAAGAGTGAACCTCTTGAACTAAAGCCATTCCAAAAAACATGGTATCATCATCAAAATATTGATGGGATAAATAATCCATACCATCCATAGCTTTTAAACCAATAATTATACCTTCATTAAGTTCCCCAGTAAAAAAAATACCCAAGGCTTCATCTAGAAGGATAAAGAGGAATGGTGATAGAGGGTCCCCTTGATATAGCTCCTGATAAATTTCAAAAAAACTTGAATGTTCCCATTTCACTAGCACTAAGAATCTTAGGATTTTAATACAAGTAAATGCCTAATTTCACCAACAAAGATCAAAGTCAAAATTGATAAGGACTTTGATAAGGAATTTCTAATTGACCCAATCATATACTTTGCTTATGTCAAGTTTCATAATAATCACAACCTTATGACTACTCAAGAGAAAGATTGTACAATTTTGTGTGTGATGACTATACCTTCCTAGATTTTTTTACCTAGGACAAAACCTCCTTATTCCTTATGTTGTTTCCCCATTATACATATCTCTAATCTGGCCTTGTACACTTGAAGAAAATGGCAAATAATGATGAAAAACCTAATAGTGCATTGTTATAGCTAGAGAAGAGTTAGGCATCAAAAAATAGACTAGACTAAGAAAAATGACTAAGGTACCTACAAAGGGTATTGGTAAGCTCCCTACTACTTCTAGCTCTACCTGAACTAAGGTGAGAGGACCTACAATGTAGCTTACTCACATAGAGAGATTCTATAACTCAACCTCCATGGGGATTATTGGCACAAAGAGACATAGATGTGGCCAGAGCACAACCAAACTTGCACACTCTACTAGGGAAGGGTTGTCACAAGGAATGCAAAAATGCAATAAGTCACATTTAATCTACTGAAGATGGATATGTATATGACTGCAACTTTCATTCTAAAGAATATTCAAGATATAGGTCAAATGGAAAAATACAACACTATTATTCAAGGCACAAAATTTAAATACATGTTATGTAAATAATATATTATACATTTATAGGATAAATAATACTCATAATATGCAAAGGGTGTATTATATGTAGGGAAGGATGAGGTAGGACAGTTAGATTATTATATAAAAAAAGAAGGTGGCATGTTGGTGGCCTATTTCAAACAACAAGTTCTCTTATAATATTCATGACATTATCCTTAGCAAAGGATGTATAAAAGAATCAAATATAATATAATGGGAAATACCAAATGGTCCCTAAAAACCTATATCATAAATTGTAACTAAAATTTCAAAAAACTTTTGCCTATCAAATTTGTAGACCCAAGGTGCCTTAAAAGGTCATTCAATAAAACATTTTCAAAGTTAAACTGTAGAAAGAGATTTACATCCTAAATATATAAAATTACAACCAATAGTGAACATAAACCCAAATATCCAATCAATAAGACTTGTAAGACATATTACTACACTTCATCAACAAGAAAGATCAAGAACCATAAGCATTTTCATTAATCTTGAAAAGAAACTTTACACACATTAATTATTCAAAATGCTACCAAGGGGACAAGCATGATGAGTTTGATCTTTTGAAAAGGGAGACATACAAACATATTATCAAAGCTTGATAATGGTTTTACATCTACAAACACCTTATAAAGGGAGATAAAATCTACACAACAATTGATCCCAATTCTTTTTTTTTAGAACCTAGACTTAGTGAAAAAGAATACCTAAAATAATGACCAACAACAACCTTGAAATAGAAGATTATACATTCTAATCCTTATACTATGGGCTACAACTTTCAAAATTTCAAAGCAATCCCAAGTCCACTAAGATGCTTCCAACTAGAAAATATTCGCTCACCACACCTGAAATCTTCATCCATTCTCAAGAAAATCATAGCTCTAATTGCCTCTACATGGAATGATGAAGATTTTGTAATAAACTATTTGATTTCTTTAATGGAGATGCATTCAAATGAGATAGAAGTATAATATTCATGGTGAAGGTAAACAAACCATTTATCTTTATGCATAACTACTTAAAGATCACCCTGATCACTTGCCTGGTCAACTTGAGATTTAAAGATAGCTGCCCTCTGCCTCATGCATGCCATAGAATAACCTACTCTTACAATGATGATTGGAACATATTCTTGATCCATGGTCCCTTGAATAATCTTCTTTGGAGTGGTCCACCTTGATATTGCAAACCTAGAATATCTCTTCTAATGGAGGAGCCTAGACAGATAAAGAAGATGAAAAATTCCAAAATTAGGGTAAATAACTTCTTGACCCTTTGGGCTCCAATCTACTTTTTCACATCTATAAATCTTCACATTTTCCTTTGTGTAAATTTGCCCTTTTATGATTTCCTTCATATTTTGTAATGCATTATTTTCACTTTTGACTTATTGGGAAAATTTTGACCCCACTTGGCAATTTGAAATTTATGTAATTGGCACTTATATTCCCCATGGGAAGTTCCCCTAGGTAATTCTCAAACAATCACATAAGGGATTAGTAAATCCATTTTGAATTATAATGCACTGAACATAGGCTTCTCATTATTTTAAAATTCCTCATCATATAGGCTTTCCCTGAGATCTACATAGAGGTCATTAATTATATGACATAAGCCCCTTTGTATTATATAAATGCTAAAATCATTTAATATATGTTTCCTACAATCACAAATGGACTTTATGCGTTATCTAATTATCAAGGTCACACTTTAGAACCAATATTTGACATATCTAAAAACCCACTCTCTACCCTGACTTCATACTTTAGCAAAAGTGATTTTATCTCCTTACTAAGAAAATCCACTGACATCATTAACATTCAACCTATGTTCTATTCACAATAACCCTTGGGAGTACATTATGAGCCTCTAGATAAGGGACCTATGGATTCCCAATTAACCTATGTCATATGGCTATAAAATTTCCTTTAAACTTCCTACAGAGCTCCCATGGTTCATTTAAAACTTGCATAGTTAATCTTCTTATCACTAGTGAAATTTCCATAAATTGCTTTGCATAGGACATTTGAATATGATATGTATGCTTGTGTGGCATTCATCATGTCATGTTGGGGTTCATAAATATCTTTGACCCCTTTTTCATTTTTTTAAATGATTATGGCATAAAATTGATGTTAGTTTACCCATCATTTAACGTTTGCATGAATGTCTTTGATGGGCACATAACCATCAAATTTAAGCCCCAATGAATAATTATCATGGATTAAATTTGACATTCACACACCCATTATTTTATGTTTGCATGATTATCAATGACATCTGTGTGACCATCACATTTAAGCCCCAAAAAAATATTGGTTGAGCTTAATCTTGGCATCCACGTGACTATCAAAGATGTTCATGTGACCATCACACTACTAGTTTCACTCATTGAGAGTTTGACACATGTCTTCTTCATGTTCCTCTAGAGGTTCCTTTGACTTTATTAACCCTTTCATGTCATTGGATCATTAAGAAACCCATTGGGATGGTGACACTTATTACTCTCAAAAAGCTCTCAAAGTTTTTTATGATTCAACACTGCTCCCACATTGTTCAATCGATCTGCTTCATGTCAATGCATACCATCCAATCATGATCTACCAACCTAGTCATGATTAGCTCAAATCGGATAAGGAAAATTCCAAGTTCATTCTTGGGACATAAAAACTTAAGATAAAGGATTTAGCCTAAGGATTTGGGGTATTGATAAATACAAATGGGACTTACGAATTTTATGATAAGCATATAACAAAGGGATTAAACATTACTTGGACCATGATAATAAATAAAATGGACCATGGGTATTAGCCAAACCATGTAAATAAATAAATAAAAGGGACCCAATATGAATTTTTATATTAAGGTTTGGTCATGTTAATAAACATAACCAATCCTTAATATAAAAATAAAACTAAGTCATTAGCATATTTAAAATTTTCTCACTTAAATTGATCCACCACATTTGATTTTAAATCAATAGGTCTTAGCCAGGGAAATTAGAATAAGGATTTTAAAATGCTCAAGCATGAACTCGCTTGGTTTTTTGATAGACCAAATTCTCTTAAAAACTAGAATTGAGCAAGAAACTCAAGCATTCATACTTGATAAGGGATCAATTTATCTAGTGAAATTTTGGGCACTAACACTGGCTCTCACTCAAGGATACATACCCCCTACAAGTGTGCAAAGAACCCTAAAATGTAAGACCAAGTTCTAGTTTATTGGGTTACAAAGTCAAAACTTAACATTTTTACCAATAATACTTATGAAGTCTCAAAAAAAACATGGTAGACTTATCTAAAATAGATTATGAGTATCTAAAAATGAACACAAGACAAAAGGAACTAGACAAACAAGGCCCAAGGTAAAGGGGTAACAAAACAATAGAAGGACAAAGCAACAAAACATCATCCAATATGTACATAGTTGTAGATGGACTCAATCTACGAAGTGATTTAGATGTCTTCCATTGACTAGAAGCTCTAGTATCTCACAATCTAGGTCTCTTATAAATAAAGTGTTTTATCCAATCTAGTAGTCAATGGAATAGGACCCATCCACAAGGCATCAAATTTGACATGCTTTCCTTTCTTCTCATGTTTATTGTCCTAAAGTATAACCAAATCACCTACTTGAAAGATTCATAAAGTGACCTTATCAAATATTTTCTTTAAATTTTCTTTGAAATTGAGGTGTTTTTCATGAGCTTGTCTTCAAATTTCATCAAGCTCAATAATCTGGTTCATCATGCTTTCATAGTGGTTGATATGTTCGTATTCCTCTAGTTGTTACATGAGTTGATAGGTGGGAAACTATAAATTCATAGGTAAAAATACATGATGTCCATAAATAAATCTCAAAAAGGCTTCTACCTATGGGTCTCTTGAGTGTGATCCTATCAGCCCATAAATCAAACTTCAACTATTCACCCCACTTCTTATTTAATTCCAATGTTCATCTAATGATCTTGAGCAAGTTTTTATTACTAGATTTTGCTTACTTATTCTCTTGAGGGTTGTAATTAGAGGCATATCTCAATTCAATCCCATACTCATTGCATAATTCCACTAAAGGTTTAACTTTGAATCTCATAGCATTGTTAGTAACAACTTTAATATGCACAGCAAACCTACAAATAATTTGATTTAGCAAAAACTCCAATACTACCTAGTGCATTACTTTATTTTTAGGGACTACCTTAACCCATTTCATGAAGTAATCAGTTGTAAATAGTATCCATATATGTCTAATGCTTGAAGAATAAATAATTTATCCAATGAAATCCATTCCTCATTTTTATAATGGCTTTCAATCATTATAGGCTAAAAGGGGAGGGAAGATGAAGCTTTCATCCTCCCAGCAAAGCACTAACATTTATCACATTTTTTGACTATCTAAGTAACATACTTGAACAAAGATGGCCATAAATAACTATCTCTCATAATTTTATGAGATGTAACTTTAGGTGAAAAATGTCCACCACATACTCCACTATGGAAGTCTTTAATTAGGTCAGAAAATTGTTTTTCCAACATGCATCTTAGGAGAACCTCATATGTATTCTTCCATGCTAATCCATTCTCAGTCAAGATGTATTTTTGGGACACAATCTTAAGATTTCTTATTTTATTCTTGTCCAAATTAGGGGTACAATTCATATTTTTCAAGTAGTAAACAATATCTCCATATCATGGAGATATGTTAAATTGACTCAAAGAATCATCAATATTAAAATTAACAGTGTTTACCTCAACAACTTACAAATTAGCCTTAGCCATAAGTTAGATAAACCCATCCTTCTTACCAACTTGGTGGTCTGAATATCCATGTCATAATCTTGTAACTTTTTGACCAACCTACATCTCTTGTTGGATACTTTAGTCTAAGTTAAATTGTCCTTCACCATAGTATGTGGGATGTAGGCAATAATATTTAAACTCTGAATATACATCCTAAACATTTTAATAGCCTTCAAAAAAGTGAAAGCTTTTTTTTCCATAATAGTACAGTTCATTTCAAGACCCTTCATAGCTTTGCTAAATAAATCTATGGATTTCTGATGACCATCTTCTTTTTTTTACAATAGGATAATAGAAACAATATTGTATGATTCAAAACAGAATATATGGAATGGCTTTATGTAATTAGGTCTAGCCAAAATAGGGGAAGACTTTAAAGTTCCCCTGATGTCATTGAATGCTTGCATGACCTTCTCCTCTCATTTGATGGTCTAGTCCTTATTTAGGATGGAATTAATAGGTATAATGATCTCTACAAAATTGGACACAAACCTCCTTGTGAAATTAATTTGCCCAAAGAAGGACTGCATTCCCTTCTTGGACTATGGAATAGGCACTTTGTCAATGGTTTCTACCCTTTCAAGGTCAATCATGACACCAACCTTAAACACTATATTTCCTAACAAATTGGTCTTTTGTAATATAAAGTGGAACTTCTTTAGATTAAGCAAAATGTTGAACTACATGCATTTAATCAACACCTACTCTAGATGCTCTAAATGTTCTTTTTTAATCTTAGAGTACACAGTAATATCATCTTGATACATAGCTATAAACTTATTAATTATCCTTGTAAAAGTGACGTCTATAGCTTGTTGGAATGTTTTACCATCATTCATCAACCTGAATGGCATCCTCATATATACATATGTTTCACAAGGCATGGTGAACATTGTCTTGGATCTCTCAGATTCCTTCACCATAACCTAGTTGTAACCTGTGAAGCCATCTAATGTGGATAACATTTTTGATCTAGTAACACTTTGAAGTAGGTTCTCCATATTTATAAGGGGATAATTATCTTTCAAACAAACCTTGTTTAAATTTCAAAAATCCACACACAAGTAGATGTCACTATTTTTCTTATGTATAGGGACTAAGTTCACCACCCATGATGAATACCTGATGGGTTGAATGATACCATCATACCTTAGCTTCTTTAATTCATCCTACATCTTGATGGCTAGGATGAGGTTAATAGGTATTTTTATACCTAAAATTCTTGTTATTAGGTTGTAATGGGATGACATGCTAGAATAAATCTTCCATGTACACTTTTCACTCAGAATAAGACCATGCTAAGTAATCTTGATACTTCCTTAACAACTGCATATAAGCTTGTTTCTTATTTGCACTCAGGTGAGTATCTAGTGAAACCTTTCTTTGATTCTCATGAGAACCTAATTGTATGCAGTCATGTCTTTTGAGATAAATGAGTCTCATGATTTGATTCTAGTAGCTACATCAAAATATGCCTCTAGACTTACCAATCCCCTTCGGAGTGTGTTTTTCTTTAGCTAAATAATGTCCTTTCTAAACAAGGTTTAATTTTCATCACAAACCTAAACCATAAATTCCAAGTCTATAAATTGATCATGAAACTTAGCCTCAAAATTTAGAAACATTTTGATCTGATCATCATCTTCAAACACTTGCCAATGATGAAAATTATCTGGGATTGAAGGTCTAACAAGCACCTCCACTTGATACCAATAATGAGGGACCATATCTATAATATCAAATTGAGTACCCAACCCTATAAGTCTTTCAGCTTTTTGGTTGAAACTTCTATCATTATAGAAAATGTTTAATGCATCAAATAATTCAAGCAAATCAAAAACATCATTTTGATATTGTTTCAACCTTTGATTTTTTATGGTAAAAGTATTGTGAACTTGTTTTACCACTAGCTCAGAACCACCCTTGACAATCAAACTCTTAATTACATATTCATGGGCAATCCTTAAACAAAGAAAGAGTTGCTCATACTCAATAGTATTATTTATGCACTCAAAAGATAGATAAAAACAAAAAATAAAACATTTACCATTCGAGGCATACAAAACAACCCTAACTCCATTTCCAAGATTGGATCAAGCTCCATCAAAGCACATTTTCCAAACCACACTTTATTTTTCAAGTTCAACATCAAGAACAACAAGTTGTTCACTAGTATCAACATTCCCAACAAATTTTCCAAGCTTAACATCCATGTATAACACTTCATTAAGATCATGTTTTGGATCTTCAATTACATGTAACATCTTTAACTCTCTATAAATCTTGACCATCTTACCCTCTAGTGGAATGGTTTCATAATAAAGGTCCATCGACATACTTCCACCCATGCTAAAAACAAATTTACATAATAGCATCATCCCCAACTTAGGTGGGTAGTCTACAACTACCAATTCCATATTCAAATACTAGCAAGGATGAACTGCCAATTGTATAACTAACCCCTTGACCTATCCAACAACTAGAACCTCTCATGAGTCCATGGCATAACACTTACTAGAGGTTGACATAATTTTAACTCTAATTTCATTTAGGACACCTAGAGGCATCACATTATTGGAATCTCTAGAGTCAAACATGCAATTGTGAAAAATTAGACCATTGATCAGTAAGGTTGTATAAAATAGATCCACATTCAGCTAATTTTCTACCAATACAGTCCCTAAATAGACCTCTATAATAGGTTCAATAACCTCTTTTGATTCTCCATCACTTTTTGAGGGTGTATGGGGTAACTCAATTTCATTCATAGTTGACCTTCGATTGAATTCCAAGTATTCAAATACTCTCCTCATATGTTTAGGTATTCTTAATAATTTAACAAGTGGCATGATGATTTTTAGTTGGCTCAACACTTGGTCCATATCACATATGATGTACTCAAGAAGAGGAGTATTTGGTAGATTGTTGAAAACATATTTAGCTATAATATATTCATTTAAGGTATGAAATGGAGTAGGCTAGGATGGATTAACATTTTTAATAGTAGCCATCAAAGGTGGATTTGTTATAACATCATTATCACCATTAGGGATACCAGATAACATGAGTACTTTATTATTTTTTGGATCACCTTTAGGCTTATAAAATTAGGAAATGAGCACTAGTTTAGAATCTTTATGGGTTGTTATAGTTTTCTTAGCATCCCCTACCTTTAGATCTGTAGGGGTAGTGTATTGAGGAGTAGCAACTTGATATTTGCTTCTCAAGTGATACTCCTCTTGGGTAATTATTATATTAATTAAAATTTGTCTAGTCCTAAAATTATGAAATCCTCCCATCATATTTATTGAACATTATGAAATGCAATAAATCAAAATCATGAATGGGTAATTCATATGCTTATGACATCACAAGAAAATTTAGGAGTTGGGATACTTAATTTATCAACTACACTCTAAAATCATTTAATAGTAGTAGCAATAACAAACATAATTTAAACTTATAACCACTCATTATCACTACCTATACCAAGTTTCATATTTGGATCTTGCCTCTAAAGGCCTTATAACTCATTTTTTAAAATTGGCTAGTGGGTTGCCTATGTTTCCAATTTTCATGGTTTTTCAACTATACTAGCTAGATTTTAACATTTTCATTATTTTAATTGTGAAATTATAGTGTTAAAAATGATTTTATTATGTTTTAGTGACCTTAATTTAATATTATTGATCATTCATTGGTCAAACTCAGTCTTATGCACCTTATCAAACACCATTTCTCTTCAATTCTTTCAATATAATTACCTTTGACAACACTATTGTAAGTGATCACTAGGTAAATGGAGGTGATTTATGTCTATTAAATAATCACTTAGAACATATAATTAATCCTATACACACAATTTCATAATGATTCCAAGACTCTCTTATCTCTCCTTTCTTCATTCTCCATGTGATGCTTGTGAAAGCACACTAGGTCGATGAACTTCTTAACACTATTCTATGTATATAACCTCTGAGATATGATCATAGTGTCTTCAAAAAATCATATACAAATTTATAACCTTGAACTCAACATTGAATATTTTTTTAATAATTTCCAAGCGTTATGCCATTCATCTCACTATATCATAATTTCTTCATTGCATAAGCTAGTAACCAAGACTTCTCAAATGTACGAACTAAAAATTCTAATCATAGAGTATATGAGAAAATGAATTACAATAATTTCATTTTTTAGTGAATATTACTACCCTTTAAGTCTTTCAAACTGATCCTAACTAAGTCACTTTCCATTCTAGGATAATTTGCACCCTTAACTCTTTTGTCAATCATTAGCACACAACTGTAGATGGTGATTTTTTAAATGATAGGAATATAATATTATGGTACAAGACCTTTTATGAAGGTATCTAATCATTTGATGACATTAATATATATAAATTACCTCATAAGTTCCTAATGTATCTCTACTAGTTGCCAAATCTTACTTCATTTTGAGTTTTAGATTTCATTCCATTACACTCCTCAAGATAAATAATGGTGGCTATAGATGGCTAATTATGTCTTAGATTCCATAGGTAAGTGTAATTAAGACCTTCCAAAGGTCATTAAATCTATATATGTCATCAAACCTGGGTATCCACAAAGCCTCCTCAACCTAGATCTCTTAAAATACTTCACCTTGATACACCCCTACTTCAAAACCACCTAGCTCAACTGTAGGTCATATTTCAATATTGAGGACTATCATATCATAGTGTATGATCTCTTAAATACTTGTTAATGAATTTGGAAACCCTTTATTATCTTGGAAAACCCTCAAAATGTTCTTATTGTATTCCATCTTACCTTCAATGTCACTATTATAGAAACTAAGTTCACCCATCACTTCACTTGCTAGTTCAAGGCAAGATATAGTTGTAGATGTTTCATCTTTGCATAATTGAATATGATTATGATACATGGAGTGAGTTGATGAGTAATATATCATAAATTTTAATCAAATGTATTATTTACTTTAATTTCCTTCTACTTTTTTGAGATCACTCAAGACCCCAAGATTTACTTTGAAAACCTTGACATTAAGAGGCCTAATAAATCTCTGATATACAGACTAAGTACCTTATCTATGAATAATGTGAAGTAAAGACCTTAATAAATCCATTGGTTTTCATTTTATTGTTTTTAATCCATTCACTTCCATTTTATAATTCTTTATTGAAAAATTATCTCTAAACACAACCAAAGTTGTTGAAGGTGCTTGTTATGTACTCATGTATAGACTATTGGGAGGTGAGAGATTGGTTTAAAAAGGAAAGATGGCTCCAAGACCATTATTTTTTCTTTTGATCAACTCCTAACTTGAAGATTCATAAAATTGTGATAAATAAACTCAAATGAGTGAACTCCAGAACTCTTTTGCACTCTGGGGCAAATCCAAGACTATTGTAGGTGGTGATTTTCCCACTACACTCATCTTCACTTGATCTATATGTCACCTCTATGAGATACTAAGATTATATGAGAAATTTTTGTGACCATAAGAATTTGACAATAGAGATGAGGTTAGAATAAGTGTTAGTTTCACAAAACAAAATGAAAATAACAAACTAATAAGCTAACATATATAACCATGTATCATAGGGGGAGCATAATGAACAAAACCAATGGAAAACATAACTAAAATTAAAATAATACCAAATTCCTTACCTTCCTTTAGTTCTCCAAAAATTTTGTTGTGTGGCTTGCTTAGTTTGTAATCAAAGAGTCTTTGATAATGGAGCTTGGCTATCTCCTTCTCTCCTTAGTATCATGGCTTGTGGCTTGATGTTGGATTTCGCTTTTGATTTTGGTATTATAACACTATATATTTTAATCTTGATATAAAACTAGAATTTTAACTTTACTCTATGTTCAATATCTCCAAATCAAGAGGCAAATCTTGTATTTATAGGTTTAGAAAATAACCCCAACTCAAGGTGAGTTAAGGTATAGTTTAAACATGGAATGGGTTCAAACCTAACCTAAGTGATTTAATTAACCCCACTAGAGTTAAAAGGATTAAAAATATCATTATTTTAAATGAACAGGCATGGATGAGATGTTTTTATATTTTTGCAAAGGCGTAACAACTCACAAAAGGTAATCATGAAAACCTAGGATATTCATGATTTTTGAATTTCCTTTTTTAAAATTTCATTAATTGCTCATGAATAATTTAACTATGCATTTAATTATGTTTATAATTTTAATTAATTTTTATTAGGCTTTTATCTTTTCCAAGATTTGATTTAATGGGTGCATTTACCCCATTTAATTGGACTACAGGCCAAATTACATGTTGTAATGTCGTGAAATGATTAGAGATGAATCCATGAGAGGTTTTTTTTTATTGTGGCATGATACCCAAATTAGGGATGTATAAATTTAATTATGATTTTTCATGAGTGATGCACAATAAAATTTGGGACATTTAGTGATTTTAGGTTTAATTTGCAATGGTTGGTAGAAATCAATTTGGAGTCTAGTATGAAACCACTAGTGGCTAATTTTAGGTGTATAAAATGTTTACTTGATCTTTATGATATGACATAAGTAATTTGTGTGTAATTTATCATTAATTGAGCTTCTTTAAACACATCAAAATAGTACTTATACCTCTGTCACCTTGAAATGAAGATTAGCTTGCCAAAACATCTCACAAGAGGTTGTGTTCAAATTAGAGGCTCAAAAATCCATTCATGAATTAATTATGTGTGTTAAGGATTAAAAATTGAATTAATAACTTTATAAGATTAATTTTTTTGATTAAATACTTATATTATGCTCCTAAACTGACCCAAAAGACCATTAATAAGGACAATGTAGGAAATAGGTTGTATGCTATAAGTACCTTATTGAAATGAGTTACCTAATGAAACCATGTATAGTGTATATGTATATATGTGTGTATATATATGAATATATATATATATATATATATATATATATATATATGTATATGTATATGTATATGTATATATATATATATATATATGTATATGTAAATGTATATGTATGTATATGTATATATATGTATATATATATATATATATATATGTATGTATATATATATATATATATATGTATATATATATATATATGTATATATATATGTATATATATATATATGTATGTATATATATATATATATATGTATATATATGTATATGTATATATATATATATGTATATATATATATGTATGTATATATATATATATGTGTGTGTGTGTGTGTGTGTGTGTATATGTATGTATGTATATGTATATATATGTATATATATATATATATATGTATGTATATATGTATATATATATATATATATATATATGTATATGAGTGTGTGTGTGTGTATATCTGTGTGTGTGTGTGTTTGTGTGTATATAAATATATGTATATATATATATATATATATATATATATATATATATATATATATGTATATGTATATATATACATATAACATATACATATAACCTAGTGAGTATGTATGTATGTGTGTGTATGTGTGTGTGTATACACACACACATACATACTCACTAGGTTATATGTATATATGTATATGTTATATGTATATGTACACACACACACACACACACACACACACACACACACACACACACACATTAGTGGATCATTATCCTTAGCATGATTCTAGAGTTTGTGAATCTAAATGGAATGTTACCCAAATGTGTAATATGTATCTCATAGGAACCTAAGTTAAACCATATTATATCATGGACTATCTATGTGAAAATTTTGGTTCTCATCTATGTCATCATGTAATATGTGATCCATGTGTCTATCATGAGTGAATGTCAAACATATGTTTGACTGATTAGTTGTGGCATACATCACATGTAACCATGTACTACCAAGTGTAAATTATAGATGAGTGTCCATACTTAAAATTAATAATAATGTATTGGCCACCATTGGTTCACATGTAATTGGTAATGTAATATGTCCAATAGAATCCTGATAATTTATAGCATGTTGTAGTTCACTCTCATGATAACCAATGTGGTTTAAAAATGACAAAAGGAAAGTGTTAAAATTGGAATCCTCATTTATAAGCACATAGAAAATGTAATTATCTGTTACAAAAATATGTATAGTCAATGGATCATTTCATAAATATCTGCATCATCAAAGACTATATTATGGTGCTCATATCTATGGAGGATATTGTATTGGTGATGGTGTTCATGCCTGTAGAGGTGGAGGTTGTATGATCTAGATAGTGCCCTTATCCATAAATTTATTTAGTTTATGTTGTAATGTTGAGCATGCATCTATATCATGAAAAAAAGTTGACCTTTTTATGGTGACAATTTATTAACTGATATGTGTCATATTGTGATTAATATAATCAATCCTTTATCAAGTAGTATCTCTAAGATCTGGTGCAGTCTATCATGTGAAATCCCTACCTAAATTTATATGATTGAATTTATATTCCATGGATGTAACCATATGTACTAAATGGATCAAGGGGTACATTACTAACTGTAGTTGAGTATGGGAACCTATATATATAATATCCTAAACAACTGATGTTACTAGTGTAGGGATAGGTATAAGTTCCTTTAAATTATCTCTATACTCTCCTTGGTCTAATGTTGTAAAAATTAATATGCATAAATAATCATCAATATCTATAGGTGGTTAATCCTCCTTTATAGTGGCATGTGAATATGTGTCAGAATCATGAATGTAACCTCTTATAAATTAATGAGTAGTGGTTACTATGCTATAATAATCTCATCATCTAGGATGGGTGACAATGTATATACTATGAAAGTTTGTTCCTCTATTATCGATGAGGGTAACTATACTATATAAAATTTTGGAAATGGTATATAAAAATTCTTGCTAGACACCCCCACCTCATATGTATGCATCTACTCAATCATAATCTTGTGAGGTGGGGATTTGATGATAACATGAGGTGTCCCATATGATGATGTACTTAGGGTAAGAGGCTTAGTGAGTCTGCAATATATAAATGGATTATTGTCTATTAGACATGTGTATAGGTACCCATCATGCAAAAAATTGATGCATATATGAAGAATAGAAGGGACAACCTCCATATCATGTATCTAAGGTCTCCTAAGTAGCAATTTATAATTAAAATGATATGACATCCCTTGAAAGTGTATAGGTAAGGTTTTTGGTCCCACTATAATGTCAAATGTAATTGAACCCAATGTATATCTAGGAATGTCATCAAACCCTCAGATATTATTATATGTTTTTTAAATATATGTTATATAAAACCCCATGTTTTTTATAAATGTAAGGTTAAATATATTAATTCCTAATCCATTATCATGGAAAATGCATTTAATAGTTGTGTTATTGATTTGACCTTGAATGAAAAGTGGAAATTTTGATCATTTATTGACTGTGAAGGCAGGTCCTCATTACAAAATATATCACATATTCCACATCATTTATAGTGTTCTTAATAAATGCAAAATAACATAGCTCAGTATTATGAGGAAGATATGTATGATTACGTGTTTTAAAATGAATATATTTGAAAAAAAATTCTTTTTGAAGTAATTCAAATATAGATATTTTGGTTAGTGTATTTCTCAACTAATCCACTATATCAAATTATCTTTTTGATATCTAGGCCCCATTGTAGTGTTTTGGAGATGAGGAGGGATGGTAGGGTTAAGTTTCTCTTATATAGGCTAAGGAGGCACCTTATTCCACCTAGTGACAACTTGGACTATAGGATCTACTATTTGTTATGGGTGAGTAGTAGAGGTAAGATGGGAGCATAGATAATCAAGTGGTCTAGGTAGAACAAAAGGAGTCCTTTAAGCCCTCTATCACCTAGTAGTAACTAGAGGTAAATCAAATTGACCCATGTAGAAATGATCCACATAAAAATGGGACTCATGTGATGGAGGAACAATGTGTAAAATAAGCTTAGCTCTAACCAAATCCATGATATGAGTAACATATATGTGTACTTTTCTACAAATTGTTGGTAGTAAACATGTTAAACAAAGGGAAAGGCTTTTTAGCATGAAGGGGAAAATGGATTATATCATGATAATCATGGTAATAAGTTATAAATTAAGATTGATTAAATTCTAAATTTGTGAACACTAGGGTAATCTAGAGTTAGGGTTTATGAAATGTTTGAAGTGAGTCAGATTCATCAAATGTTTTAACATTTTAGGGTTTAACTATGTAAATATTATGTTTGATTAAATGTTTTAATAGTATAAATTAGTGAAATAATATGTAATAAATAACCACTAATTTATTACATATTTTGACTTTCTTTGACTTTCTAAAAATATTAATAAATATGTGCAAATCGAGATTTATCTAGAAAACACCTGACATAGAAGATTTGAGTGCTAAAAAATGAGATATAAATAGGTTTTAGTGTCATAAAATAGATCCATATGTCATATCTTCTCCTAAATCATAGTATCGCACTTGGACAACAGTGTCATGTGGCTATAATGTATTGAAAATGGTGTTAGTTTCCTTTGTACAAGACTATTCCTAAATTTTGGTGTATATGTGCCTATGTTTTTGGGTTTCATTACTACATGCATGAAGTTTTAAACTCTATATTATTACTCTAATAATTTAATTATAATGCAAACCCTAATCTTCCTTGCAATTAAGGCATGAGCTAAAAAAGTGTGTTCATTAATAGGATAGGTTGGACATCATCAACACCCTACTATGAAGAGAGTTGTCTACATACCAATACTCTGAAGAGGGACCAAGCCCAATGTAGTTCTCCCAACATAAGTGATGTTCAAATTGTAAGTGATTCTAAAATTATAGTGGCCTTGGATGCCTTGAGTTTGCTTGAGATTGGAAATATGGAAAATTTGGGCTTAGGATAGCTATAGATGGTAGTAAGCAAAAGTAGGGAAGAATATGGATTAATAACCTTATTTTTTCTCAACTTATTTCATGTTTTTAAAAAAAAATCATCGATTTTACATTTAGTGGATAGAATTCTAAAAGTCATGTATTTATAGTGTTTTTTAGCTTATACAAATAATAAAGTATGCTTAGGCTAACCTTCAGAGGGTTTAAATTTTGAAAATATATTCAGTTAAGGAAGTTAGGGTAAATGACTTTAGTGCCATTTTGGGTATACTAGATCCACATGGATCTAGTGTCCTTAATGTGTCACTAATGTCTAGTTGGTAGGTTATTATGCACAAAGGTATAGGATCTGGGAATGAAGGTCTAAGACTATGTTTTAGCTTACTAGGGATGCTTATGGTTTGTATAAATGCTAGAAAAGTGTGATAAAAGTATCTAGGATAAGTCTAGGTCTAAGCTAAGAATAGGTTGTCTCAAGTAGCACTTTTAGCACTCAAATACCATTTTTAGGTGATTATAGTTTACCACATCTAATGACATGTTATGATGAAGCTTATCTTGTCAGTTAGATGTGTCATATAGTTTTTAAATTTTCTCCCCTTGCGCTGAAGTAGAGTATTCATTACTAGTTAATTATTATTTTTTTTAAAATTATAAAACATTTTCAATATATAGATTTTGGATTGTGATTAAAATATATAAAAGGATGACTATTTTAAAAAAATAAAAATTTAAACCATCTTGAAAAAAAAATATTGATAGGAGACATAGACCATCAAATCTCATCCCTAAAACATATATATATTTAAAATTTTAATCCATATTTACCAATTCTATTAAAATGGGAGTGTATGACAAATGATTGTAAGTGAATTGGGTTAATTCTTGTTCAATATGAAAATATACCAAACATATAGAAAATATTAAATGTCACTTACAATCAACCCAATTATTGGATGTCATAGGCATACCATTTTTATGTTTTTTGTTTCAACAATATAAATGTTAAGAGATGATGGAAAGAACTAATCTTGATATTACCTTTTTTAACATATATCATTGTTTACAATTTTTTTTCCATTTCAAATTGAATTTCACATAAAGTGTGTTAGAAATCACATATAAACTTACAAGTCCGATGTCTTCTATAAAAATTGTTGATGTGGGTTTTATGTACACCTTAGGGAGCTTTAACTGAGGTAACCTTTAATTTTTTGGGATCTCTATAGAAATATATTCCACTCCATGGCACAATTTGAAGGCATGTTTTTAAAATAACTGGGTGGTGGAATAGCAGGTTGAGCCTATGGGTTGTTTAACTAGGTTTGTGGGTAGATACGTGGATTATAATAAAAAGGATAAATCATTATGTGATTTGGATGGGTGGAAGACTATCCTATGGTGGGTAAATTTCAAATAAAACTCAAAAGTAAGGAGGGAAAGGTAGAAAATAAGGTTCTATATCTTTGAAATGTAATTTCTTAATTTATTTCTTTGGTGGACAAGTATATCAGAAACTAGTGTTTGTTATTTGCATCTTTTGCATACTTAAGAACAAACATAGTTAAAAGTCTAAGATGATAAAATATAGGATTCTCAATGGTCTCAACTGAAGGTTTTTATTCTTGAGGCTATTGTTTCACACCTTTATATAATATATTATAGTTTAAACCAAGAATTTATCTATGGAAATTGTGGCTCACACTTAGAAGACCATATCAAAGGAGATACATCTACATACCTTGGATTATCGATTCAACTTGTACTAACCATCAAAATCAATGAAATATATCAATATTCAATAACTATTAAACATCTAATACTAACACTGATTAATAAAACAAGAAGATTCATCCATAGCATTGGCACACATCAGAATTATTAAATCAATATAGGTAAAGAAAACTTCAAATTCATTAACACAAAGAGGGAAGAAGAAAGAAAAAACATAGTTTTATGAAAATCAATATTTTAATTTCTTCCTTTATACTCATCCAAACTTTTACCCTTTGAATATAGGGTTGTACATGTATATAAAGAACTTGGGGAAGCGGTCACCTCATCCTCCAAGTATAGAACACTTCATTTACATTTTAAAATACTATCTAATAAGTCTTAGCTACATGTTAATAACTTATAGATATCATGATTATGTAATTTTTTCATGCTAATAAATATGATCTAGTTCATTACAATATAAATTTAACTAGGACTTAACTATTCAGTTATAGCCTCTATATGCAAAAATTATATAAAATTAGCCTTCAAGCTAAATTAGTTGTTACTTAATGTGTCTCAAAATTATATTTATAACTATAGTTATACTTATGCATGACTACGTGATAAATGGAATTGTACTTAGAGATGTACTTATTGATTGAGTTATTTTTACCATGAGAACTATAGTATGAGGTGGCATTGATATGGCTATAGTTGATTGTGTTATAGGTGGAGTCTATAGAGTAGAAATAGTAGGTGGAATTTTTTGGGATGCCTTCTTATTATCATCTATATCTTATTAGTGCTTATATGACTTAGTTTGATGTGATAAAATTAGGTTCATATCTAGAAGATGTGGCCTAGTCACCCTGCTTATCTATTCCATTAGCTTAGCATGTTTTATCTTAGTAGATCTAAAGACAACATATAATACTTCTACCTTTGTCACATTTATCCTAGCTATGTTCAATTTAGCTTCAATTTATTATAGGCTTAGACCTTGTAGAATCTATTTGAATCCATCAGAGGCTTGCTTAATCATTTGATCAAATGTAGCCTGAGTAATTAGCTTCCCTCTATTGTCCCAAATTGTTGTCAATTCCATCTCTGTCAAAAAATTTTGGGTATGTTCTTTTGTTTAAATAGTTTTTTCACAATAGATTCAAAGTATGATACCTAATCCTAGGCCTCATGTGTTATTATTGAAGCTAAATTTAAATCATTTTATGCCTCTAATGGGCTCATGAAGTCCAAGTGGATAAATGCCTTATTAGGGGTATACAACACTAATAAATTCATCTTATTCTCATCCTCTCTGACACTTTTGAATAATTTATTTATATAATTAAAATCAGGAGCTAAATTGACCTCAAAGAATGAATAGAATCTAGAATTTCATATAGCCTAAGTCTTGCATTCTGTACATCTTGTTTAATACCTTGGGGAACTTGAATTACTTATTTGTATTCCTTAAGAGTTTCTAACTCCTTTTTGAGCTCTTGTCTAGACATGTAGGTACCCTCAGGTATTGGCAGGATTACCTCTGTATGGGTTTCCATGTAGGACTTGAGGTCCTCAATATATAGGGACCAACCATTTTACCAATTCTATCTCTTGCTAAGGGAATATATCTCTTCCTTTTCCTCCATGATCAGAGTTATATCTAAGATATACTCTATTTTCCTCTTCCTTACCTATTGTACTGATGGTGTAGCCTTATCAAATAATGAGCTCACTATTAGAAGTTTAGTGATCTTTAGATTGGGCCTCTTAGAGGTAGAATATCCTAACTCCTAGGCCTAATATGGAGGGGTGATATTTGAGGGATCTAATTATTGAGCTTCCAATTTACCATGTTCATTAGGCTCAAGCTCAATTTTAGTGGAAGGATTGGGCATTGATGGATAAATGATTTTAGACTAGTCTATGTTTCCAAATTATGAAATTAGATTCACAATAAAGAATAGTTATTTCCTTAGATCCATTTAGGTAGTTACTACCTACTATGGTTGTGGAGGTTGGTGTTGAAGGCAAAGGTGAACCCAATTGGGTAGAAGAAGAAATAATTAGATTGATGAATTAGCTGATAGCTAGAATGGATAGAACTATGATTGATGGGATGGATACTTAAGGAATATAAATTACAATAGTGGAGGGGGATAAGGTGAAGTGGAACTAGGTAGATTAATATATGGGTGCATAAAGAGGAGACTCATATAAAGAGATCAAATAATAATGAATGTAGAAACAACTAGTGGAGGGATATTAGAAACTATGGTTAAAGATATCAAAGGAAAAAAGGACTAAGGAGGTTATGAGAAGATGACCCTTACCAGATGGTTCCCTAGTGAGAGGTTCCTTGGTTTTAGTGTTTTTAAAATTAATACCTTGGCTTGCTACAAATCCTCCTCATCCACCTCTTGTGTTGGTGATATCTATTGTCTATCTCCCTTGGGCTTCCCTTGATAGCACTTTATTGCTCAAATAGCTTGTTGAACTATTTCTTATTGAAGAAGAGAAGGGGGATTGATTCTTGGTGTTGGGAATATTAAAGCCATTATTTCCTCTTCATCATAGGAGTATAAGCATATGATTCTAAATTCTTCCCTTTATGCATTATCTTTTCTTTGAGTTAGTTCCTCTGTTAGCTCTTTCTTAACCTTTCTTAATTCAATCATTGATGTTTGAATTGGAAGAACTTGTTCCTCTTTAATTTATGTATAGGTAGGCACCTCTTATTCTTTTTATTATTCATCCTTCCCTCTAATGAGTTGTGCCTCACCTATCAACTATTTTTGGTCCTTTGGTTGGTCTTGAGCCATGAGAGGACCTTGGGGATATTTTCCCTCTCCTTTTGGTTTTTGTGATGACCTACCACTCTAAAAATAATAAGATGTCCATCTTCCAAGAGTATGGATCCTTTAATATGCTTCATTGATTGTGAGAGAGGGTTCAAATTGTATCACCCTCAATAGGTCATTGCTCAATCCTATAGTTGTGGCCCTTTCTTTCACCTCTTCTTCATCCTTAGCATTTAAGAAGATAAAATCATGATCCATTGGCCAATTTTTGTAATCAATGCCAAGGGTATGAATTTTCTTCTATACCTTGCCATAAGGGTCCCAATCTCTATGAGGGAGGGTAGGCAATCCATATGCCTTCTTGGAATTACCAACTTACTTTAACTACCTCCATATTGTGTATTGCATTCTCCAAATAGTGATGTGGGAGCCATGGAATGTGTCCTTATTATTTGTTAATTCCTCATCCATGCCATTCTATATTTGGTATGCTACTTTAAATAAAATTAACTTAGGGAGATGAAGAGGATCCACCTTATGGAAAAAAGCCATGATAATAATGTAATCTAGGTAGAGCCAGTAGTCTCCCATAATTTTGACAAGCATTCTATTTATGTTGGGTGAAATTATTGCCAAAGGTCGATCATGAATGGTCATCCAAACCTGAGGGTAGAGATCCTCAACAATATTTTCTATGTTTCTAACATATGAATAGTTGTGCATAAAATTATAATACTCATAAATTATGTTCTTAATAATCTCTAGGTTTGGATCCCATAGGACCCCATTGTTCATATACACCATCCCCATTACTACATCTAATATATAAGACATCATGTAAAAATTTCCTCCAATGGTCTCTTATCTTTGTGTAAGATTTTTTCTTAGAGGCATGTGTTGACCACTTCTCCCAAAGCATGCATGTTATCTAAGGTATTTAGAAATTTAATTAGGGGAACCCACTCTAAATGTATAAATTAAATGCTTACATAGACAAAAAGTCAATTTAACAGTACCATTGCCACATAGATCCCCATTCTTAATCAGGTGATGGGAATAGGATTCTTGACATGTTCCTTCGGAGTGAATATTTTTATAGGGAGAATCCATATTGATAGTTCTTGCTCCACATTAGTGGCCATCTTCCATGTAATGATATTATACAAATAAAAAGTGACATCTAGGATGGGTAGACTTAAATATGTGTTAAATATATCCCCTAATATATATATATGATAACTATGTTATTATTGACATAATGAAGGTATCCATTATATTCTATCATTCTCCCAAAGAAGAGTCCTCATAGTAAGCATATGCATTGAATAACCTCTAGGTTTGAAATTGCATAATGTAGGCATTGGCATTTGAAAGGAATCAAGTCCTTCACTAGCTACTTATCCTCAACTGAGATGTCTTCTTTGAGTGCAAAGGAGTCTACATTTTTCATAGCTTCCCATAATGCTGAGTAATTTGGATAACAACCATAAAATATAGTGGCATCAAACACTGTGTCCAAATACTCCATGGAATCCTTAATAGAGAACTTGGATGGTGTTAGGGCTCCTGTGTATGACCTGGATGATGATGCCATAGTAGTTTAATGGATATTGGTACACTTAAAGATTTTAGAAATGACATGTACTAAAATGAATTTTATGAATAACAAATCACTTTGAAAGTAATTAGGGCTTTTAGGATCACTTAAGGCTGAATTTTACTTGAGATCTCAAAGATGTAATAATGTGAACTTGGTTGGGGGCTCGATGTTAATAGCTTTTTTCATTGATTTCCAATTCATGCACCATTAACCACCTTGTCCTAGTGTACATGCCATGTAGTATGCCTTATCACTTAGGGTGTCATGGTGTTACCTTTATTCTTTTGTTATGTGTCATTATGTAATCTAGTTAAGAGAAGTCAAATTTTATCTTTGAGCCAATAGACTTTGAAATGTATAGTTTTATTTAAAAAGATTGGTTCCAAAATATTTTATCCCAAATTTTCCAAAACAAAGTTTTTTATGACTAAGTATTCCTTAGTAAGATTTAGGTAAAAGCAATCACATAGAAAGTTTCTGAATAAAAATCTTCCAAAATGAAAGTCCCTAAAACAAGCTTCTAGTGAAAAGTCTATAAAATTAAATTTGTTGACACAAATACTCTAATGAGAAAATTTTTCAAGAGAATATTTCTAACACAAAGATTCTGATGAAGAGTCTTTAAAATGAAATTTTCCAGAGAGAATATTCCAAAACACATTCATTGACACAAAGTCTTCTGCACAAGCCTTTTGAAATGAAAATATGTTGACTAAAATAAAGTTACCAATAGACCAAACTTATCAAAGTAGACCTTTAGATGAAATCCTTCTAAAACAAAAGCTATTGATGAGAAAATTTATCAAAAGGAAAACTTTCCAAAGAAAATTTCTTGATGAAGTGAAGCATCCAAAATGAAGTTGACTATGATAAATTTTTTGAAAGAAAAACATCTAAAATGAAAGTTACCAAAATAAAGTGAGTAAGAACTGAATAATACCCAAATACCAATCATCTTCAAATACCTATGTCTGGTAGACCTCTTTAATGTGATGCATGGGTTGGGTTTAGTCATCAATTAAACAATGCCTTATCCTCTAGTGACCCTATTAGGTTTAATTTTAATATTAAATTACTATAATTTTTCCATCCATTTACCTCTACAATCCTGCAATTCTTTTTTTTTTGTAGCATAATCTTGACATCAAGGTCCATCACTATGCTAATGGTCTTATTCTAGAGGATGTAGTTCATAGACTTATTTACTACATTGATGAGATCAAATATTTGCTTGTCATTTAGGGAATTCTTAAGCTCTACATATTTCAAGTTAATACTCATAAATTCAATAATATGTTGATTTATTCACTTTTTCCATAAGTATGGCAATAATAGTATGTTCTGAGGTGAATGAGTACAAAAAATCTTTATTAAAATTAGGGATTACTAGTATTAGGGCTTGTGAAATAGATTTCTTTATGTCTTGGAAGGATTTATTAGATTTAGGTGTCCATTCTAATTCAACATTCTATTTGAGTATTAGGTTTAGGAGTCTAACAATATCTGCAAATCTTGATATAAATTTCCTTACAAAATTTATCTTTCAAAATAAGTATTTGAGCTCCTTTTTATTGTTTGGAAATATTATTTTTGAAATCCCCTAGATCCTGTCTAGGTTAATAGTGATTCCATCCTTAGTAATAATGTGTCCTAGCATCTTACCTTTGATAGCATTGAATATACTCTTCTTGGGGTTAAGTGATACCCCAAACTTCTTGCATCTTTCAAAAATAGACTAAATATGGTCTACATGATTAGCTCTATTTTTAGAAAAAATAGTGAAATCATATATATATATATATATAAACTTTTCTATCATATCTTAAAAAGCATGATCCATTGCTCTCTAAAAATTATCTCTATCATTGATCAACCCAAATGGCATTCACTTATGTGCATATGTTCCCCATTTTGTAGTGAATGATATTTTCATCCTATCCTTTGATTTGACTAATATTTTATTGTAACCTAAAAATACATCCAAGAAAGGCATCATTTCAGATCCACTCATAGTTTTTATTACCTTACATAAGGAGGGAAAAGGATAATTGTCCTTCTCCAAAGCTTTATTCAAATTCCTAGAGTCAATGCAAAATTTGATCTCTCCACTCTTTTTTCTGATCAGAACTAGATTGACCACCCAAGTTGAATGTCTAATAGGAAAAACTATCCTAGCACTTAGAAACTTTTCCACTTTCTTTTGAATTAATGGTTCTAAGATAGGATTAACTAGCCTCTAGCTTTATTTAAATGGTTTATGACCATTATTGAGTGGAATCATATGGTTGATTACTCTAGTATTGAATATACTTAAGTCATCATAGGTCCATGCAATTAGTTCTTTATACCTATTAATTAACTCCTTGACACTTTACCTTTCTTCTAGTGTGTAGCTTAAACTAATATTAATGAAATGTGCATTCTTTTAATCACCAATGTTTTTTGAACTCAATTTAGATTCAATAACCTTGAGCTACCTTTGTGATTAGGCTTAAAGATCTATAGCAAAGGTCCTTTCCAAGGTGACCATTCCCAATGGAAGGCAATTCTCTTTTAACTAGATAACACCTTCTTCATCCATTTATTCATGGCACCTATGGTTTATTTCTTGATCATCAATTATTTGAGATTTGAATTATCCTAAATTTGTTAGAAATTAGATAATTTACTCTTCATCATCAAACACTTGAAATTTTTTAACAATGGCTGGTATTGAAGGACATAATACCAATTCAATAGAGAACTTTTGGATTTTTGACTCCTATAAGGGTGTCAAATTCACTTTTGAAGTGACCATTGAATCAGTGGCTCCATTTTGTTCTCTCGTGATAGATACTATGTTGAAAGCTTTAAATGATTCAATTAAATCATAGGCTCTATGCTTGTATTTATTAAATATGATAGTTTACATTGATATTTATTTTTGACTTGGTTAATAAGGAGTTCAAAATATTTATATACTAGCAATTATTTGACATTTTTCTTGAGGGAAAATAGTAATCCTATAATTAGGGATTCATATTATACTATGTTGTTGGTGCATGGTATTTGGAGCCTATATGATGCAAATAAATTCTCCTTGTGGATTTATCATCTCAATACTAAGACTTGGTCTTTTCTTTGATCTTACTCTATCAAAATGGAGGGTCGATAATTAGGAAGATCCCTAAATTTATTTTAGTGTTTCATGCTTCATGGAAAATGTGTAAATTTCAAGACTAGGAGATTTATAACTTACCTCTTATTTATTAGTATTATACTCCATAATAGGATGCTTCATATTAGGCTCTTGATTGATCCTAATCTGGTTGGATATGGATCTGCAAGGCAGATAAATATGTGAAAAGTCCAAAGAAATATATCCATTTAACATTTCTTTAACAATTTTTGCTCAATAACAACCCATACCCTTTAGGAATATCCACTACCAAGATGTCGATAGTCATTGGTACTCTAGGTTTTAAGGCAACATAAATCCTCACATCTTTAATCTCTTCTAATATAGACACTATTATTTTATCTATCTATGACATAGTCATCTTGGATGGCTTTGGTGTTAAACCAAGCTTCTAACAAATAGAATTAGGCATTACTATTGCTGAAGCTCTAGAATCTACCAAGTAATTATTTATATTCTTTCCAAATGCCCAAATGGTTAGTAAGAAAGGGGGAACTTTAGGATTTCTTTTATATATAACATTCATGTTGGATATCTTGGACTTTTCTATAATAGACTTACCTATGATGGATTTCCATAAGAGTTCCTCAATAATATTGTATCCTTCTTTATTCTATTCTTCTTTATGATGAGGCTGATCATTCCCTTTAGAGGGAGGAGGATTATTGTCAGCTTTTGGGTTTGAAGGGAGAACTATATTATTAGGAGTAGAAGTAGTAAATGGATACCTATTAATCAAGTTATAAATATTCTTGTTGAACTATTGAATACTTACACTTTATCATAATTATCCATTAGGATACTGTCATCTTCATTAGGGAAGGAGGATTCAAAAGTCTCAAAGACCATAGATAAACTAGAAGTGATAAATTCATAAGGGAGATATATAGGGTTCATCATTTTATATTGTCTAATCATCTCTCTTTGGAAGATTTCAAAGGCTGCTTAGAACTCTATATAGTCAAACTCTCCAAGTTGAGATGTATTATGGACCCTGCACCAATTGGGCAAAGTTGTTTCCATGATATTGATTTTTGGTATCTTATTAGATTGTTGTTGTTCTACACTATTAGTGGGCCTATTTAAATGCCTATTGTATCTTGAAAAGACATAATTTTGATTGTAATTCTAATTATTTGTATTGCCCATCCTATTATACTTATTTAATAAATCATTACTCAACTTCTGAATCATTCTTTTTATAGAATCCAATTCAGCTTTGTTGGATTCAAAACCTTGAGTGACTATTGTGTTGGTGTGAGCCTAATTTTGATTATAATTATGTCTATTCCTTCATGTATGATTGTTTAAGAAATAATAATTATGATTTTTTGTCTATTGCATCATGGGAAGCAAAGTGTATAATTGATTCTGATTGAATACATGGGTATTCTAATTTGTGCATGGAATTATGTCCAAGGATTGAACTCCATTGTTGAATGTTTGACCCCCTAGATTATGAGAGATAATCTTTGGATTGAGTTTATTGTCAATGTTAATAGCTCCTTAGAATGTCAAAGCTATAGTATAGGCCATGGAAGCTCTTCACAAGAACACTATAGTAATATGATATAGGGAATTCTTATATATCTTGAGTCTTAGATTATCATCTAGCTTATACATGGCATTCAATTAAGTGTGCATATTCTATAATATTGCATTGAAGGCTTAAATAGACTTGTTAGGTTCCCTTTTCATGTTGATAAAGATCTGATATACTAGACTTGGAATATTTATTTGTCCAAATTGTGCACAGAATGTATTTTGATACTTAATCCATGAGGTGATGGAATTTTCCTATAAATTGAGATACTAATCATAAGAAGAATCTTGTAGAGTAAATGTAAAAATCCTAAATGAAACATCCTTATGGATAACATTCATTAATATTAAGGTAACCTTGAAATATTTGATATGTTCTTCATTCCTACTCCCACTTAAAGGGGAGAAGGTGGGTAAATACTTTTTTGGATACCTTGGTAGATCATGTTGGTCCCCAAGGATGGTAATGGTGGATTTTATTAACCAAGGTTGAGCCATAGGAAGGTTAATAGGTAAGACATTTCTTATAGGGGAAGGTGTTTAAATTCTACGTATCTTAGGGATGACAGGTATGGGTCTAAGACTCATATAATTTGACAATGGTGAAACTAAAAGGCTAGCTTGGGCCCTAGGTCTTGTTAATCTTCTAGGTTTCTCTATAATTATGGCCCCCCTATTTATTAGGAAAACACACAAGTGTGCCCTCCTTCTAATGACATATTTTTATTCTATTGATGTGGGTTTTATGCATATTTTAAATAATTTTAAATGAGGTAACCTCTAATGTTTTGTGTTCTCTATGGAACTAAATTCCAATCCTAGGCACAAGTTACAATTATGTGGTTAAAATAATTAGATGGTGGAATATCAGGTTGATCCTATGGGTTTTTTAACAAGGCTTGTGGGTGAATGCATGGATTCTAAAAAATGATAAATCACTAGGCAAGTTGGATGTGTGGAAGACTATCCTATGGTGGGAAGATTTCAAAGAAAACTCAAATGGAAGGGAAGGTAAGGTAGAAAAGAAGGTTCTATGTCTTTGAAATGGAAATTCTAAGTCTATTTGTTTGATGGACAAGTATCTTTGAAACTAGTGTTTAATGTTTATATCTTTTTCACACTCATTAATAAACATGGTTAGAAGTATAGTATAATTAGATATAAGATGTTCAATGGTCTCAACTAAAGGTTGCTCATCTTTAGGTTATTGCATACCTTTGTATGAGAGATTATAGTTTAGACCAAGAAGTTATATAGGGTAGTTATGGCTCACTCCTAGAAGACTATATCAAATTAGATACCTCTACACACCTTGGATTATAGATTTAACTTATACTAATCATATAAATCAATGAAATATATCAATATTCAATAACTATTACACATCTAAGAATAATACTCATTAATAAAATAATCAATTTCATCCATAGCATTGGCCCACATCAAAATTATTGAATCAATACAAATAAAGAAAACTTCAAATTGATTAACACAGAGAGGGAGTAAGAAACAATAAAAAAATTTGCATGATAATTAATTTCTTGATTTCTTAATGTCTATTCATCCAAAACATAAACCCTTTGAAAAGAAGTTCTACATGTATATAAAGAACTTGGGGAATGGATCAACTCATCCTCCATGTTTAGAACACTTTGTTTACATCTTAAAAGACTATTTAATAAGTCTTAGTAATAGGTTCATAACTTATAGATATATTGATCATGAAACATGTGCATGTTGACCAAAATTATCCATTTAATTACAATATAAATGTAATTAGGACTTCACTATTTAGTTATAACCACTACATCCAAAAATTATATAAAATTAAACTTCATGATAAACTAGTTATTGCTTAATATGTCTCAAAATTATCATCAGAACTATAGTTGTACTTGTGTTTGATGATGTGGTGATTAGATTTATACTCAGAGATGCACTTATTGATTGAGAAGTTATTACCATGGGAGATATAGTATGACATGGCACTAATGTGGCTGTAGTTGTTATCACTATATATGGAGTTTGTGGAGTAGAAATAGTAGGTGGTATTTATTAGGTTGCCTTATTCTTAGCATCTAGATCCTAGTAGTGCTTATATGCCTTAGTGTGTTGTGATCAAATTAGGTTCATATCTAGAAGATGTAGCCTAGTCACCCTACTTGTCTGTTCTATTAACTTAGCATGTTTTATCTTGGTGGCTCTAAAACCAACCTAGAAAACTTCTACCTCTATCACATTTGTCTTGACTACACTCAATTTAGCTTCAATGCCTTCCAATATTAGATTGTGTAGACTATTTGAATCCATCAAAGGCCTACTTAATCATTTGATCAAATGTAGCCTGAGTCACCAAGTTCCTTTTATTATCTTGAATTATTATCAATTCCATCTTTATCAAAATTGTTTGGCATGCTTCTCTTATTCCATAATTTTTTCACAAGAGCTTCAGAGGATGATACCCAATACTAGGCCTCCTATGTTCTTATTAAAGCTAAATTCAAAGAATTTGATGCCTCCCATTGGGTCATCAAGTCCATGTGGCTAAATTCTTTATTTTGGGTATACAACACTAAGAAATTCATCTTGTTCTCATCCTCTCTAAGACTTTTGAATAATATGGTTATAGAATTAACATGAGGAGCTAAATTGACCCTCAAAGAGTGAATAGAATCTAGAATTTCATACAACCTAAGTATTGGATTTTGTAAATGTTATTCAGTACCTTGGGGAACTCAAATTACCTATTGTTACTCCCTGAGAGTTTTTAATTCCTCTTTAATCTCTTGTCTAGCCATTTTAGTTCCCTCATTTATGGATGTGATTGACTTTTTATGGGTCTCCATTTAAGACTTGAGGTCTTAATATATAGGGACTAACCCTTTTGCCTATTCTATCTCTTGCTAAAGGAATATACCTCTTCCCTTTCTTCCATGATCAAATTTCTACATGAGCTATCCTCTGTTCTCCTCTTCCTTACCCATTATACTGATGTTATAGCCTTATAAAATAGTGAGATCACCATTGGAAGTTTAGTGATATTTAGATTAGGCCTCTTAGATGTTAAGGCTCCTAACTCTTTGGCCTGATCTAGAAGAGTGAGCTTTGAGGGATCTAATGGATGAGCTTCCACTTACACATGTTCTTCAAGCTTAGGCTCAAGCTTAGTTTTAGTGGAAGGATTGGGAATTGATGGGAAAATTATTTTAGACCAGTCTATGTTTCCAAATTGTGACATTAAATACACAATAAAGACTAGTTGATTCCTTAGATCCCTTTTGGTGGTTACTACTATGGTTTTGGAGGTAGGTGTTAAAGAAGGCAAAGGTGAAACTAATTTTTTAGAAGAAGAAAAAATTGGAGTGATGGATTGTCTAATAGTTAGAATGGATAGAGATATGGTTGATAGGGTAGATAATAAAGGAATATAAACTATAGTAGTAAAGGATAGAGTAGGTGAAGTAGCATTAGGTAGATTAATAGATGGGTGCATAAAGAAGAGAGCCACATAAAGTGACTAAATAGGAATGAATTTAGAAATAAATAATGGAGGGATGGATGAAACTATGGGTAAAGACATCAAAGGAAAAAGACCTAACAGGGATGTGAGAAGAGGACCCTTACTAGATGGTTCCCCAGTGAGAGGTGCCTTAGCCTTCAATGCTTGTAGGCTTACTATATTGGCCTTCTACAACTCCTCATCCACCTCTTGTTTTGGTGAGGTCTAAGTTCTATCTCCCTTAAGCTTCCTTTAATAGTACTTTATTACTCAAATAACTCATTGAACTATTGCCTCTTGGGGAAGAAAAGGGGGAACGATGCTAGGTGTTGGGGATATTGAATCCACTCTTTCCTCTTCATCGAAGGAGTTAAATCATATGATCCTAACTAATTCCCTCTGTGCACTATCTTTTCCTTGAGTTACCTCCTTTGTTATCTCTTGTTTAACCTTTATTAATTTAATCATTGATGTTTTTACTGTAATAACTTATTCCTCTTCAATTTGTGTAGATGTAGTCACTTATTCTTATTGTTGTTCATCCTACCCTTCAATGAGTGGTGCTTCACCTATAATTATTGTTGGTCCTATGGTTGGTCTTGAGCCATGAGAAGACCTTAGGGATCTTTTCCCTCTCCTTTTAGTTGTTGTGATGGCCTACCAGTCTAAAAATTGGAAGATATCCATCCTCCAAGAGGAGGGATCCTAAACTTTGTTTCATCAAGTGTGAGAGAGGATTCAACTTGTATCACCCTCAATATTTCCTTGCTCAATATTGTATTTGTGGCCTTTTATTTCACCTTTTCATCATCATTAACATTTAGGAACAAAAAATATGATCCATTGGCTCATGTTTATAAGCAAGGACAAGGGTATGAATTTTATTCTAGACCTTGCCATGAGAGTTCCGATCTCTATCATGGAGGATAGGCAATGCATATGCCTTTCTAACATTACCCACTTCCTTGAATTACCTTTGTATTGTGTATTTTATTACCTCAATAGTGATGTGGGAGCCATGGAATGTGGCCTTCTTATTATTTTTTAACTCCTCATCAATGTCATTCAATATTTGGTATATAATTTCTTGCTCAGCTACTTTGTGTAGAATGAACTTAGGGAGCTGAATAAGATCCACCTTGTCTCCAGTGACCATGATAATAGTGTAATATGGGTATAGATAGTATTCTCCCACATTATTTTTAAGTATTCTAGCTATGTTGGGTGAAATTATTACCAAAGGCTAGCTTTAAATGGTCATCCAGACCTGAGGGTAGCGATCCACAATAATCTTTACTATGTTTTTGACATGAGTAGATGTGCACAAAATTATAATAGTCACAAATTTTATTCTAAATCATGTCTAGGTTGGGATCCCATAAGACTCCATTATGCCTATACACCATCCCCATGATTGTGTATAATAAATAAGACATCATGTATAAATTTCCTCTTAGTGGTCTCTTATCTTTGTGTAAGAATTTATTGTTAGAGGCATGTACTAATCAATTATTCCAAAGCATAGGTGTGTTTTGATGTACTTATCAAGTCGAGTATGGGAACCCACTCTAAATGTATAAAGTCGATGCTTGCATGGACAAAAATTTGATTTAATAGTGTCATTCCCACATGGATATGTATTCTAAATTAGGTTTTGGGAATAGGATTTTTGACATGTTCCTTCAGAGTGAAATTTTATCCAAGGGGAAGTCATCTTAATAGTGATTGATCTATATTATTGGCCTTTTTCCATGTTATGATAATATGTAAATCAAAATTTACATTTGATATTGGTAGAATCAATTAAATTTTAAATGCATCCCCTACTATATATGTAAAATCTATGTTATTGTCAACATAATGAAGGTATCTACCATCTGCTATCCATCCCTTGAATAAGGGGCCTCACAATAAGTCTATGCATGGTATAACCTTTGGCTTCATAGTAGCGTAATGTATGGCTTAATGTTTAAAAAGAATCATGTCCTTCACTAGTTGATTATCCTTAGATGAGATGTCTTCTTTTAGTATAAAGGAGTCTACATTTTCCATAGCCTACCATAATATTGATTAATTTGGATAATGACCATCAAATATAGTGACATCAAACACTATGTCCAAATACTCTATGGAATCCTTGATAGAGAACCTGGATGGTGTTGAGGATCCTTTGTATGAATGGATGATAATTTAATGGTGGTTTAATAGATACTGATGTGCTTAAATATTTTAGAAATGGCATGTATTGAACTAAATTTTATGAATAGTAAATCAATCAAATAGAAATTAGGAAATTTGGGATCACTGAAGGCTGAATTTTACTTGATCTCTTAAAGATGGAATGATGTGAACTTGGCTAGGGGATTGATGTTAATAACTTTCTTCATTTATTTCTATTTTTTACATCATTAATTACCAACATCTATGTTATTTTCACCTTCATTCAATTTGAATTCAACCACCTTTTCCTAGTATACATGCCACATAGGATGCCTTGTCACTTAGGGTGCCATAGTGTTACCTTTCATATTTTTCCATGTATCATTATGTAATTCAGTCAAGATAAGTCAAACTTTACCTTTGGGCCAATAGACTTTGAAATGTAGAATGTTTTTCAAAAAGATTGGTTCCTAAAGATTTTATCCCAAAGTTTCCAAAACAAAGTTATTGATGACTAAGTACTCCTTAAGAAGATTGGTTTGGGTAAAATTAGTTTCATAGAAAGTTCCCAAAGAGAAATATTCCTAAATGAAAGTCCTTGAAATAAAGCTTCTGATGAAAATTATCTGAAATTAACATTACTAACACAAAGCCTCCAATGAGAAAGTTTTTAAAGAGAATATTTCTAACACAAAGCTTCTGAGAAAGAGTCTCTAAAATGAAAGTTTCCAAAGAGAATATTTTGAAACACATTAACCAACACAAATTATTTCAACACAAATCCTTTTGATATGAAAAGCTATAAACCAAAATAAAGTTTTGATAGACCAAACTTATGGAAGTAGACCTTCTGATGAAATCCTTCCAAAGAAAAGTTGTTGATGAGAAAAGTTCCTAAAAGGAAAAAATTTTGAGGAAAATTTATCGATAAATTCAAGCATCTAAAATGAAGTTACCAATGATAAAATTTCCAAAATAAAAACTTCTAAAATGAAAGTTGTTGAAATAAAGCAAGCTGAATTCCTATCATACAAAGCCATTCTTCTCATCTTTTTATTAATAGGTTGGTTTGATCAAGTGATTTAAAATGGAAATAAATATTCTTCAACATGATCCAACATTAAAATCATTAAGTTTATAACAACCATCATAATCCTAAAAAATACATAGATACTCAAATAAGATATTCATTATTTCCAAAAAATGAAAGGTGTCCCCACTTTTCGGAGAAAAATATATGGTGGAGTGTGTTGAATACAATATTAAATGCCTAATTATAGCCAATAATATAACATAAAATTCAAAACACAATTAAAAAACAAAATTATTAAAAAATACATTTTATTTATTTCTTAACTTGTCAATCCTACAAATTTTTAGTATGTTTTTCCATCCATTTATGTTTTTTTTTCATTTTTATTATGTATTTAAGGAAAAATATTCATCTTTTTCAATATGCAAATATGTATTACATTTATAAAATCACAAATGTAATTTATCATTAATCTAAGTCTTTCAAATCATAGAGAAAACATCATTTTTTTTGTTCCAACCAAACCCATGTAGAGAGATAATTGGAAAAAGAAAATGCACACAAATAACATAGTATAAGTAACAAAAAAAATTTTAAAAAAAAATTAATTAAATAATTAATTAGAAAATAAACTTTGTTACTCACATATTTAATTACTAAAATAATTAATCGATATTGAAGCAAAAAAAATTATGACTATTACAATAAATGTTAATATGGAATTACATGTACTAAAATCTTCTCAAATTTAAGTTAATATAAATAAAATAAATATACATGACTCAACTTAAAACTAAATAAACTTGAATTTCCTTTCACAACAAAAATAACAACTTCTTGGGGCTATATTAATAAAAATTTTGTATTTATTGGCAATATTCACAATGAAGAGGGACCCACCCTCACCATTTTTTAGTATATAAGATATGCTTCAAATTTAATCTACCAGTTTAAGCTTTTTCTAATTCCCCTCATATTGAGCCACTTTCCCTAGCCAAATTTGATGTGTCTGTCATGTTCAATGACCCTAGTGTGTAAAAATAAAATTTAATTTTTTTCTTTACTTATGCAAATTATTAAACACTTTCATTTAAGTTAGGGTTTAAATAAATTTAAATTAACCAAGTTTAATATTAAATTATATAGTTTAAAATTATTTATACTATTTTTTTTAAAAATAAACAAAAAAATGAAAATAAAAGAGTTCATAGGCCTTCTAGGAAGGCTATGAGCTCTAACTAATTTGTTTTTTATAATACTTAGAGACCTAGCTTCGGTTAGGTGAGTTTATGTAACTAGTGAGAGTCTGTAATTAATTTTGTGAGAAACATAATTAAGTTGTAAGAAGCCCATATATGCATCTAAAGAATTAAATATATGTCTAATAAAGTGGTTTTACTTATTATAGTAACCTCACATGGTACATGTAAGATAATTTAATAATTTTTTAATAAATTATTGATCCTTATAATGAAAATCAATGAATTGTAAGAAATATGTAAGAGTGGGTTTACCTGTGCAAGTATACCTAAATGCCCATTGTATTTAAAAGCATTGATATGTGGGGGTAATTAAATTCCTTGTGATAAGGGTACTCCCCTCCATTAATAATATTTTTTGAAGTCTTGTGGAAAAAACATTATTTAATCTCCCACCAATGACTCATTTTGGGGGTTGGCTAACCATGGTAAGGAACTTATTCGAAGGGGGAGGTTTGGATATGGAGGGGGATATATTCTTATAATATTAGAGGTTTGGGTGTTATTTTTAAATTGGTGAAGAAGAGATAGGATCAACTATTGTACCTTTATTTTATCATGTAATTTTGTAGTAGAAAGAGTTAGCACTATTCTCACTTTTGATAAGTAATTAGTATAAAAAGAGAAGTTATCTTATTAGCAAAAGATAATTAGTATAAAAAGAGAAGTTATCTTATTAGTATAAAAAGAGAAGCTATCTTACTAGTAATTTTGTTTTATCATGTAATTTTGTAGTGGAAAGAGTTAGTACTACTCTCTCTCTCTCAAAATGATTGTCTTATATGTTTACACTATTTAGAAAAATAGGAAATAAAAATCACAAAGTTTTATTAAAACATTTCAATAGATAAAATTAAAAAGAATAAATATTTAAATTACAATTACAATTACATCGTGTTTAATACTAAGTTAAATCTATTGAATTGCTTTGGTTGCTAAGGAAGACCTAAATTTTATAAATGAATGTGTGTAAGAGAGAGATATTTTATTTTAAAAAATAAAATAGATATAATATAAAAATTCTCATTATATAAGATATATGAATTAAAAAATAATTTAAAAAATGAACTAGTTGGAGACACACCAAGGATCCCAATGGTTTTGCCTATCCTGACATTTCCACTCACACCCCAACCCACATCATCCCCATAGTTTTTTAATACATGGTACAACATAGCCATCCCTCAACCTTAAAGGAGCCTAGGACAATGACTATTATCCCCAACCCATAACTTTTATGGTGGGCATTGGGAAGTCTCATCTTCATGACTGCACAATGTTGTTGTGAGCCTTATGGTTAGTAGTTTTGAGTTAATCTATTTTTTAGTATCTATTTTTTATGTGTATACACATGCTGGCATGCATGTGTGTGTTTAGTCATTTCTTTTAAATATATGAATATTATAATCATATTCACAATTACATTTAATACAAATATGTTATTCATTATCATATTCATGATTTTTTTATTTAAATTAACACCATATTCATATTTATATTCAACTTATATGAATATTTTACACTTATTCAAATTAGCCTATCAACCTAGACTAAGAAACACACACTCAATTTCACAAAACAATATATATACATATATATGTAATATTAAACCAATTTTTGTGTGAAATATATATATATATATATATATATATATATATATATATATATATATATAATGTATATATCCTCTTTCTTCATCATAACACTAGAATCTAGACTTTCACCAATAGGGAAGTAGTAAACTGGACTTTTCAAACACAATATCATATGATACATTAAAACCACTTAATAGTTGCATTAGAGTCACAATATAAGGGTAGAGTCTTAATATTCCATTGTTTAGGGCCACTTTCCCACTTATTCTAAGCTTCACCCATTTAAATCTAATTTAATGTTATTTTGAACCTCATAATCTTATTCGAAATAGTTTGCACCTTTTCAAAATCATTTAAACTAATGTTCAAGTTTTGGAGGAAGGTATATCATAACTAAAATTATACACTATAGCACCAAGGCAAACTTAACTATTTAGTTAAGTATCTATTCTTGGAATTCATCTAGATAAGTTAACTTCACTTAATTTAAACCTTAGTTTGATCATAAAAATTACAATCACCCATGTATTCTTTAAACTAAAAACAAATCTAGAAGATAACTATGAGACTCAATTGGAACCCATGTGATATTTGAATAAATACTAATTTCTATCATAAATCAAAGTCTCCAAATTATATTAATCAATTGTAAACCCTCTTGATATTGTGATTTAATTTCATGAAGAATAGAACTTTTAATTCTTCCAATCAAATAAATAAGTTTTTAGTGCTTTATCATTGATTCTCAACCTTGTAAAACTTGTTTAGAACTTGATGAAAATCAATATCTAAAATTGAAAAAAAACTGAGACTTGATAAAAAATAATTTAAATGTGAAATATCATTTCTACATTTAAATAAATTTTGTTCCCAAACGTTAAAATTAATTTGAGACAATTTTGGAATTTTTTTTCACAATAAGATTTTTGTTACTTTCCTATGTCTATAAATTCAATTTGGAGTGCAATTTAATTAAATATTCAAAGGTTAAATTCATTTCATATAATATTTGAGACACATTTAAATTGTCTTAATTTACTATTTTAATAAATAATTAGTTTTATTCTTGGATATTTCAATTAAATTTGGATGGTTTTTAAATCACTTTCACAGAAGGAAATTTGCTTAGAATTGTTTTGTTGTCAAAACCACTTCAGAATGATATGTAAATATTCAATTTAATTAAACATAAAAATTATCTAAGGCTTAAAATTTAATCTCTTTAATTTAAAAAACAAGTTTAAATTATCTCAAAAAATATTACTTCTTCCACAAAATTTTAGGTTGTTTCTAAACCATTTTGTAAACCAAAAATGAGAATAAAACTAATGTTTTTAAATCGTTGTTTTCTGGTGTGATTAATTATTTTTCTTTCCTAGATAATACATATAGGCAACTTTATTATGATTTTTTAGTGTCAAATTTAATTTGAATCCATATATTTAATCCATTATCCTTCTCATCTAATTATTTTATGTCATTTCTCTATCCCTTTTCTACCTAGGAATAGAGTATTAAGGCTCAATGAATGAATCGTTGTTGTGTGAATTATATTATTCAATCATAATAAAATTATCCAATGTATATTATGTAATTTTATATCCTTATTAATATTTAAATATCCCTATACTTAATTAAATACCTTAAACATGATTCTTGTTTTATCAAAATTAAAGATTAAGAGGTATTGATGTAATTAAGATAAACTACAAAGTAAATTAGAATTTGTGAGATATAAAATAAATACACATGACTAATTTGTAACTTACTATTTTTATAAATATGTTAAAATTAAATATTAATAATAAATTAATGTATTAATTATAACATGGTTCAATAGGACTTCAATAATGACTGTGAAATTGACTATAGGGTTATGTAAGGGTGTTGTGAATCAAGAACACAATTCCAAATTATTATAGGACAAGCCCATAATATTTGGAATTGGTTAGATTAAATAATTATCTATAAGATGAACCAAAATAATTTAGGTTTTATGCCCTCCATGTGAATTATATCATATGTAATTTCACTTGTAGATCATGTGTGTATATTTTAGATACTTCCACTTCATTGTAGGGCCTGTTATATGCCTTATTAATCACTTGAAACCATAGATTAATGCTAAGAGGGATAAACATTGTAAAATGAGGGAAATAATTAAGTATATTAGGTTGTTCTTAACCTCAACACCATTTTTTTTGAGATATACGTACATATAATACTCGGAAGAAGGATGAAACTCTATGTAGTTCTCCCATTATATGGTGGTGCGTGTACAATATTGGTGAATTGATATAAGTTGGTCCAATCTTGGTGTAATTATGTTATTTAATAATTAATTGATACATTTTTTTCATATCCAAACCTATCTTAGGGATACTTGGGTTTTATGGACTCAAAATTGGGAAGAATAAATGTTTTCATCTCAATGTGTAGTTAGATAATTATGGAATTTATGATAATGGTAGCCTCTTATGATTTATTGAGCAAAAGGGTAGAAAATGTTTTTATATAATGGTATTTTGGGGACTTACTTGAATTAATTTCTTAAAATGTGTGGTATGACCATTTGAATGAGTTTAAATTTGGAAAGTTGGTTGGATGACGAAACTGGTAGATTCAGACATGACTAGCATGTGGGATTGTCTTAAAGGACTAGTTTCATATGAGGATTAGAGATTGTTAAAATGGAAGTATAAATTAGTAAAATAATAATTTTAAGATATCTGTAATTAATAATAGGATTATTAAATACTATATTTACCTAAATTTATAGGGTCAACCAAATATATAAGTAGAGGAATATCATTTTAAAACCATGGAATACAGCATAGGTTAAGGGTGCATAAGGAGTAGACATAAGTGCATTGTTTTAGAATTACATGTTAATTTTAGTGACTATATTTATTCCACCCCTCCTATTTTTATTCTATTAATTAAATAAAATTAATTTGATAGAGTAAAATGAAGATTTTTATACCTATCTTTACCTATAAATAAGGGTTTTGAATGTAGTCACATGATGCATTGTGCTTCATGCAATCTGGAAATGAAACATGTATAAATTTTTCCTTACTCGGGATAAAAATATGAAATTAAATATAAGAAACTTATATATAAAATAATAAGGAACAAATTCACCTTTTCATGTACGTGAACCTTTGGGTTTTCCTAGTGCAAAAATTGGTGACTAGAGAGGGTGGAACCCTTGGAAAATTCCTTCATGAAAACACTTTGATTACATTTTTTGTGCCATAGTCCTAATTTATAAATATATTTTTTCCTTAAAAACTAAATATTCACTTGAATTAATCATCACATAACTCAAGGTAGTATAGTATTTCAAAATCCTTTTTTGAATTTCAATAGATCATTCAGATACAAAATTGATGTAACTAGCTGAATCAACCATTTTAGATGGAATAATATTCATTATAATTTAAAATTTATTAAATACCTATTGAAAAATAAGTTTGAAAATTATATTTATTTACTATGGTGTATACAAAATAGATAATGACATGAATTTTCATTCTTTCTATAGAAACTAGTGAAAAACTGAGTAAGAACGTGATCACATATCATGCACATGCCCCCAATATGATATATAAGTACATTATTTTTGAAAAATAATTAATATCAATTAGATCTCTGATTAAAACATAGAACACATGCAATGTATGATTCCCCCAATCTGAGCAAAATCAGTGATAATATTGTGTAAAAATCTAAAATTCTTTTTGGGTAACCATTAAAATTATTCTATAGATTGAGTATGATTCTTATGATTTTAGAAAATATTGTTTTTTATTTATAGGATGAAAGCACATGATTTTGGACAATGTTGATTTACGCCATTATTTAAATAGTGTGGTGTTGTCTAAATGAACTTTATAAGAAAAAACGAGTATGTATTGTGATCAATTGAACAAGTATTGTTATTTTTTGTTTGTGAAGTGGATTATTGTAGCATAGTCTCTAAGACAAACCACTTTGTATGCCCCATATTTTGATGCAATTTGTGAATATTTTGTAATAACTTAGCTCAAAATATAAAAAATTAAAACTAATGTTATATAAATATTTAAATTTTGAGTAATAATGATAACATTTGAAATCATCACAGTATATTGATAATTTGAGAAATATAGTAATGTATGATACATGTAAACCCAAGCGTACATAGTTTTATTTTTAGATACATGTTAGAAATTAGGGATGCACTAAATTATGACCAAATATTGAGTAATTGAAATTTTTATATAACTATGCATGAAAGATGCATGATATCCATCATTTCATCAAAAACATTGGGAGATGTATGATATATATTATGGCATCACAAACTAATTAAACAATAACAAACAAGAGACATGGCCATGATACATAAATGAAAATCACATGTAAAATCACATAAAATACATAAGAAGGCCAAAAGGACACATTCAAGGGACATGTTCAAATGTCACTCACATGCATAAAAACACATAGTAAGGCTTAGATTTGAGACAAGGACAAGTTCAAATGTCCACAATCTATATAAATGAATATAGATAAAGCATCAAATAAAGAATAAAACATGATAAACATGCATGAATAATTTAAATTTATGAAAAAACTTAATTTGAAACAATGGCATATTCATAAACCTAGGTATCCAATGAGATATAAATGTCAAAAAAAGTGATAAAAATAATGAAAGATTCACACAATATATTTTATTGTAGTAGGAACAAAATGGATAGTCGGAGATTCATAAAAACTTATGTAAAAAGGTGTCATTAATGAGCTTGTTATGATGTAAATAAGTTGTAGAATTCTTATGACTATTTTTAATCTAAGAAATTAGAGTTTGTTTTCACTAGGATGAGTCCACTGGAATGGAAAAACAATGTAGTGTGTTACTATTTAAATTAATGTAGTTTTATCTATGTAAATTTTTTGGGTTTGAGATAGAAATGTCAAAAAAAATGAAAAAAATAATGAAATTTCACACAATATATTTTATTGTAGTGGGAACAAAATGGATAGTTGTAGAGTGATAAAAACCTATGTAAAAAGGTGCCCTTAGTGAGTTTATTATGATGTAAACAAGTTGTATAATTCTTATGACTATTTTTAATCTAATAAATTAGAGTTTGTTTTCACTAGGACAAGTCCACTGGAATGGGATAACAATGTAGTGTGTTACTATTTAAATTAGTGTAGCTTTATCTATGTAAATGTTTTGGGTCTAAGATAATATCTCCACTTATAACTTCATCTAAAAATTACATGTATGTTTTGAAACTCACTCAAGTACACTTATGAATCATATTTTATACAAAACTAGATTTAGAGAACTATTGCATATATTGAATCATGAATCAATGAATGTAAATGAACATATATCATGCATAGGTCTTGGTTTTTAGAAATTTTTGAATTTTATTATTATTTTTGAATATATGTAACTAAAAATGGAACATATTAACAAATGAATCTCATAATATCCTCATACTAAATAGATCATGTATCTAATAAAGTAAGGATGACCTCTCATGAATGGAAAGTATCATGCCACTATGAGTTATTTGGTCTCAAATTAAATCTAAAAACTGATTTAGCTTTGTAACATAAGTTCCATTATTTTGATGATAATTTTTTGTATCTTATGTATGTTTTTTTTTAAACTTTATAACTCTTCAAAATATATCATTTAGTATAATAGCTTTGTATTGGTGTTCATTGTGTAACACTTTGAATTTGGTGTGATACTAATCTAAGACACGTTGAAGTAGAAAGTGTCTTTCTAGAATATATTAAAAATTGATAATTAAGTGGTTCTTCAAGGATATGTCTCCTTGTAAATTTGACCACCTTATTTTTAATTCTATGAATACATTGAACCTTTCTAGGTTTCTCAACCTATATCTATTTTTTAGAATTAATAACCTCTGGTTGGTAGGGGTATTAATATGAAATACCATCAAATATGATAACCTCATTCGTGAAAACATATTTCAAGCATTTTTATACTATAGAAGGTACTACACAAAGTTTTTAAATCTAGGGACTTCCCAATAACATATTAAATACTCATACACTTGGTACTACTATAAAATTGGTGACCATATGTGTTGGACCTACCTATAATAGTAATGTGATCTCACCAATATAAATATAAACATGGCCATTGAATCCCTTTATTACTATTATTTTAGAGAGAATATACTTATCTATGTATCCAAAATATGAAGGAACTATGATATTTCACATATTCACACTTGAACTATTATCAACCATAACACTCTATATAGGTTGATGATCAATGTAAGCTCAAATAAAAAAAATGAAAATAAGAATCATAATCTACTATCTCATATTTTTTTATTATATTAAGTGGTCTAGATGGTGCCAAAACATGATATGTACCAATGATTCCATTTAAAGGATGTTTTGCCTCTATATGAGGATGATAAGAAGTTGGTGGGGGATGTGCATTATATTTTAAATGCACTTTTGATTTCTTTTTTATTTCTTGACCTGTATTCTTAGGGAAAGGATCACTAAATATTTTAATTATTTTACTCTCACTGTATTATTACTTTGTATTATCAGTGTATATACCCACATCAATGATGCTCTCATCTATCAAATAATGTATCTTATGTCTTAAACTAGTGAATTTTTTTGTAGTATGCATTAATTCTCTATAAAAATCACAAAAAACATTTTGATCAAATCCTTTTAGAAGAGGTTTACTCACATCAAACTCTTTAATGGGAGTGATCAATATGAGGTGACATTCCAATAATGTTTTTAACACCTTATAGGGATCTTCTAGAAAGTTGGTAAATTGTCTCCTTAGAGGAGTGGATAACACATTATGTGGAGTAGGATATGAAACTACATTCATTGTTGTCTTTTGATTACTCTTATTTTCTCTTGGCTTCACCCTATATAGTGGCTTACTTGGTTTTTGTGTTAGAAATAAAAACTAGATTGGTTACATACTTTATATTATTCATTTACACTAACTTAACCTCCCTTTCCTTAAGTATGTGACATAAATGAATGAAAGATATAAATTTATTAAACATAATACATTCATGTAAAGGTGGGAACAAACTTATTTTGAATATTCCTTGCAGTTTCTTTTTTTTTCATATAAATACTTAAGGGTTAAAAGGGGACCTCAACTACAAAAACAATACATCCAATGACCATGTATTAGCCTCAAAAAATCCATGAGGGAACGTTACAAAAAACCTAGTTGGACAAGCCCATAACCAACCCAAGAAGACCAAAAAATAAAACAACAAGAGAGACCCAACATGACAAAAAAGGATTGTGACAAACTTAGACAACAACCATAGCATAACATTGAGATCAAAAAAATAACCACCTTTAACATAATAGAGGAAATGGATAATTATGTATCCCATCCTATAGACGTAGGATGACCCATGACTGAACTAGATGTAGTGTCAATAGTTTTCTTAGCTTCATCACTTTATTCCATCACCTAAATACTACCCAAGCCTAGAGAGTAAAGCATTGAGTCAGAATGAGCCCTCATGGTTATCATGGATTCCCACCTCCACTTGAACTAGCATTTATCCTAGAAATAGGTGGTGGCTTTAATTGACCACCCCTGTTAACCCTTCATAGAAATCAAATAGCATTCATGACCCTATTCGAGTGAAGAAATCCTAAAATTATAGAGAGAGCACGAATAGGAGCCCATAACACATCCATGTCCAAATGGACCATTGACCTACTACCAAACTCAGGAGATTGAAAGATACCTTGCACAATCTCCATAAAGGATAAAGCCACAATCAATTACGCCTCAATCTATATATAGATTGAGAAGGGGACCAATCTATATTTATCAACACTTTAAAGGGGAAGAAAGACTAATTTTTTTTTCAATAATTCATCAATAGCCTCCTCCTAGCCAATCCTATAGTGAGGATTGATCAACCACTTCACAAATTCATTTTTAAGGACCTTGTCATCCATGTCCAAAAGGAAATTGGAGATGAAAATAGATGCAATATCAAAATTCAACTTGACCCAAAATGGAGTCTCCAAGAAAACCATACCAATAATGATTTTAATCACCTCCATGATGATGCTAAATTTTATGAAAAACACCTTTTCAATTGCATGTCCCTCACACTGCCCTCAAAATACAAATACTTCTCTACACTAACCGTAGTTATATTCTCATTGAGAATAAGTTACATGGAGTGATCCATTTGAGCCTTACACAAGCCAACACACAGAATTGGTAGAGAACATAGATATGTGATGCATATAGAAAGAGACCTTGATGGAAATAAATCCCAAGTGAATGATTCATGTGGTAGGCCAATTCCTCATCAAGTAATAATAGGCAATGGATAGCCCACCTCCATTGATAATAAAAAAAATCATGTTAATATTGCTTGGAACCAAGGATAATTATGAAAGGGGGGACCTCTAGCCAAACATCCCATGACTTATCAATTATGAGTTTCTCATTCTAAAATATACCATGGTTGGCCAAAAACATTACCATGGAATTTTATTCTCTAAAATAGTGTCTCTTCCCAAGAGGAGAAAGAATTCAAAATATCCTAAGTAGGACTGAGAATATTCTCAATATGCCAAGCACAGGCCCTTTTATTATGTAAGGCTTGAATTATAACCATGGAGTCTCCTTCAAAAATTATGTTGGTAATGCCACAATGAGCAACCATATCCACTCCTAAGGCAAGAACATGAACCTCTACATCATTATTAGTGTCATAAATCAAGTTAAAGGAGGAAACATGAATGAGGGATCCTACACAATCTCTTATGACACATATTTCCCTAGAGGATCCTTTATTTCCCCTAGTAGCCTCATCAAAATTGAGTTTAAAAAACCCAAGGGTAGAGGGATCCAAATATAATTGGCCAATCTCTCATTCCTTTCCATTGATATGATAGACCCATTAATTAGGGGAGAGTTGAGAAGCTTCTACCTATCAAGGAAGTATAAATCCCAAATTGGAAGTATTCTATTACATCTTTTAGCCAAAGTTGAGCTAACTTCAGACATAGAGACTTTAGATCTATGGAGCACATCTTCCACCTGGCTAGATTTATCATCAAAAATTTGAATATTTCACTCCTTCCATAATGTCTAGATCAAAATAATATCACTTACCACTCAAATATTAGAAAAGGTGGAATTTTATGGATTAGGTGACCATAAGGAGAAGGTGATATGTAAACACCACTGATAAACTCGAAGTGAAAGTTTAAAAGTACAGATTCTAAATTTCTCAACTTATAAGATGTTGGAATGATTAAAAATTGATGAAAATCTGATCTAAATCATTCCAACATCTTATAAGTTGAGAAATTTAGAATCCATACTTTTAAAATTTCACTTTGAGTTTATCAGTGGTGTTTATAGATCAAGTTGGTATCAGAGTAGTTAGAATGCGGGGTTTGCTTCTAGTTGTGTATTGACATTTGCTTCCAGAATAGTTGGATTATTGGTTTGTAGATTGATTATATTTCAGTGTACAGTGTGGAATTAGGTGTTTGCAAGAAACCATGGGTAAGTTGTCACAAATTGAGGTCATCAAAGATGAAAATGCAATCTTGAGATGCCAAAAATTTGCACTTGAATTGCAAGTGGCAACGTTAAAATTAGAGCTTGAATCCAAGGATGAGCTCTTGATTATATTTCAATGTGGTGAGTGTGAAAAGGTAAAGCCTTCAACTTTAGATGTAGTTATTATGACTGAGTGCACTGTAAGTTTTTCACCATAAGAATCTTCATCTTCTTCTACCATTTCAGATTCAAATTCTAGTAATATTGTTTTTGGTGATTTTGAAAGATACACTAAGGGCATAGGATCTAAATTGTTGTTTAAAATGGGTTATAATGGAGGAGGAATTGGTAGAGTTAGCCAAGGTATATCTAACCCAATTCAAGTTGAGCATAGACCTCTTCATGCAGGTTTGGGTTTTACTAGTGTGCAGGTGGATGATGGAGAAGTTTCTTCCATGGCTAAAGGAAGATAAGATTCCAATAACAAAGGTTCTAGGCCGTTAGTTCAAAAGTGTAAAGGTAAAAGAGGTATTGAGATTTTACCTCCTGATTCTTACACTAAATCTTTTGATCCAATTGATACTTTTAAGAAGTTTGGATATAATGTATAGAAGATAATGCAATCATTTCTATGCACTTTTTGTGGGATGAATAACCATAGTGCTAAGACTTGTTGGAAACAAAAAGCTTTGTTTAAGCAGATTGCATGTTTGAAAGACCATTCTCATGTTAATTTGGGAATTGGCAAAAGGGGACCCTCACCTAAGAAGGATATTTGCACTCATTGTAAGTTGAGTGGACATAGGATTGATAGATGTTTTAAGCTTCATTCATCTTCACATTTAAGTAATGTTAAAACTAAGATGATTTACAAACCTCTCACTAAAGTTAATGAAGCTGATTCAATCCATAATGTAGTTGACAATACAACCCAGGATAAGGTAAAACCTACAAGTGAAATCTATTAAAGAGGTTAAGTCAACAATATTTTCAATTACATATGGAAAATCCCAAATTGATAGATTATGTAATTGATAATGAATCCACAGAGACAATAAATTTCACTAGGAAGAAAGAATTGGTTAAGTGGATTATCACTACATTCTTTTTGCAAAGCATGGTTATGAATTCATCTAAGGGAATGAACAAGCTCTGATACCTTTTTTTTCTTTTTAACTTGATCCGTAAACACCATTGATAAACACAAAGTGAAATTTTAAAATTATGGATTCTAAATTTCTCAACTTATAAGATGTTGGAATGATTAAAAACTGATGAAAATCTGATCTAAATCAAGTTTCAAAATTGAAATACAGGTGAATTGAAAGTTCACATCATTTATCCTTTGAAACTATCTGATTTTTCTAAGTTCCCAATTTACTCAATTTCTTGTAAATGATAAAATAATTAAATTTTGCATTCTTGATTAAAATTTGAATTATAATCTACAATTTAACTAAAATTGAAATGCAAAAATAAATCCAAAGATCAAAACACAAAAATTGTTTATGGGGTTCAAAATTTCCTACGTCCCTAGGTTCTTATCGAACTAATCCATTAATTGTTTCTAAATTTTCAAGGCAAAATAATACTTAAAAATAGAAAAATATCACATCTCTCTGCAAAAATAGTGTTTTAGACCTTTGAAAGACCTTGGCTGACTCAACACGTCCTTCACCTTCCTGAATCACATGCAAAGGCTTCTCGAAATCAAAATTGGTAACTTCCATAGCTAAAAATGACATCACCAATTATCTAAAATAGGAAAATGAATATACAAAATAGAGTGTATCAGAATTCTAAACAAGTTTGTAGTTTACTCTGAGCTCTGGTTTAACCTCTAAGGGATCCAAAATGAATAAATACTGTAAGAGGGTCTATAATCTCCAATACACAGTCGACCAGAAGCTTACCTTTAAATACAAGTTCACTCCTTTAAAAACACTTAGAATTCCATGGAATAAGTGGTCAAAGCTTATCCCTTTTGGATGACAGGTCAAGAGTTCAAAACTGTCGGCCTCCTTTTTAGTGCTTAGGCATAAGTGGTCAAAGCTTATCTTTATCCCACATGTGTGGGTTGAGAGGAATAAACAAGGCTTAAAATAGCCTTGGTCCACCATTTCCATCATGGGTTTATCCCACATGTAATATATTGGGGATAGGTTAAGGCTTTAAAAAGCCTTTAGCCACCCATTTATCTCGTGGCTTCAGCCACACAGCTCCTTTTACTCAGGCTCGAGTTGGGTCTTACATTCGAGCGCTCACCACATGACCCTGTGTATTCTACCTTAGACTTAGGCTTGCCACCTTGTTCGAGATTTGGCATGTGGAATCCTTTGAACTCACCACATGGCTCAGTCAGTGAGCTTATCCCTGAGCTTAATCACTAAAACTCCACTCAACAAAAAGGTGACATGGCAATGAGTCGTCACTTGTGACATGGCCAGATGAATCACTATAGTGACATGGCATGTTGATGATGTGGCATGTCATCAAACCAATTTTTTTAAACACTTTTCAATCTACCAAGTGTCAACCTTTGATAGGTCTAAATGTTGAAATAACCTTGAAACACGTGCCATATGTTGCAAGTGACATTTTTTTGACCAACTTCAAATGGCCATAACAGGAGCTCCCGAACTCAGATTTACATTCCAAAAAATGTGCCAAAAAGATCTCAAAGAGATCTACAGTGTGCTACCACTAAAACTCTAAATTGGAACCATTATTAGAACCTAATTTTTGATCAGAAGGCCATCAAAATAGACCCCATATAGGCCCATTATAGTCCCAATTTTGTACACAACTAGTTTCAGCACTAAACTACAAAGGGGAAATAAAAAATGAGATGATTAGTATTCTCTTCATCAAAGCAACACAAAATACATTTAGAAGGACCTTCAATTCCCATTCTCTTTAGGCATTATGAAGTGATAATCCTACTTTTAATGGCCATTCATACAAAAGCCCCTACCTTGGGAGAACCATCACTATTCCAACACAATACCTTTTTTGAGGAAAAATTAAGGTCCTCACACTCGGTCATTTTAAAACCCAAATTAGTGGAGTAAGTCCCAGATTTATCCCCAGTCCATGGAATGGCATCTTCCCTAGAATTAATGAAAACTTACCTTTTGTCCAATATTCCCTCTAAAACTAATATTTGAGGATTTGAGATTGGAACATCTTTCAAACTCTTCTATTTCTATTTGATCATTCCATCCCAAGGGCTAGGTTCTAACTAGTCATAAACCTTGATTCCCCATAATACTGATAAAATAGCCATTGCTTCATCCAAATATTATATCTTTTGAAGAGTATTATGTCCATTCTAAGAATCCTACTAAAAGTTAGCCTTGCACCCATTATTCATAATCCACAAGACATGATCTTTGATTATATTATAACTTTCAAAGATGAGATTCCAAATATGAGAACCCTTGGGTAGATTGTGAACTAACAAAAATTTTATAGGCACATTTTCACCAAAATATTTGAATTGTAGCATCTTATTCTAGAGAACCTAAGGATTTGAGATCATGTTCCAAACCAACTTTGATCCAAGATTCAAATTCTGATCAGATAATTTCTTGATCCCTTCTCCACCATAAGCTTAAGGGAGACAAAACTTATCCCACTTCATCAAAGAGAATTTCTTTTTTTTAGTTAAACCTTACCATGAGAAGTAATTAAAAATGTGATTTATTATCTTGATCACCGATGCAATATGGGTTAATAATAATAAGAAGTATATTAGAAGGGCACTAAGGATTGATTTAATGAGAGTGATTTTGCTAGCTAGAGATAACCACATCCCTTTCTAGGCCTCTAATATGCCCTAGAAGACTTTAATCAAAGGGTCTCACATACTATCCCTACCTTCTCCCATAAACAAGGGAATGCCTAAATATTTTATAGGGAGAGTACCAATTTTAAAATTTAGGATATTATAAATTGATATTTGAGAGCAAAAGTCCACATTCAAAAAATAGAGCTCAAATTTTGTGTCATTGACCATTTTCCTAAAAGAAACTTCATAACTAGATAGAATTTGGTTGAAGGAGTGAGCCTCTTGAATTTAAGCCATTCCAAAAAACATTGTATCATCATTAAACTACCAATGGGATAAGCTATCCATCCCATCCATAGCTTTAAAACTAATAATTCTACCTTCATTAAGTTCCCCAGTATTTAAAAAACCCAAGGATTCATGTAAAAGGATGAAGAGGAATATAGGGTCCCCTTGATGTAGCCCCTAATAAATTTAAAAAAAACTAAAGGTTCCCCATTCACTAGCACTAAATATCTTTGGCTTGCAATACAAGTAAATACCCAATTGTACCAACAAACATCAAAGTCAAAAATGACAAGGACTTTGATAAGGAATCTCTAATTGAACTAGTCATATGCTTTGCTTATGTCAAGTTTAATAATGATTCTAGCCTTACAACTACTTTAAAGAGAGTGCATAATTTTGTGTGTGATGACTATACCTTCCTAGATTTGTTTACCTAGGTAAAAAAATGTTGTTTCCCCATTATACACCTCTCTAGTCTAGCCTTACACACTTGAATAAAATGGTAAATAATTATGAGAAACTTGCTAGTACATTGTTATAGCTAGGGAAGGGTTGGGCATCAAAAAAATGGACCAGACTTTGAAAAATGATTGAGAGGAAACTATAAAGGGTATTGATCAGCTCATTGCTACTTCTAGATCTTCCTAAACTAAGGTGAGAGGACCTACAGGGTAGCTTGCTCACATGGAGAGATTTTTTAACTCAACCTCCATGGGGATTATTGGTACAAAGAGACATAGATGTGCCCATGTCACAATTAAACTTTCACACTCCACTAGGGAAGGGTTGTCACAAGGAATGCATAAATGTAATAGGTCACATTTAAGCTATTGAAGACATATATGTATATGAATGTAACTTTCATTCTAAATAATCTTCAAGATATAGGTCAAATGGAAAACTACAACACTAGTATTCAAGGCACAAAATGCAAATACATGCTAGTTAAACAAGATCTTATAAATGTATAGTGAAAATAATACTCATAATATTTAAAGGGTGTAATTTTTAGGGTGGGATGAGGTAGGATAGTTAGATTATTATATAAAAATGGAAGGTGGCATGTCAGTGGCCTATTTCAAATATCAAGTTCTCTTACAATATTCATGACATTATCTTTATCAAAAGATGTAGAAAAGACTCAAATACAATCTAATGGGAAATACCAAATGGTCCCTTAAAACCTAGAGCATACACTATAACTAAACTTTTGAGAAACTTTTTCCTATCAAATATGTAGACTTAGGGTTCTCTAAAAGGTCATTTGATAAAACATTTTCAAATTTAAACTACATAAAGGGAGTTACAACTTAGATCTATGCTCAAGATGACAACCAATAGTGAGCATAAACCCAAATATCTAATCATCAAGACTTGTAAGACATATTACTACACTTCATCAATCAGAAAGAGCAAGAACCAAAAGAATTTTCATTAATCTTGAAAATAAACTTTACACACATTAATTATTCAAAATGCTGCCAAGGGGAAAAGCATGGTGAGTTTGTACTTTTGAAAAGGGAGACATACAAACATGTTCTCGGATCTTTCTAATGGTTGTACATATGTAACCACCTTAACAAGGGAGATAAAATCTACTCACAACAATTTATCCTAGAAATTTTTTGTAGAACCTAGACTTAGTGAAAAGGAATACCTAAAATAATGACCAACAATAACCTTGAAATAGAATACAAGCCTTTTATTTATGCATTCTAATTCTAAGACTATGGGTAACAACTTTAAAAATTTCAAAGTAGTCCCAAGTCCACTAAGATGCTTCCAACTGGAAAATATTCCCTCACCACACCTCAAAATATTCATCCATTTACATGAAAATCATAGCTCTAACTACTTCTATAGGGAATGATGAATATTTTGTAACAAACTATTTCATTTCTTGATTGGATATGCTTTTAAATGAGGTATAAGGATAATATTCATGGTGTAGGTAAACAAACAATTTGTCTTTATGCATAACTACCTAAAGATCACCCTGATCACTTACTTGGTAAACTTGAGATTTTTGGATAGATGTCATATCCCTCATGCATGTCATGGAATAACCTACTCTTGCAATGATGACTAGAAAATATTCTTGATCCATGTCCCCTTGAATGATATTCTTTGGAGTGGCCCACCTTGACATTGCAAACCTAGAATATCTCTCCTAATGGAGGATCCTAGACAAACAAAGAAGATGAAAAATGTCAAACTTAGGGTAAATAAACTTCTTGACCCTTTTGGATCCAATCTACTTTTTCACATATTTGCACTTTGAAAATTTGCCCACATCTAGAAATCTTCACATTTTCCTTTGTGTAAATTTTCCCTTTTATGATTTTCTTCATATTTTGTAATGCATAAATGCATTATTTTCAATTTTGACTTACTGGGGAAATTTCAACCCCACTTGGCAATTTGTAATTTATGAAATTGACACTTATAGTCCCCCTAGGAAGTTCCCCAAGGGAATTCTCAAATGAGCACATAAGGGGTTAGTAAATCCATTTTGAATTATAATGCGCTGAACATAGGGCTTTCAGTATTTTAAAATTACCTATCATATAGGTTTTACCCAAGATCTACATAGAGGTCATTAATTATATGAACATAATCCCATTTATATTTTATACATGTTACAAGCATGTAATATATTTATGTTGCGGTCACAAATGGGCTTTATGCATTGTCCCAATTATCAAAGTCACACTTTAGAACCAATATTTGACATATCTAAAAACCCACTCTCTACCCTAAATTCATACTTTAATAAAAGTTCTTTTATCTCCTTACTATGGAAATCCACTGACATCATTAACATTTGACCTCTATTCTATTCACAACATACATGGGAATTACATAATGAACCTTTAGATAAGGGACCTATGGTTGCCCAATTAATCTATGCCTTATGGCTTCAAAATTGCCTTTAAACTTCCTACAGAGTTCCCATGGTTCATTTGAAACTTACATAGTTAATTTACTTATCACTGGTAAAATATCCACAAACTAATTTGCATAGTACCTTTGAATATGATGTGTATGCTTGTGTGGAACTTTCCATGTCATGCTGGTGTTCACAAATATCTTTGACCCCTTTTTCATTTTTTTAAAAATAACCATGGCTTAAAATTAATGTTTGTGTACCCATCATTTTACATCTATGTGAATGTCTTTGATATGTGTATGACCATCAAATTTAAGCCCTAATGAATAATTATCATGGCTTAAATTTGAAGTCCACACACCCATTATTTTATGTTCTCATGACTATCAATGACATCCATGTGACCATCAAATTTAAGCCCCAAATGAATATTTTTGAGCTTAATTTTGGCATCCACACGACTATCAAATATGTTTTTGTAGCCATCACATTATTGGTTTCACTCATTGAGAGCTTGACACATATCCTCTTCATGTTCCTCTAGAGGTTTCTTTGACTTTATTGACCCTTACATGCTATTGGATCATTAAGAAACCCATCAGGATGGTGACACTTGTCACTCTTATAGGGCTCTTGGAGTTTTTGGTGATTCAACACTACTCACACATCATTTAATCAATCTACTTCATGTCTATGCATACCATCTAATCATGATCTTCCAGTCCAATCATGATTAGCTCAAATTGGACAAGGAAAAGTGCCTAGTTTGATCTCAGGACATAAAAACTTAGGAAAAATATTTAGCCTAAGGATTCAGGGTGTTGATAAATACAAAGGGGACTACGGACTTTTATGCTAAGCATATAAAAAATTGACCAAACATTACTTGAACCATGATAATAAATAAAATAGACCATGGGCATTAGCCAGACCATGTAAATAAATAAATAAATAAAAGGGAACAAGCTACAAAATACAAAAGAGGACCTAATATGAATAATTATATTAAGTTTTGGTCATGTTAATAAACACAACCAAGCCTTAATATACAAATAAAACTAAGTCCTTGGCATATTTAAAATGTTCCCACTTAAATTTCTCCCACTAGATTTGATTTTAAATCAACAGGTCTTAGCCATGGCAATTAGAATAAGGATTTAAAAATTCTTAGACATGAATTCACTTGGCTTTTTGATAGACCAAAGGCACTTGAAAACTGAAATTGGGAAAAAAAAACTTAAGCATTCATACTTGACAAGGGCTTGATTTCTTTAGTAAAATTTTGGGAACTAACACTAGCTCTCACCCAGAGATGCATACCCCCTATAGGTGTGCAAATAACCCCAAAACATAAGACCAAGTTCCAGTTCATTGGGTCATAGAGTTAAGACTTAACATTTTACCAACAATACTTATGAAGGTTCAACAAAAACATGGTAGACTTATCTAAAATAGATCAAGAGTATCTAAAAATGAACACAAGACAAAAGTAACTATACAAATAAGGGCCAAGGTGAAGGGGTAGCAAAACAATAGAAGGACAAAGCAAAAAAAACATTGTAAAATATGTACATAGTTGAAAATAGACTCAATCCATGAAGTGCTTCAGATGTCTTCCATTGAATGGAAGCTCTAGTATCTCACCATTCAGGTCTCTCAAAAATAAAGTGTGTTCTATAATCCAACAGTCAATGGAATAGTGACCCATCCACAAGGCATCAAATTTTTCATGTTTTCCTTTCTCCTCATGTTTGTTGTCCCAAAGTATAACCAAATAACCTACTTGGAAAGTTTGTGGAGTGACCTTCTTATCAAATATTTTCTTCAACTTTTCCTTCAAATTCAAGTGTTTTTCATGAGCTTGTCTTCAAATTTCATCAAGCTCAATAATCTGGTTCATCATGCTTTCATATTTCTTGATAGGTGGGCAACTATAAATTCATAGTCAAAACTACATGAACTCCATAAAAAAATCTCAAAAAGGCTTCTACCTATGGATCTCTTAGGTGTGATCCTATTAGCCCATATATCAAACTTTAGTTGTTCACCCCACTTCTTCTTATTTTCTTCTAATGTTCATCTGATGATCTTGAGCAAGTTTTTGTTACTAGATTTTACTTATCCATTCCCTTTAGGTTTGTAATTAGAAGCATAGGTCAATTTAATCCCATACTCTTTGCACAATGCCACTAAAGGTTTAGATTTGATGCTCATAGCATTGTCAATAACAACTTTAATGGGCACACCAAATCTTTAAATAATCTAATTTATCAAAAACTCCATTACTACCTAGTACATTACTTTCTTTGAAGTGACTACCTCAACCCATTTCATGAATTAGTTAGTTGCAACTAGTATCCATCTATGTCTAGTGCTTGATGAATCAATAAATTATCCAATGATATCCATTCTCCATTGTTGGAATGGGCCTTTAATTGCCATAGGCTACAAGGGGAGGGAATCTGAAGCTTTCATCCTCCCAACAAAGCACTGACATTTCTCACATTTTTTGGCTATCTAATTAACATCCTTGAACAACAATGGCCATAAATAACTCTCTCATAATTTTATGAGCTATACATTTAGGTGAAAATTGGCCACCACATACTCCACTATGGAAGTCTTCAATTAGGTCAATATATTGTTCTTCCAACATGTATCTTAGGAGAACCCAATTTGTATTCTTCCATGCTAATCTATTCTTAGTCAAGAGGCATTTTTAGGACACAAACTTAAGATTAATTCTTTGATTCTTGTCCAATTCAGTGGAAAATTCATATTTTTCTAGTAAATAATATCTCTATACCATGGAGATATGTTAAATTGACTCAAGGAATCATCAATATTAAATATAGCAATGTTTACCTCAATAGCTTGCAAATTAGTCTAAACCATAAGTTGGCTAGAACAATCCCTCTTACTAACTTGGTGTTCTGAATATCCATGTCATACTCTTGTAAATTGTTGACCCACTTACATATCTTTTTGGATACTTTAGTCTAAGTTAAAATGTCCTTCACCATAATGTGAGGGATGTAGGCAATAATCTTTAAACTCTGTATATAAAACCTAAACATATTAACATCCTTCAAAAAAGCAAAAGCTTGTTTTTCCATGATAGTTTATTTAATTTTAAAGCCTTTAATATCTTTTCTAAATAAATATATGGTTTTCTCATGACCATATTCATTCTTTTGAAATAGGACAACAGAAACAATATTATATGATGCAAAAGAGAATATTTGGAATGGTTTTATGTAATCAAGACTAGCCAAAATAGGGGAATAATTTAAAGTTACCTTGATGTCATTGAATGCTTGCATGGAATTCTAATCTCATTTGATGGTCTAGTCCTTATTTATCATGGAATTAATAGGTAGAGTGATCTCTATAAAATTGGACACAAACCCCGTTATGAAATTAATTTTCCCAAAGAAGGACTGAATTCCCATCTTAGATTATGGGCTTCTACCCTTTCAAGGTCAATCATGACACCATCCTTAGACACTATATGTCCTAAAAACTTGGCCTTTTATACTCCAAAGTGGCACTTCTTCAGATTAAGCAAAATGTTGAACTACATGTATTTAATCAACACCTACTCTAGATGCTTCAAACATTCTTCTCTAATCTTGGAGTACATAATAATATCATCTTGATATATAGCTATAAACTTATTGATTATCCCTATAAAATTGACATTCATATCTCTCTAAAATTGTGTACCATCATTCATAAACTCAAAATACATCCTCATATATACATTTGTACCCCAAGGCATGGTGAACATTGTCTTGGATCTCTCAAATTCCTTCACCATGACCTAGTTGTAACCTGAGAAGCCATCTAATGTGTACAACATTTTTTATTTAGTGACACTTTGTAGTAAGTTATCCATATAGGTTAGGGGATAATTATCTTTCAAAGAAGCCTTGTTCAAATTTCAAAAATTCATACACAAGTATATGTCACCATTTTTCTTATGTACAGGGACTAAGTTCACCACCCATGATGAATACCTGATGGGTTGAATGATACCACTATCCCTTAGCTTATTTAATTCATCCCACATCCTGATGGATAGGATGGGGTTAATAGGTATTTATTTCTACTTAAAAGGCTTTCTACCAAGACATAATGGGATGATATGCTAGAATAAATCTTCCATGTACACTTTCAGCTTAAAACAAGACCATGTTAAGTAATCCTAGTACTTCCTTAACAACTGCATATAAGCTTATTTCTTAGATTCACTCAGGTGAGTACCCAACCAAACCATTCTTGGATTCTCATGAGAAACTAAATTACACTCAATCATGTCTTTTGAGATAAATGAGTATCCTAATTTGATTCAATCAGCTCCATCAAAATATGTCCCTACACTTACCAATCCCCTTAGGAGCATGTTTTTCTTTAGCTGAATAATAACCTTCCCAAATAAGGTTTTTTTTCCATCACAAACCTAAACCATAAATTCAAAGTCTATGAACTAATCATGGAACTCAGCCTCATAATTTAGAAACCTTTTTATTTGATCATCATCTTCAAACACCTACTAATGATGAACATTATCTAGGACTGAAGGCCTAAAAATCACCTTCACTTGATACTAATAATGAGGGGTCATACTTGTAATATCAAATTGAGCACCCAGACCTGCAAGTCTATCATCTTCTTGGTTGAAACTTATATCATGATATAAAATGTTGAATGCATCAAAAATTTTAAATAAATCCCAAACATCATTCCAATGTTATTTCAACCTTTTATTTTGTGTGACAAAATCACTATGAACTTGCTTTACCACTAGCTCAAAATCACCCTTGACAATCAAAATTTTAATTCCATATTCATGGGTAATCCTTAAACTAAGCAAGATTATATCATACTCAATATTATTATTTGTGTACTCAAAGGATAGCTAAAAATATAACATGAAACATTTACCATTCAAGGCATACAAAACAACCCCAACTCAATTTCCAAGATTGGACCAAGCCTAATCAAAGCACATTTTCCAAACTATACTTTCTTTCTCAGGTTCAACATCAAGAACACTAGGTTATTCTCTATAAATCTTAACCATCTTACCCTCTACTGGAATGTTGGCATAATAAAGGTCCATCTACACACTTCCACCCATGTTTATAGCCCATTTACATGATAGAAACATCCCCCACTTAGGTGCGTAGTCTACAGCTACCAATTCCATGTTCAAATACTTGTAAGGATGAACTACCAACTATATAACCAACCCCTTGACCTATCCAACAATTAGAACCTCTCATGAGTCTATGGCATAACACTTGCCAAAGGCTGATGTAATTTTAACTTTTATCTCATTTAGGACACCCAAGGGCATACATTATAGGAATATCTAGAGTCAAACATGCATTTATGAAAAATTAGACCATTTATCAACAAGGTTGTATAAAATAGATCCACATTTATCTAATTTTCTACCAATGCAATCCCCAAATAGACCTCTATAGTAGGTTCAACAACCTCTTCTGATTCTCCATCACTTTTCAAGGGTGTATAGGGAAACTCAATTTCATTCATAGTTGACCTTTCACTAAATTCCAAGTATTCAAATACTCTCTTCATATGTTCAATTATTCTTAACAATAATACAAGTGGCACGATGATTTTTAGTTGGCTTTATACTTGGCCAATATCACATATGATTTACTGAAGAATAGGAGTATTTGGTAGAAAGGTGACAACACCTTCAGCTATAATATAGTCACTTAAGGTCTAAAATGGATTAGGTTAGGATGGATTAACGTTTTTAACAATAGCCTTCAAATGTGGTTTTGTTATAGCATCATTATCACCCTTAGGGATACTAGATAACATGGGTACTCTATTCTTGGCTAGAGCACTTCTAGGGTTAGAAAACTGGGAAATGAGCACTAGTTTAGAAGCTTTAGAGACTATTTTAGTTTTATTATCATCCTTATTAGCATCCCCTACCTTTATATCTATAGGGGTAGTGTCTTGAGGAATAGCAACTTGATATTTTACTCTCAAGTGATACTCCTTCTCTTGGGAAATTATTGCATTAATGAGCAGTTAGTTGCCCATCCTCAATTGATGGAATCCTCTCATCATATTTCTTAATCATCATGGAATGTAATAAATTGAATTCATGAATGGGTAATTCATATGCTTATGATGTCACAATAAAATTTATAAGTTGGGACACTTACCTTCTCAACTACACTTTAAAATTGTTCAATAGTAGTAGGACTTAGTAGTTATTTGGAGGTAGTCATCTGACTTTGAGGGATTTGACAATTGAACATTAGGATCTCATAATTTTATGATGTAAACCCAAGCTCATATGTATCTTCATCAGTTATTTAAGTGGTATCACATGGGGGATGTGGAAGGAATCACTTGTCACACCAATTAATATCAATGTCACAATTTATAGCATTCAACTTAGCATTTAAAGGATCAATAACTTCTTTTACATCCCCTCTATTTTTATTTATTTTTTTCTTTCTTAAAATTTAGGAATCTTTTCTCTATCATTATCTCTATTGTGGAAATTAGGCCCCCTTGGTGATTGATTCATATTTGGATCCCACTCATAGCTGGAAGACACATGCAAGACCCCTTTTTTATCTCTAGCTAACTTGTATGACATTTATTTGATATCAAAGGCTAAGATTTTTATAGTTTCCTCCAAGTTGGCTATCTTCATGGGTTGTGTCTTTTTTGGATTGATTAGATTCACATTAGCCCACTTGTTCATAGGATTTACCATAGACTTTATGTTGTTCTCAATTTGGATGGCCATATTGAATGCCAACCACAAGTTAGTAGAAGCCTTAACCCTCAAGTAGTATGTAGCCTTCTTATCAAAGGAATAAAAACAATCTATCAAGCATGTTGTATCACTAGGCTTGATGTTTTTAGGAAGTCACATGATAGTGTTGTTGAATCAGGTGTTAAAGTCCTAACACACTCATTATGATTCTTTTTAATATTTTCAAATTCAGCCAAGAAAATCCTTAGATCAATCCTAGCACCATACTAAATTATAAAAACATTATGCATCTCTTCCCTTGAATCAATGCATCTAGTGGGAAGGGAATTTAACCATTCATAATCATCTTCCTCTAGTGTGTACAAAAATAACTTGATGCACACATCCTCATACTCAACTTCATAATATTCAATGATATTTTGAAAATCACTTAGGTATTGATCACCACTCACTACATTGTTCCCTTCAAAATTTGGAAGGCATTTCCTTACTTCATTTGGGACTTCATTAGGATAACTTCCCATTTCATTGAAATTAATAGGTTTAAATTTGGGAACATAGAATGTAGGATGTGCATTCTCATCTAGATCCCTATGGCTCATGATAGATTTAATAAGAGTTTCAAGAACAAATGGTAAAGGGATATGAGGGGGTGAATGAGGTGGACTTGGTGGATAAAACCAGGGAGGGGATTCAACTGGTTGAAAAGGATCTAGAAAATAAATGAGAATATGTGTTTCAAAATTAGTAGGAGAGTTGTGATAGTCCTCAATAATAGGAGGATCAACAAATATTTCAATATTATTAGAATCTTGACAACCCTTAGCATCTAAACTTTTCCTTTCAATAGACCTCCAAACTTGTCCCCTTATCATTTGATGAATACTTAAATGAGAGAAAAGTTTCTTTGATGGGTCACTTCTGAATGATGATCTCAATCCTTCCAATTTTGCAAATAATAAAATACTTAAAGCTGAAGGTAAATAAAAATATTCAAAATAGGCATTGATCTTCTTGAAACCAGATGATAAAATAGAGTTGCCACTAGAATCAAAATTCTAAAATATATCAATTAATACATTGATGTGATATAGGTTGAAATTAAACTTGCTAAATATTAATGAGATAGAAAGCACAGACATTGAAATTTTTAGAATAATGTTCAAAAGGTTAAAAACACCTTCCAACATGCAATCTTAATCAGCTCTTTGCAACAAACATATCAAAATTCAATTATCAAGACTTTAAAAAATCTTGGCATGTCTCTAGTGGAGTGTTATAGTGTTGACATCCAAGATAGTCAAATCAATGAAGTAAAAATAGAGAAATTCATAACATGAAATACTTTACATCTCCCTTCAAGAGTCTTCAACAATACGTAAGTAACCAAGATTTCAATTTAATCCCCAGAAATGGCACTAGTGAATTTTTGGTTTTCAATTATACACCTCTCTAATCTAGCCTTACAAACTTGAAGAAAATGGAAAACAATGATAAGAAACCTACTAGTACATCATTATATCTGAGGAAGGGTTGGGCATGAAAAAATGGACCAAATTGATAAAAATGACTCATATGCACCTATAAAGGGTATTAGCTATCTCCCTACTACTTATGGCTCTACTTAAACCAAGGTGAGAGGAACTACAAGGTAGCTTGCTCACATGGAGAGATTCTACAACTTAACCTCCATGGGGATTATTGGCACAAAGAGACACAGATGTGACTAGGGCACAACCAAACTTACACACTCCACCTAAGAAGGTTTGTCACAAGGAATGCACAAATACACTTGGTCACATTCAAGTTATTTAAGACATATATTTATATGATTAAAACTTTCATTCTAAATAATCTTCAAGATATATGTCAAATGGAAAAGTACATCACTAGTATTCAAGGCACGAAATGCAAATACATGTTAGGTAAGTAAGATCTCATGCATTTTTAGTGAAAATAATACTCATAATATATAATGGGTGTATCATTTTCTTGGTCAACTTGAGATTTATAAATAGTTTCCCTCTCATTCATGCATGCCATGGAACACCCTACACTTTCAATGATGATTGGAAAATATTCTTGATCCATGGCCCCTTGAATGATATTCTCTGGAGTGGCCCACCTTGATATTTCAAACTTGGAATATCTCTCTTAATGGAGGATCTTGGATAAACAAAGTAGATGAAAAATGTCAAACTTAGGTTAAAATAACTTCTTTACCCTTTTGTCTCCAATTTTCTTTTTCACATATTTGAACTTTACAAATTTACCTTTTTCATATCGAGCAATCTTCACATTTGCCTTTGTGTAAATTTGCCCTTTTATGATTTCCTTCATATTTTGTAATGCATAAATGCATTATTTTCACTTTTTACTTATTGGGGAAATTTTGACCCCACTTGGCAATTTGTAATTTATGCAATTGGCACTTGTAGTCCCATTGGGAAGTTCCCCTACGGAATTCTCAAATGAGCACATAGTGGTTAGTAAAGCCATTTTGAATTATAATGCACTGAACATAGGCTTTTCAATTTTTTTAAATTCCTTATCATATAGGCTTTACTCGAGATCTACATAGAGGTCATTAATTATATGAACATAATCCCCTTTATATTTTATACATGCTACAAGCATGTAATATATTTATCCTATAATCACAAATGGGCTTTTTGCATTGTCAAATTATCAAGGTCATACTTTAGAACCAATATTTGAAAAATATAGAACCCCACTCTCTACCCTAACTTCATACTTTAGCAAAAGTGACTTTATCTCCTTACTATGGAAAGCTAGTGACATCATTAACATTCAACCTATGTGTTATTCACAACATTCTTGGGGACTACATTATGAGCCTCTAGATAAGGGACCTATGGTTGCCCAATCAACCTATGTTCTATGGCTACAAAATTTCCTTTAAACTTCATATGGAGCTCCCATGGTTCATTTTAAACTTGCCTATTTAATCCACTTATCACTGGTGGAAGCTATACAAACTATTCTTCATAAGACCTTTGAATATGATATATATGCATGTATGGCATTCAACATGTCATGTTGGTTCTCACAAATATATTTTCCCCCTTTTTAATTTTTTTAAAAATTGACTATGGCTTACAATTGATGTTTGCACACCCATCATTTGATGTCTACATGAATATCTTTGATGGGCACATGGCTATCAAATTTAAGCCCCAATGAATAATTATCATATCTTAAATTTGATTTTTGGACACTCATCATTTGTCATTCATGATACCATCAATGATGTCTACATGACCATCAAATTTAAGCCCTAAATTAATATTGGTTGATATTAATTTTGATGTTCATGTGACCATCAAAGACATCCATACAGCCATCACACTGCTAGTTTCACTTGTCAAGATCTTGACATATGTCCTCTTTGCATTCCTCCATAGGTTCCTTTGACTTTGTTGACCCTTGTGTGCCATTGGATCATTAATAAACCCACCAAGATGGTGACACTTATCATTCTTGTGGGGCTTTTTAATCTTTTGATGATTCAAAACTACTCTTGTATCATTCAATTAATCTACTCTACATCAATGCATACCATCTGATCGTGATCCACTAACCCAGTTATGATCAATGCATATTAGATAAGGAAAAGTGACAAGTTCAAGCTTGGGACATAAAAACTTAGGACAAAATATTTATCCTAAGGTTTTAGGGTGTTGTTAAATATGAAGGGGGCCTAGGAATTTTACACTAAGCATATAACAAAGGGACCAAACATTACTTAGATCATGCTAATAAATAAAATGGACCATGGGCATTAGCCAGACCATGTAAATAAATAAATAAAAGGGATCAGGCTATGAGATACAAAAGGAGACCCAATATCAATTTTTATATTAAGGTTTGGTCATGTTAATAAACACAACCAAGCCTTAGTATAAAAATAAAACTAAGTCCTTGGCATATTTAAAATGTTCCCACTTAGATTTATCCCACCAAAAATGATTTTAAATCAACATGTCTTAGCTATGACAATTGGAATAAGGATTTCAAAATGCTCAAACATGAACTCACTTGGCTTTTTGATAGACCAAAGGCACTTGAAAATTAGAATTAAGTAATAAACTTTGGCATTCATACTTGACAAGGGATCAATTGCTTTAGTGCAATTTTGGGAACTAACACCTTATAGATGAGAGACTCTGAAAACTAGCTTGAGGAAAAAGGATATGGCCTTTGAAATGATTTTGTATATAACATTTCAAAAGGAAATGGGTCTAAAATCATTTAAATTAGACTAAGAATATCCCTTAGGAATCATGGAAATAAAGTTCTAATTTATGTCCACACCACCTTCTACTTCAACCTAGATTCATTAACCATATTGATAACATCTTCTCCCATAATATCCTAGAAGCTCTAATAAAAGGTAGTAGGGAACCCATCGGGTCCTAGAGATTTATCCTTTCTCATAGAAAACACAACCTTATGAATTCCATCCATATAAAAGGGTGCCATCAAATTTTCATTATTCTAATCCATGACCAACTCAGGAATGTATTTAATAATATCATTTTGAGATCCTAAAGGAGATGCCTTAGGGTAGCAAAGTAAGGCTTGAAAAAATCCACTACCTCTTTTTAATCTTAGAAATGGTGTCTATTTTCACCCCAATCCTAAATTTGATGCTTATAATGTGATTGATCAAATGACGGGCCTAAGTCAAATTATGAAATAATTTTATGTTATTATCCCCTTCTTTGAGCCAAACCTCCCTTGACTTCTACTTCTAATACACCTCCTCCCTTAGATGTAATTCTGAAAGTTTTACCTACAAGGATTTCTCTTGGAGAAAGAGCTTTAAATACATTCCTAAATCCAACACAATTTGATTGATACATCCTAATTCAACCTCCACTATGTCAATTTCTTTAAATATGTTTTTGAAACAAGCAAGATTCCACTCTTTGAGGTAAGATTTAATGAAAATTATCTTTTTACTCATTAAAAACATCTTGGAATCTTTCAATGGTGGTAAAATACCCCACCAATCTATAATAAATGAGTGAGAGAGGGGTCTCTTAGCCACATAATTTCAAATTTTAAGGGACAAAGGGGAGGGGGGCCATCCTCTACTATATTTAGCTCAACTGGGGCATGATCCAAGCCATAAATAGGAAGGAAGTTGTCGACCATAATCTGATCAAAACCTAAACAATTGGGATAAACTAAGAACCTATCTAGGCATTCAAAATGTTACAAAAACCTTCCCTTCTATTAGTCTAGGAAAATATACCATTTCTAGGATGTAGATCCACTAACCCAACTGAAGAAAGAAAGGAGGAAAAATCTTTTTGGGATTGAGAGCATATCCCAATGCCACCCCTTTTCTTCGACCCATTCAAAATTGCATTAAATTCTCCCCCAATGATATACTTTTGTCTAGGGAGTGAGGAGATTTTATTCTAAATTTCATACCAACATTGAGATTTAAGAATAATCAATTTAAGACCATACAAATTAAACAAGAAGAAGGAAATATAGAAGAATAACTAGAAACTTTACAAATAATCCAATTTACACTAACCTTACACAAATCAACTCAAACTCTATTAGGAAACTAAATAATGTCAAGTCCAACTAAAGCTCCCTTAGAATCCACATAAAAAAACCTTCTAGTGATTTTATCTTTTTCAAAAAAATCCTTACTAGTAGCATCCTTTAATTCAATTTCTTAGAGTAGATACAATTCACATCCATTCTTTAGCATATAATGTCTAACAAGATGTCACTTGTTAAGGGCATTCAAGCCCCTAACATTCCAAGAAAAAAGCTTCATGATGTGGGAGAGGGGAATTAAAACCCCTATTTATCAGAAATAATGAAATAATCAATGGTAGATTATTTACCTTGAGAGACTTATTCTTTAGTGATGACTTTCTTGGGTTTCCTCCCTCTTTTTCTACTAGAACCATAGTTTGGATGGAAGAGTAGGCATTCCTTTTGTGATAAGGAAAGAATTTCCTTGGAGATAATCTCTTCATCATCACTAAAATCACCTACTAATGAGGAAATTTATAAATATTTGGTCCAGCTAGAATCCTTAGCTTGGAGACAAATAGTTTCATCTAGGACACCCTCCTTCTTTCCCAAACTAGGTTGTAAGCCAACACATTCTTTGAGTTTCTAAGCCTTAGAGGAGATAAACTAGATTTATTTAAACATCATGGCTGGGGATAAGGCAACCCACTTTTTCAATTTATCCTATAATGAGAGGGTTACTTCCAAATTTGGGGTTGATGCCACCCACAAGGGTGAATCTACTACCAAGGGCATAGGAGTATTTTTCAAAACTTTGTGGATGAAAGATTCAGACTATGTCCTAATCTTTTTTTATCCATATTTGTTTAAAATTTGTATTACTTCTTAACCCAAGGCACTGACTATGGATATGACCAATCATGTGACACTTGTAGCAACTGTTAGGTTGTGGAGCTAAAAGCTTCACTAATGCGGACATGGAGGAGGTTGTTGAGAGGTTGCTGAGTTGTAGAGCAACTGACGTCGGTCTGATCAACCGACATCAGTCATATCTAGTGAGCATAGCAACTAACATCAGTCAGGTATCAGCTAATGTTGGTCATCTCCAACTAGATAGGGATCGACGTCTGTCTCCTGTGTGGTTCCAAACTGTGAGTTTCATAGAAAATTTGTTAAGGAACTGGTTGTTTACATGTTAAAGGCTAATATTATTCTTGAGCTATGGATCTAATTATTATAATTGGATGTCGAATTATTGTTTGCATGGGATCTATATAATAGACTCATGGGCTATATTGTAAAGTGTGCTAGTTGAGTAAGAGCAAGGTTAGATCCTTCAGAGTGAAGAGATCAAGGTGTGTTCCTCCTAGTTCCATAGGGGTGTTGAGTGTGTATGATCAGGTAGAGATGTAGGTTGTGCAAGTTCTGGTAGAATATCCATAGGGGTGTTGGTTTGGAGAATCAGAAGGGTTCTTCATGTGTGTATGATCTTGGTCAGTAGGTGTGCAAGGCCAGGTTTGGAGATCTACATGTGGTAAGTAAAATCATTGATCTACAAGTGTGTGTGTGTGTGTGCAAGATCTAGGTTTGTAGGTGTGCAGAACTAGGGTGATTTGTAGGTGTGCAAGATCAGGGAGGTCAGCAACATAACAGGTAGCAAGATCAGGTGAGATCTACTTGGAGTATGTTGTGTACTTGGAGTATGGTGTATACTCAGTCATGGAGTACGTGGAGTACTTGTGTACTGGAAGTAGTGATACTGATTGGTGGTACTGGCAGTAGTGATACTGATTGGTTGGAGGTGAACACAAACTCTGTGTTTGAGTTGTGTGTTGGGACCATAATTGAGAGAGTGAACTCTTGAAGAGATTTACTATTTATACCCTAGAGGTGTGTAAGGAAGAAGACTGTGGCATCTTCTTTGTTGTATTTCTTTCTGGAAGAGCATTAATACAATTGGGTATTATCTCTCATATTCTGTGTTGTTTCTAAATTCTAGTTACTTGTTACTTTTGGATAATTCTGCATGTTTAGTTGCTTGGTAATCAATTGTGCTTCCTAGATCCTGATAGCAATAAAATGAAATTTTCTCAACATCAATTCACTGATTCCAAGTGTCTTCTAAAGAGAGAAGAGAAAGGTGATCTGTAATTTTTTAAGGTCTGTCAAAACATAAATTATTTCATAAGAGGCTAGGACCCCTTTAGCAGTAATTGGGTTAATGCATAGGAAGTTTCCTAAAGTTGAACCAATTTTTTTCAAACAAACATCATTCCAATACTCCAATGGAAGACCATAAATCTAGACCTAGATAGGAAGGCACCCTTTTTTGGTAGAGAGTGGATTAATATTTGGATACCAGGGTTGAAGCTAAAGCTCTAAGTCTCCCACCAACTAAGGGCCACCTTCTAAAATCTCCTTTTTCTTCTCCTTTGAAGGGTACCTAATGATGAAAAACCATTTTAAAATAAAATTGAGGGAAAAATCTAGACCTTACGTGGACAAAACCCATTCTTAAATTATGCCAATGGCTAGACACTTCCCTTCAAACTTCTTGATTAAACCCTTAGATTTTAGGGTTTTGTAATTATCCTCAAAATAAGAGTCCTCAAAAGAGATGTAAAGGGGATATCCATGGGAGGGATCATTTTATTTTAATGGATCTAGAGTTTGGTTTGAAGGGAGATCTGCTCTAGTTTCTAAACCTAGATAAATATTAATGTTCTTAGAATGAAACTTACCTAGGGGGATTTGATTCACTTCTAATGTCGTACCATGATCAAATATTATAGGATATGTTATCTCCTCTATCCACTCTTGGTCTCAACCAAACCACTCTTTGAGGATCCTAACTTGTTACTCTTCCTAGATCACCTACCTCAACTCACACCTAGTCTATTGATTTTGAGGTCCTAACTTACTAGGCACAACACCCATACAAAATTTATACTTTCCATGCAAGCATGACTTTTCCATAATATTCCTTACAATTATTTATCTACCATAGGATTCAAAATTTTGGATAACATGGTATTATTCCATAGTATATATTCTATGATAGGCTCATTGGATTATTGATCTATGTGCAGCCCTTATTTAGTTGAGCTTACTTCTCATTCACTCTATTATGCAAAATGTGTACCCCTCACCCAAACTTGTACACCCATTGCCCTAATTTCATGTTAATACAAACACACAAGTCCCACACCAATTTGGTGACTTTTTTTCACTAAACACTACACACTCTTCACTATGTACTACAAATTTTATAATTCTACACTGTAGCCCTTAGTCTCGTACACCTTCCAATTTTGTGCCAAGTCTTGTGCTTGATCACCACTATCATGCACCAGATTAAATAATCACCTAATACTTTCATGCCAAGTCATGTACCTACTCACTAACTTTTTCACCCATCAAAGTTAATATCCTTATACCTATAAACTCACTAACGCATATGTTCTATGTGCACCTCACTGTCCTACACACCTAGTTGGCATCTACTCATAGACTGTTGACTTTTTGGGCCATAAAACACATCTATGTGTCAAACTACCTCAACCACAAGCTATAAGTATTCCACATACCATTTCCACCAAAAAGAGATCTTATATTTCAATTCAAATAGTTGATAGCTTGGACATTAATTATTATAACCATTGCCAACTACCATGTCTGATAGGATCTAAGCATTATGGATATCTTCATTACAAGTTGAACAAATGTTATGACTACTCTTATATTCTATGTTATAAATATGTAACATACGCATTTGATTTAGAGGATGTTGATTTGATTATTAATTGATGATTAACCCATTATCTAATCCATACCTATGTCATTATACATAGTTCTAACATCATTAGTTTTCTTTGTGCATCTACTTGATATACACACACTGTTGACATTGTCTCTATATTGTTTCCTTATTATTTGCTAATAAATAGATGTTGTATTTTATACAAGTAAATAATTCCACTCCATTTAATGTGTTTTATTTTTTATATCTAAATATTAAACTATGCATTCACTTTGTATAGCCATAACTTAGTTGTCCCCCATACACCTCAATCATGGGCCCCATGTTATGGATCAACCTGTATCAAATAAGCTCTGATCTATCCCATTTTCTATTCCTATAACCACAAGAGAACAATGAGAGAGAAGGTTTATTAGTCAATTATATTTTAGAGACTCCATCAGAACACCACAACAAAAATAAGAGGGTTGACATATAGAATCAACTTGAGGTAGCCCCTAATATTCAAAGGCTCATCACTGACACTCTAGAGGTGTAGTATAACATTTTTTGTTTTATATATGATTTAATGATACATATCAACCCAAAATCCACCTCTTCATCTCAACATCACACTCCATAGTATTTATAGCAATAACCCCCTTAAAAATATAAGTCAATCTCGGCATTCCTTTATTTGAAGGTAATATTGATGTCAAAGTATTGGATGCCTAGATTTAACAACTTAAGGCATAATTATATATCAATTCTATCACTGATGATGATAATGTCAACTTTATAATACTAAATATAAATATTTTAGTCATTAAATAATGGTAAAGCTTCAGTGTGTATCATGCACAAGAGTGTGTTCTGATATAATCTTGGAAAAATTTTATTGATGCACTAGAGGAATACTACCCTCTCTAAAAAATTTAAGATGAATACATAAAATTATAAAAATTGTGCCACTATAAATATCACTATATGTAAGACTAAACCAACATTTTACATGACTTCTCTACGTGCCTACAAGATAACTTGAGTGAAAAACATAGGGTGTTGAAGTACATCAATGGAATCTCACCTTACCTTCACACAAAGATGGATTTATTGAATTTTAACACATTGGGATAAGCATATCATAATTATTTCAATTTCAAATCCAAGGCAAATATGAATTAATATGCCACCTCTTCATCCAACATAATGTGTAAGCCCCCATTGCCACATAACTCCACATTGCAACCCCTTATGCATAAGCAACAAAACTTTTCATGCAAAAGTGTGAAGCCTCAGAAGATTACACAACACTCAAGGGCTCTATCATCTTTTTCTTTAGATAAATAAAAGAATAAGTTTGGTGACAAGTGGTTTAATTACCATAGCTTGTCCACTCATGATGACTTTAAGTATCATGTATAGTACTCCCTACCCATGCAACGTACATCAGGACCCATGTCGATGGATAAAAATGATGTAGATATCTCTTGTCTAAGCACCATCTCCACTATAATTAACACCTCTAAGTAATGTGAACACCTCTTCCACACCAATTTTTGGGTGAAGGGTTAACTTCTCCACATCATCATTAATAGTGACTATTAGAAGAACATCATTACACAATCCACCATGTAACACCTTGGTCTTGTAGACTAATAATTTGACCCAAGAGAGGATGGTTAGTATTGTGTTAATTTCAAAATGAAAATAGATTAACAAAAACACACTAACTAGCTTAACATCTCTAGGCTTAGTCACTAGGGGGAGATTAGTTAACAAAAAATGAATGGAAAACACAACTAAAATGGAAAAAAAACCTTGTTTTACCTTCCTTGGATGCTCCAAAGTTATTTTTGTAGTGTCTTTCTTGGTTTGTGCTCATGAAGTCTGCATCAATGGAAGCTTAGCTACCTCTATCTCTCATTGGCACCTTGTGTCACTTTGGCTTGGCTTGGCTTAATATTTTATCATTATAACATTAAGATGCAATTATTTTTTAATGCATTTGTGCATTATAGGTTTTCCATAAAAATATCTTAAAATTTAATAGGCAAGGCCTCCTATTTATAGATTTTTAGGATGGTTTGAGGATCAACCATGACTATCCATCTCAAGATTGAGGTGTGTGGCCATGAATAAATCCAAATATGAATTCATTATAAAAATGTCCCCATTAATATTTGGGATAGAGGGGCATTGAATAGGTATGAAGGGTCTTAATGAAGCATGGGAGACCCATAATCCTAATATTTTATGAATTTATGGATTATGGATGCTACCCCATATGATGATATCACTTGATGATGTAATTAATAAAAATTAATTTATAATAAATATTTATTCAACAAGTTCCATGGGAAATTAACTTAAGGCCCTAATTTAGTTTAATTAGCTTAAAACATGATTAGTCAACTTTGGTGCAAATTTTGGCCCTTGGTGTACAAATTAATTAAATAGGTCAAAATGTCTTGTTATTGGCTCAAAATTGACTAGATTAGAATTGGGAGTCGATGTTAGATGCATTGAAATTATATTCCCATTTAATATTTTTTCAACACTAAATAATAAAGGCACTTGTTTCATACAAAAGATTTAACATAAAAGAGTAATCCAGAGCACCCAAGTGCAAAATTAGCATTTTAAATCAAAATGATCTGATCAAAGTTAGTTGGCCCATAAATTATATTGCCATATTTAATGATATCCTAGAAAAAATTAGAAATTAAATATATCAATTTTAAATATTTTAATATTTTTTAGTGTTTTTAGGCCAAATTGTGCACTTTGATGGAAATTGGTTAAAACATGGTTGGAGGTTATCAGTGGCTAGATTTAGGAGTCTACAGTTTGCCCTTATTTGGGAATTTGTTATAAGATATAAACATAATAACATCTTCTCAAATAATGAAAAGGTCTTATATGCTTACAACTTCAATGATGATGAACTAACTATATGATGCCCCCTCGAGGGAATAGTTGGAAAATGTAGGTGTTGGCAAGTGGTCCCTCAAAAAGAAAGAAGCAAAATGAGGGGACAAAAGAAAGGAAAATGATGCGGTGAAAACATAATGAGTTTGAAAAATTAGTCAAAATCATTGAGAATTCAAGTGGGATGGTGTACAATGGTTTGCCCAAAGGTAGTTATAAGTATTATACCCCAATAGTGGCAAGGTGGCATGAAAACACAATGATTTACTTAAAGGTGGCTATAATCATTAAGAAGATGGAGCTACCCTAATTAGGATAGACAAATAAGATAACAACATGCCCTTGTGTGGGTAGAAAAAGTAAAGTGGTGACAACACAATGATTTTCCCAAAGGTAGTTATAATCATTGAGAAATATAGGTGGGATGGTATGCAATGATTTGCACATAGGTGACTATAATCACTAGACCCCAATTATGGAAAACATGATTGATCAGCTGATTGATGATAGTAACTTAACATAAAGGGTAATGACAAATTAGAATAACCTACTAGTAGGGAGATGCTCATCTAAAATAATAAAGGTTGAAATTATTTTATGGTTGATTACTTTGTTTGGGATATGATTGGGATTGAATCAAGATGTCAGTGCCAAAGATATGTTGATGTCACCATTGTTGAATAGACTTCTTGAAGCTAAGGTTTATTATAGCATGTGTCGGTAGGCATCATGGTATAACATCATGAGGACTTGGCTGAAATATGCATAAGGACTGACTCTCGTAATCCAATACTCAATAGAAAACAATGTACCAATGATATAAACCATGATGAAAATGTAAACATATGAAAATGGATGGATTAAAGTGTAAGTGTGAGAAAATAATCACCCAATGAAGGCACATAAACTGAATCAAGGCAACAATATTGAAAGCAAGCAAATAGGCACACAAATAAAACAACAAAGAAACAAACATATAAACAACTCAATATAAATCATACAAACATAGCCCCTAGAAAATAGGTGGCAACTTAACAAACTAACAAAATGGGGGAATATAAGAGAAGGAAGGGGGTGGCCAAGATATCTCCATATGCACTAGGTAAGTGGACGTTGCCTACATATTTCTATGGATGTAATATCCAACAAATAGTTCAGGCTAAATGTAGTTCTCCCAAGAAATAAAAAGAAAATGATAACTGATGAAAATAACATAATGGATGTATTATAATAATATGAATGATCTTACAAAATGGAAAGTACATGGGATAAAAGGCTAAAAAGGATGGGGAAACTAAGTGATTTGCTTGTAACTTAGTAAGCATTCCCAGAATCCTTAAGGTAAAGAAGTGGTCAATGTTTTTGGTTTTTTTAATGGTTATACAAATGTTTTTGGAATTTTTAGAGTATATAAACTTGATCAAGAATGATAATACACTAAATGGTTCAATCTCATAAAATGATGAGAGTGTTACTTAATATGATCACAAAATGGTGAGAGCATGGCTTAGGTTGTTCACAAAATGGTGAGAGTGTGCTTTAGGAAGGGTGACTCAGTTGACCTCAATAATTATCAAGCACTACCTACATATTCCCAAAGTAAGAATTCAAGTCACTATAGTTTTGCCCTACAATGGAAGAATTCAACTAGTGTAGAAGTCAATTCAAATAAAATAGGCACAGTTGGTATAAAGGCATAGTATGGCATAGGAAATGGCAAGTTGGTATGTCAAGGCTCCATAAATAAATTTTGCCCCTAGTTTGCCCATAGGTGGTTATAACTATGACACAACAACCTAGATAAATGGTACTAATATGCCCATAGGTAGTTATAATTAGTAACAAGACTGATGATAAGAAAAGAACAAAAAATGAAGGATGCAATTGTCAAAACTTTTGTCATATTGTTCTAAAATATTGTCTCTATCTATAATGCTTGAAACAACTATTAAAATTGATCAGACTCATTGGTGTTGAAAAGTTTCAACCAATGCTAAAATCAAGGTCAAATGGGCTAGGTAAATAGGATTCAAAATATGGTTTGTTGATAGAATGAAATGGTAAAATGGATAAGTAATAGGCTTAAGAGGAAGGATAAGAATGAAATTCACATAAATAATAATAGTGATAAAGTGGCATAACTAAAATGTTCCTTATAGAAAATAAACCATAACACTCAAGCATAATATCACTTGAGGTGAATAATATTCATCGACTTAATGAGTTCATCTCCATCTCATGTGGTAAGCTTGTATGCTCCTGATCCATAATATGTAGTAACAATGAAATTCCCTATCCAGTTTGGTTTTAATTTACCTTTATGCTTCTTCTCAGCCATGGTATTCTTTTAGTTTTCTTTAAGAACAAGATCACCAAATTTGAATGTTATATGCTTGACTCATTGATTATAGTGGCCTTTGAGTTGGTTCTAATATGCCTAAATATTATTAAGCGTAGCTATGCATTTTTCATAAAATAGGTCTAACTCTTATAGGCAAGCTAATCAATAGTCATGATCATCTAGGACATACTTGAAAGATATGTAGAGTGAAGGTAACTCAACCTTAATGGAAATAATGGCTTATGTACCTTAAAAAAATTGAGTATGGAGTGGCTCCTATGGGGGTATGGTGATTGGTACAATATGCCCAAAGGGCACAAAATATTTGAAGGTTTTAATCACAATCAGCATCATTGACATTATTTTTTTAAATATTGACAATGGTTTTATTTGATGCTTTGGCTTGGCCATTACCTTGAGGGTAATATGCTATAGAAAAATGTTGTGTGATGTTATATTAAACATATAGCTTGTTAACATCCTTATTCTTAAATGATCCTCCATTATTAGATATAATGTCAGAGGGGATATCATAGCGGCAAATGAGATGGTTGAAGATGAACTTGGAAATTTACTTTCTAGTCACGTAAGTGATGGGTATAGATTCAATCCACTTAGTGAAATATTCAATAGTGGTAAGGATATGTTTATGTCCATTTAAAGATGTAGGATTGATTTTCCCAATGAGGTTGAGTCCCCATGTAGCAAATGGCCCTGGCTAAGGCAATGATGTCAACATTGGTTTTAGAGTCTTGGCTAGGGCATGAATTATATTGGCATGCCATTGACATTTGTCACACTTCTTTACATATGTATCTACACTTACATCCATTATGGGCTAATAATGCAAGAGCTTTTTGGAAAATATATCCCTGCTAGAGTGCACTTTACATACACCTTCGTAAACTTCCCATAATGCTAGTGTAGATTCTATCAAATTTAAACAATGAAGTAGATTTCCATTAAAACTATGGTAGTAAAGGGTTGATCCAAGTAGAGTATAACAACTAGAGTGATTGATAAAGGATTTGGTTTGTTTTTTGGATAGGTTAGGTGGTATAACTTGGTCATGAAGATATTTATAAAGGTCTAAATACTAGATAAAATTAGGACCAATAATATCACAAATCATTACCATAATTAAAGATTCATGAGCTGGTGTAATCAAATCCTCAATGAGGAATTGATACTCTCTAGCTTTGTCTATTTGTCAAATTAGAGAACTGACAGTAGCCATGGCATTTGAAGTTCTATTATTATCCCTTGGTATATTCTCAAATTGGATATCTATAATTTATTATTTTAGAGTATCAACTATAGCTTTGTAAGGAACTAGCTTGTCATCTTTAGTTTGGAAATGGTTTATGACCTAATTTATGATTAACTAAGAATCACCATAAACCTTGAGATGAGATATGTTCCAATTTATTACCTGTTGAAGTCCTACAACAAGTGCTTTATATTTATCCATGTTGTTTGTACAAGGAAAACTAATTTTGAAAGATTTAGGAATTAGATCCCCCTGTGGTGTAATAAATAAAAGGCCTACCCCCAGCTCATGTGTTGTGAATGATCCATAAAAATATATATTCCATTGTTAATACTCAAGAGGTGTGTCAATGATGGTAATTATGGATTCATCAAGAAATTGAAATATGAGTGGATTTATGTCCATAATGGGTACTTCAACAAGCTAATCTGTAAGGACCTATCCTTTAATTACCTTCTAATTGACATACTCTATGTAAAAATCACTAAGAAGAATGAGCCAATTTTCCATTATACATTTTAAATCTATTTTAGATAGTAGATACTTGAGTGGATCTACTTTTGAAATGACCATGGTCTTATTATTCAACATGTAGTGTCACAATTTTTGAGCTGCAAATACCATGGCTAGACATGATTTTTCAATAAGTCTATAGTTGTGTTCATACATGACCAATGTATGGCTTAAGTATTATACATCATTTTATTTTTCATTGTCATCATGTTGAGCTACAAGTTCCCCCAAAGTAGTATCTATAGCTGATAGGTATAAAAAAAATGGTTTTTCTAGCATAGGGGTAAAAAATACGTAGATTTGCTAGGTAATAATTTAGCTACTAAAAAATTGTTTGACAATGATTATCTTATTGGAATGTCACTCCCTTCTTAAAAATATGTGTAAATGGATGAAACTTGTCTACTAATTGAGATATGAATCATTAGATTGACTAGATCTTACCCTACAAACTATGGAGCTGCTTCAAATTGGTTGGTGGTGACATCTCTATTATAGCTTGGAATTTGGCTAGATCAACTTTAATGCCTCTATGAGACATGACGAAGCCAATTAATTTATTTGATGTTACTATAAATATATATTTCTTTATATTTAGTCAAACTTTGTACTCATCTAGTCTTTCAAATATTCTATGTAGCACTATTGGATGGTCAACCCTAGTTTTTGATTTGCCTAGTATGTCATTAACATAGTCTTCAATAATAGCATGCATCATATCATGGAATATGATGGTCATGCCTATTTTATATGTAACTCTAGAATAATTAAGACCAAATAACATTACTTGATAATAGAATGTTCCCCATGGAGTGTTGAAAGTTACCTTATGTTGATCTTCTGGTGTTATTCTGATCTGGTTGTATCCTAAAAAGCCATCCATTAATGAAAGTATTTGATAACATACTATCGATTTGATGATCATGTAAATTTTTGGAAATGGAAAGTAATCCTTAGGGAAAGCTTTTTTTATATCACAAAAATTAGTACATATTTTGATTCCTTTAATTTTTTTACTAATAGGTACAACATTCTAAGTAGTCAATAGAGTGAATACATCATACTTCTAAGAGTTTTTCTAACTCTTTCTTTACTAATATATCAATGTGAGGATGCATCTTGCATAAATTTTTATTAACTATTTTGGCATCAGGATTTACCATAAGGTGATGTAAAACCAATGTGGGTTCCATACTTGGCATGTCAAAATAAGCCCATGTAAAGATATCTACAAATTTTCTTAATAGAGATATAAAGACTTCATGTTCCTCCTTAATGAGAGATGCACCTAATTTTATCCATTTTATTTCCAATGGAGTCCTAGTGTTTACCTCTATTATATCCTAAACTAGAAGGTTTGAGCCATTGTATAAGATAGTAGGCAAGGACTTGAACTGTTGAACTATATTAGGGTCTTCTATTATGACTTACTCTTCAACTTTTCCTAGGCATGATGAATTTGAGTCCCCCAATGGGAGATCTGGCCATGTGACAAAAATAGTCAAAAATTCTTAAAAGATTCAATCAAACACTTGTTTTTTCTCAAAATTGAACTCAGATCCATAGGCAAGTTCATCATTGGTGGTCTCTTGGTATAAATTCAAAGGTCTAAATTATGTGCCTAAAATAGGTTTTCACCTATAGACTAGCCTTTATCTTTACTTTTTCCTTGGTTATAAAGTTCCTTAAAGAGGTTTTCACTTTGGGACCTCAATGTTTTATTTATTTATTTTTGGCTAAAGGAGTCACCTTCTCTCTAAAATAGGCTTTAGGATCTAATGTGATTGAGAATCATGATTTATGATATCTTAATGAAACATTATCTCTAAGGCCTAGAAAATCACAAAATGCTTCATCATTCTAAAACTCATCAATTGATAAATTGGATTCTTGTTGGTCTCAATCTATTATTTGGGGATAATATAATGACAATGGGTTATTATGAATGATTGGGCTAAGGGTACATATGGCATTGTTATCAAAAAAGTTAGTCTTGGCCAGGTCATCAAAGATAAGGCTATTATCAAACTCTACTTCACTATTGACATCATCATCACTAGCCACTAATGATGGAACTCGAATAAGATATGTGGGGTCACCCCCAAGTGGTTTAAATCCAAGTCCATAAAGTCTTTTGTATTTAGTCATAGAAATTGGCTCAATGATTCCTTATTGATTCAATCTCGATGTTCTACAATCCTATTAGGAATAGGATACTTGGTGCTCTTGTAACAATCAGCTAATTTTTCATTGTATAACCATGATTCATATCCTTTGAGAGGGTCTTATTCTTGGCTAGATGTTGATATGAACATGACTAATCCTATATTATAAAGTTTATCTTTACCTTTTCATTTCTAATGCATTTGTGGGGTGACTTTAGGTCTTCTAAAGGTCTTGGGATCCTAAGGAAGATTAGCATTATGAAAGGTATCATGGGTCACATACTCCCTTAGGCCATTATCTAAAATGGTGAAATGATTGGAAGCTTCATGTGGTGACATGTGGGAAAGGGAATTTATGGTATTAGAATCTATGCAATTGTCTTTGGGATGATCAATAAGTATGGCATTTATTTTATCCTACTTGGAACTTAAATTCATGCCATATTGGTCATTATAGCTTTAAAACTTAGCCTTAAGATCTTTTTAGTGTTCATATGGGTGAAAATATTCTAAAATATTCACCTCCATCCCTGAGTGGGAGAACTTAATACATTAGTGCATCATTGATGGGATTTCATGAATCTCATGTAACCAAGGCCTACGTAAAATCATATTATATGATAACTCAATATCAATCACATGACAAATTGTATCATGGGTCAAATTCCTAATGATAATTGGTAGGCTAATGGTGCCTTATGATTCTCTCTCCTAATTATCATAGGCTTTGATAATTATCATTTTTAGTTGGAGATATACCATTGTGTACCCAAGAATCTTGATGAGCTTTAGAGACACTATGTTGAGGCCTGATCCATTGTCTATAAGGACATGTTTCACTTTGTGCATTTCTATATAAACTTCTATGTATAATAGATTATTAAGGAATGGGCCAAAGGAAGACATATCACTTTGGTTGAATGTGACTTGTTGGGCTGGAGCTACGTGTCCAACTAAAGCTTGAAATTTATCAAGGGATATGTTATTGGAAATAGTGGATTGAGTTAAAAACTCATTCAAAATTTTATTGTGGATTATAAACATTCACAATAAATATAAAATAGAGATCTGGGCTCATGTCTTCTACAATTATTCCATAATATCAAACTTCTTTTTTGGGTCAATGATAAATGGATTATTTTGAGGTTGAATAGTTGGTTAGATAATGGGCAAAATAAAAGATGGTTATGGGACTAGGATGATAATCCTTGACCTCTGAGTTATTATTGCACAATAAGACCAACAAGAATACAATAAGATAAGTCTCGATTGTTCGCGTACTTATATGTGGTCATGAGGCAAGGATGATAAATAAGATAAGTATCAATTTTTGGTGTACTTATATGTGGTCACGAGGCAAGGATGAGTTATCGGTATAAGGTCCAAAAGTGGAAATCCTAGTTTTTTGGTTCGCCTGTGTGTGGTCCTAGGTTAAAGAAGGATTATCCATGTAATTTGGTTTAGTTGTATGGTTTAGCAATGATCTAGATTGATTGGTGCTTGGTCTCAGATTAATGTAGATGGTGTTATTGCTACCCCCTATAATATGACCTATAACCCTATTGTATTCATGTGAAACTACATGGTAGGTTTTTTGGTTGTTATCCTTTTGACCTTAGTTTTGTTCATTATTATAATTTTTTTGGTTTTGATGTTGATTCTACAGGTTCTATTGGTTTAGCCTTTGATTTTGATACTATTGATTTTGTTGTTGCACTAGTCGTGGATGTTGTTTTTGTTACTAGTTATGTTGTGGAAAGGGTTTTGATAGATGACAAGATTTTGATTGCAGGTAGAAGCACCACTATATAATGTAATCTCCCTATTTTCTAACATATTTTCAATTAAATACTTTATTTACACACATCTTTGTAAATTATGCCCATTGACCTAATGAATGATACTCAAAAAATTCATTTTCATGGTACCAATCAGGATAAGGGATGCCTTGAGGATAATACTTTGGTATAGGCCAACTAATCAAATTATTGATGAAAAGTTTTCAAAATATAGACTCAATAGGTTCTCCAAGGTCACTAAAAACATGACACATAGGCACAGTTCTCGTTGGAGGAGGGTTTTGAAATGGTAAAGTTTGTGGCATTTGTTGTGCAGGTATTGGTTATGCTTGTGGCATTGGTTGAAGAGGTTGTTAGGTAGGAGTGAGATAAAAAGGTGGCACATATGATGTTTGATCCATTTGGACATGTCATGACTCACTTACTCTATTTCCTACAACATTCCTATTATAATTGAATGGCTTTGGTCTATCTTGGTTATTGGCCTGTGTCAGTTGTGATGCATGTGCTTGGATTGGATGTTGATTTTGGACACTTCCCTAATTGGTAACTTGGTTTTGATTATTTTAATTAAGCTTTATGACTCCTTTATTTATGATCACTCACTTAATCAATAAACCTTTGTTAATGATTTCTTTAAAGGTATGTGCACATTGCAATTCTAGATGATAGGCTATCTCACTGTGCAAGTTCTTAGTGAATATGATGGCTAATTGTTTATCTAGTAAACTATGAGTGAATAAAATTACAAGTGTTCTCCATCATTGCAGATAGTTTTCAAAACTCTCACTAGCTTTTTGTTTATCTTGCATTAAATCAACCAATGAAATATCATGCCCGAGATTATAGGAAAAGTGTTACACAAACTTGTCTAAAAGATCATCAAAATTAGTTACTAAATTCTTAAGGAAATTTAAAAACCACTCCAAGTCTTGTTCAAATAAGCTCCTTAGAAACAACAACAAAATGTATATATCACTATATGCCACTGGTTAGCATGTGACAAAGAACTTGGTTAAATGGGATTTGGGGTCACCTTTCCCCGTCTATTTATCAAACTTTGGTGGCTCATATCCTAGAGGAAATGGAATCTGTAAGTACTCCATATTCAAATGATAAGAAGACACATCATCCAAATTAAACATTTTAATATATTTTATCAATTGTATGGTGATTAATTCATCCTTCATTTTTTGCAATTCTTAAGATAGGAAATTAGAGGGAACATTGGTTTTAGGGGGAACATTAGCCTGGGTAGATGGTTGGGTAATCACAAGTAGAAGATTTTGGTTGGGGTATGATGGAGGTATTTGGTATAATTTGGATTAGTTAGGAAATGAATTAGGAATATGCATACGTGGATTAGGATGTACTTGACATTACACATTTGGTTGTGTGATATTCTAGTTTAGATTAGCTATGAAGGTTTGAATTGAAGGATTTTTAGGTTGAGATGGAGGGATATAATGATATTATGCTTGTTGTGTTTGAATAAGGACCTATTGTTGACTACTCAAACCTTTCTATTGAGTGTGAACTTATGAGCCAACACCCTATCTCTGAACTTGTGGCATGCCCTACACAAAAGGTAATTATTACCTAGCAGTCATTTGAAAGACATTGGAACCCCCTTTTTACATGAATCTTGATTGGGAAGTGGACACATGTTAGATATTTTGCACTTGTCGGTCTATGTTGTTGATTAAACATCATTTGTTTTTGAATTGGCATGTTAGTATGTGAAGAAGAAGGTACATTTGCTACTACGTGATAAGGTGGAACATTATTTACCCCTTGTTGAGATGGTAATATGTTTGGCCTCTGCTACATTAGTATATTCATTTGTGCCTATTATTGTGGAATGACACTCATTCCTTATTGAGGAGAAATAGGATTCGTCACATTATATTATTGATTCATGGCATTAGTTGTTAGTTGACTGCCTAATCTTGTTGGTTGTACACTTGATGAAGTAACTAGTTGAGGTTGGGGTATAGAATCTCCCATTCCTAAGTTTGTTGAGCCACTCATGGTATTAACTAAAGGCACATTTTTTTGACTAGTTGTTTACATATTAGTACCTCTTTTATTTAGATTGGATTTTGCTTGCGCATTATCCAATGTATTTAGCTCATTATTATATGTAGAAGTATAAGACACTTATTCAATAATTGGTGTATGTAATAAGTTTTCTATCAAATTTTTTTGCATGAATGGGTATAAACTCAAATTATGTTTACAAGTTAACTCTATCAAAACTCCTATTGAAGGATCTAAGTCAATAAGAGGTTTACTCACCATGGTCATCTGATTGAAATTATGTGCTTAGATTCAGGTAGGTTTGATTTGTTGCCTGTATTTGGTTAAATTGGTCTTCCATGAGGTTATTTCCTTTGTTAGTTATTTTAGGGTCTTGATACATGGTTTGGACTAAAGTTAAAGGATTGATAGAAAAATCTTGTTGACTATACAATATGTTATAAGGCATTCTTAATAGGCTTGGTAAACATTCATGAGGGAAGTCCACCAGAAACTTAGCCCTTAATTATATGGCTTTAACCAAAATCTCATATTTTTTTTCAAAAAATGATGTTCAAACAAAAAATGATCATACATGGAAGGCATATTAGTAGAGTATGATTTTTGAGTAGTTGGTTCATCAGTTGTGGGTATTGTAGCTAGGTATTATGTAGTTTGTTTTTGGTTCTATTTTAAATATGGTGGCATATTAACCAAGCAGTTAGTCAATGGATCTTAGTTTTGTGCCCCTATTTGAGTATTATAAGAGGTATAATGATCCAACTTATAAGCAATATTATCTATGTAGGGGTCTTTCACCATTTCTTCTTTCACAACTACATTACTAATCCTTGGATTATACATGAGTCCACTATGGGTGTAGGAATACAAGTTAGGATCCATAGTGAATTTTTTAAGATAGAAAGGGAAGAGAGTTCTAAAAAATCTAAAAAGATAATGTCTAAAATGTGGTGTTCAAACTTGGTCTAGATTCAACAAAAGGATGGAAAGGTTTATGCATTGATTTGTGATAAAACAAGCTAAAGTTAAGTATCTAATGTTACACATCTTATACAAAAAATATTAAGTAAATGGACCAAAAATCAGAATGCCAAACTCTAAGGTTGAAGTGTTTCAAATCAGTCTAATCTAGGAAATAAATAGCTACTAAGTCTTTTGGCCAATTAGGGCATCAAAATATAGGCTCAAACAAGGCATGTGCTAGGACTCTTGGCCAAATGACATCAAAATCTAGACTTTGAAATAGATGAGATTTTAATCTAACATATTTGAAACACTTCTAGTAAAAACTAAGCATTTGAATTTTGGTCATGAACTTGATCAAATAGGTATAAGGTATGAAACAAAAGGCACTTTAGAGATAATTCATTTTCTCACAAATAATGGTATAAAACTTGGTTCTTTTGATAAATAGGCTAGAAAAATGTGAATGGCATTACTATGTTAGATAAAGATTCATAAAGGTATACCTAGATTGGCTTGAAAATGTGCAAAAATTTGAACTTTATGATATAATGTTTGAAATGTTTTGGGTATTGTAATAATGCTAGACTACTCAAAAGATGTGACAAAATGTTTGTTTCAAAAACTCCCTAAGGCAAAGATGGTTTCTCATAAATTTGACAGCGTCAAACTACCTTTCTTAACTCAAATGACATACATATCTTCAAATTTTTTATAATATCTCTAAGGTGAAAAAGTATATATTTTAAATGATTTTGATGTAAATAGGTTGGTAACATGAAAATTTTTAGTGCATAGACTCAAAGTGCAAGTGTTTATCACAAAATGACTTAAGTCTACCAAGTGGTGATAATGATTATGAATCTTAAACGACATTCAACCTAAATTGGAAATTGAACCTAAGTTCCTTCAAGTTTAGTGCAAATGGAAAACCCATTTAAGACATCAAACCTATGAACTTATGAAGATTCAATTTTGAATTTATATTATAAATGAAGGACTTAAACAAAGTTGGTTAAAAGGTCTAGACTCAATTGGGTAGCAAAACTGTGTCAAAGTGGATGATATGACTCCAAATTTTGATGAATTTTGAAAAAAGAAAATTGATGATTTACGTGAGCAACATAACACCTCTTTGTTCAAATTAAAATGAGGAATATGTGTTTTGGTTTGTATCATTTGTTCACACCAATTTTTGACTCCAAACAAGACTTTAATCTAGGACAAAACCAACTAATTAATTGCTCTTAGGTCTAAACTGACAAGGTTTCTTGGTATTATTGGAATCTATCAATATACATCATTTGAGAGGATTTTCTAGTGTTCATCTGAAAGTAAAATTCACATTATATAGTAGGGTTTTTACACCCCATTTTTATCAAATGAAAATATTATGACATGGACCTTGAGGTGCACCTTTCACCAACAATACTTCTATGGCAAGTGGGGATTTGTCTAAGATCTACAATTTTTTGAAGATCTAGATGGATATATTGCACAAGACTTTTACATCAATGATGCAAAATAAATTCACTTAAATTAGGTTTTCATGGGACTTGGCTTGTTAAAAAAAGGTCTAGTCCTTTTTGTCACCACTGCATCCATCACTTGCTCAGTGTAGTATGATGTCCAAAGTGCATATAAATCCCATGTGCTTTAACCCTAGAGAACTCATAGGAGGTGATGAAATCCCCCTCACAAGCCAAGTTTTCATAAAATAAAATTCATAATATATATACTTTAGGGTCATTTTCAATATCACCCAAACTATTACGACTTTTTGGGGAGTGCTTTCGATGACATTATTTATATGCCTTGGATTAGGCATGTTTGCAATAAAGATGATGCTTTTGATTCTAAAATTTCCCTAAAAGGGACGGATAGAAGAGCATACACATAACATCCCTCTTTTTTTAAATAAAAAACTAAGTTAAGAAACTATTGAATACAAGATTTGACAAATGAGTTCAATTTTAAACACCAAATGAAAAGTATGGTGATGTTCTTTTGACCCCCTTGGTTTTTATTTGTGAAATTTGAAAGATAATCACAAAACCTAACCAATAAAGCACCCTAAATATTTTCTTTAAACAATAAAATGAATGATTGTAATTCATTTTAGACATTCAAATGAAGTGTGAAAAGACTTTTCTAGTTTGTTTTGGTACTTTTTAAGGTAGATCCTACAATAAAAAGGTTAGCACTTTGTTTAGCCTTAAAGCACATTTATCAAATGAGGTAACCTTGAAGGGCAAAATCTGTCAACCTGAAGGCAAAATCTCATGAAATAAAATGCATTATATTAGAATTGGTTATAAAAAATCTCAATAAAATCTTTAAAAAAATAATATTAAACATATGAACACCTGCAAACAATAAATTAGAAGGCTAAAACTAAAACATAACACATAACACATAAAAGCCTACACATAAAACATAAAAACCTACAATCAGTATTTTTAACATAACTTTTAAAATATAGATCAGATTTCCACAAAAAATTTAGATATTGTCAATAACTAAAGGTCACACTTCTTTAAAAAATTTAGGTACAAAAAATCAATTAAAAAAAAATTATTAACTCCATTCTAACCATTTTTACTAGAAAAATAAAAAATAGAAAGTGACAGTCACTAAAATAGTCATAACTTATAAAATATAAAGACATGTGTTTTGAAATTTTCATATAATATCAATAACATATTTATCTATTTACATAAAAAATTTACAAAAAAATATTAAGTAAATAAAAATTTATTGATTCTTTATGGGCCATTTTCACTCTAGCAAAGCAAAAACAATAAAAAATGAATTAAAACTATGAATACAAAGAAATTCATGAGTTGTGCACTCATGAAGATAGTCCCATCAAGAATACCATTATATAGACTAATAATTTTACTCAAGATAGGATGGTTATTATCGTGTTAGTTCTAAAATGAAAACAAATGGATAAAAATATACTAACTAGCATAACATTTATAGGCCTAGTCACTAGGGGGAGCTTAGTTAACAAAAAATGAATGGAAAACACAAATAAATACAAAATAAACCTTATTTTACCTTCTTTGGATATTCCAAAGTGATTTTTGTAGTGGATTACTCGGTTTGTGCTCATGAATTCTACATCAATGGAATCTTGGCTACCTCTATCACTCCTTGGCACCTTGTGTGGCTTTGGCTTGGCTCAACATTTTAGCATTATAACACTAATATGAAATTATTTTTGAATGAATTTGGGAATTATAAGTTTGGTAAATAAATATATAAAATTAAATAGGCAAGTCCTCCTATTTATAGATTTTTAGAATGGTTTGAGGATCAACCATGACCATCCATCTCAAGATTGAGATGTGTGGCCATGAATAAATACAAATATGGAATTCATTATACAAATATTCCCTTAAATTTTTGGTATATAATGGAATTGAATAGGCATGGAGGGTCTTAAAGAGACATGAAGACTAATAATCCTTATATTTTATGCATTTATGGCTTATAGATGCCACCCCATATGATGATGTCACCTGATGATTTAGTTAATAGAAATTAATTTCCAATACATATTTATTAAATAAGTTCCATTTAAAATTAACTTAAGTCCCTAATTTGGTTTAATTATCCTAAAACATAATTAGTCAACTTTGGTACAAATTTTGGTCCTTGGTGCACAAATTAATGAAATTGGTCAAAATGTCTTATTATTAACTCAAAATTTAACTAGATTTGCATTGGGAGTCAATGTTAGATGCATAAGAACCATATTCCCACTTAGGATGTTTCCAACACAAAATAACAAAGTCACATGTCTCGTGCAAGAGATTTAACAAAAAAGAGTAATCCAAGGCACCCAAGTGTGAATTGGCATTTTGACTCAAAATGATCTGATCAAAGTTAGCTAGCCTATAAATTGTATTGCTCCATTAATGATATCCTATAAAAATTAGAACTTGAATATATCAATTTCAAATATTTTAATGTGTTTTAGTGTTTTTAGGCTAATTTGTGCACTTTGGTGGAAATTTGTCAAAAGTATGGTTAGAGGTTATCAGTATCCATATTTAGGTGTCTACAGGTCTTAACTCAACTATAAATTCTAAGTTTTACTCTCTTAGGTGGATACAACAATGGAAAGATATATAGTTCCAGTGATAATGCACTTTTTAGTATAAATTCAAGCCTATGGAGGATAATGTCAATTGTGACATCATACCTCTAGTGGTCTATGTTTTTTTAATGGGAAGACCATATATATTTAACCATGAATCTACATATCATGCCAACCCATATCATTGGGTTATCCACACATAAGATCACTTCTAAAAACTCTTTGATTTAGTACCTTTGACCAATGTCACCTTGGTCTCTACCAAGTAATGTCATAAGAATATGTCTCATGTACAAAATTATGTGTTACTCATGGTTCACCCTAATACACTTAAACAATCAAAAATGATAAAGCACACCCTGGTAGTGCATAACACTCACATATTATCATAGCATTAGTAACTCAATAAGTTACTCGAACAACAAAGAGAAGTCTTCATAGAACTTAAATGCCTTATAGCACAATATGTATTAAAAAATCACATTGATTTGGTCCCTATATCCCTTCTTCCAAATATCCCCTATATCATAGATCAGTCTAGGAAAATGATGAAGTCTAATGCTAAATATAAGAAATTCTTGATCAAGGCAAGATCAGGTCTAGCTCTTTACCTTGCAAAAGCTCGATAGTCCTAGCACCCAAGAAGGATGGGTCTTGGTGACTCTACATAGATTATCATGCCCTCAAAAAAATCATGGTAAAAAACTAGTACCTACTTCCATACATTAATGACCTTTTAGAATAGATCTAAGGTGTGTAATACTTCACCAAGATCAACTTTAGTCTAGGTTATCATCAGGTTCTAATTCATCTTGAAGATGTCTAGAATATAGATTTCAAGACATGGGAAGGATTGTATGAATGGTTGGTCATGAATTTCAGCCTCACCAATGTACCAACCACATTCATGTACTTGATGGATGATCTACTCAGGCCCTTCCTAAAATACTTCATCATCATCTACTTATATTACATCCTCATCTTCAATAATAATTAAGAGGAGCATATTGAGCACATCTTAGGCACTTTATGCTAGCACAAGTTACCAACCAACTTAGCAAAGTGTACATTTAGTGTAACATAGATCCAATAAATGGGCTACATTATTGACTACATCAACATCAAAATAAATAAAAATAATATAAAATTGAACCAAGATTTTCCTACTCTACACAATCTCATATAACTTATGAGTTTTCTTAGAATTACTAACTTCTATTATAGGTTCATCCTTGGTTTATCACACATATCTTGTGTTCTCATCTAGATAACACATGCAAAAACCAAGTTTGGTTGGACTAATGAATAATAACATGGCTTTGAGGCACTCAATAAATGCCTCTATGTAGTACCTATCCTTACATTGCTTAACATTATGTAGACCTTCAAAATTCAAACTAATGCATCTAGTTATGCACTCAGTGTAGTATTCATTCAACATGGATATATGGTCTCATACCACTCTAAGATGTTCAGTGATATGGTGCAAAGGTAATCCACATATGAGAAAGAATAATATCTTATTTTGAAATTAATCGTGTAATGGTGACACTACATTCTCTAGAAGGAGATGGTTTTTCATTAGAAAAATAAACCACTTCAATTCCTATAGTCATAAAACAAGATTGAAAATATGTGCCACATAAAATGGATGACTCACTTACAATAGTTTCATATCATGATCAATCATAATAAATGTAAGGATAATAAGGCCATAGGTTACTTTAGCTAACCACCAGTTCACGCACTTATCATGGTATTAGACATGTGTTTTCATAACTTCATAGACTAGTTTCCCCTCTACTCATCTGATCAGGACTTTGTAATGACTTATACTAGCCTCATTCAAGGTAAAAAAGTTATAGAGTTATACCTATTTTGATAACTCCTCTACAATCCTAGACATCTCTATTTTCATTGTGTTTCACCTCACCAATGACTCATATGGGAGGTGTAATATGCTAATAACTTAGGATACTTTAGCATGACAAGCACTTTAGTCACATTGTAGTCACACTTCTACTAACCACACATCCACATAAACATTGAGTACTATATCAAGTCTTTAATTCCTTATTACATTTTTAAGTCTGTGAATAGGAATCTAGGACTCTACATACCTCTATTAGTTTCATCCAAGCCATGGAATTCTATCAGCATGGATTTCATGATTAGGCTACCCATGATGAGATGACAACATGACACTACATTTATTATAGTGGATCAATTCTCTAAGATGTCTATCATGATTGCATGCAAGAAATAAATTGATACAAATCATACTTTGCAGGCATTCTTCAATCATGTTTGGGTTTATTTTGGGTTACCAACATCCATCATCTTTGATTGTGATTTGAATTTTGTGAGTCACTTTTGGAAAGAATTGTGGGATTTGATGGGTAATCAATTAGATTGGTTAAAAAAATTCCATCATTAGATGGGAAAACTAAAGTGTTTAATCACACACTTGTTCATCTTTTTATGAATGTATAACTATGTGCATGCTCACACTTGGGATGAAAACCACTTGTAAATCCAACACACATACAATATGGATCTTCATATCTCTACAATTTATGTATACAATAATGACAAGTAGAAAATTTTGAGAAGTTTTTGCACCACATCTAGTCTATTCACCAAAAAAATAATCAAATTCTATCCCATGCCCAATAAATATACAAGGAGTGCCAAAACACACATCACACACCTCATACATTTTGAGTTGCTAATAAATTTTGGTTACAAATTCATAAGGATCACTCAAAGGTCCATAATAGAAGATCAAGCCTCTATAATATGGTCATTACACCATTTTGTGGGTAGCTGGAGAGAATGTTTTTGTTTTTTATCTACCTCAGTACTTGGGCATGCACCTAATATTCAACATGGATATTCCTAATCCTTACACTCCATTGCTTCTTGAGCAAATAGTAATATAAAATCCTTCTAAATTAGATCCCAAACACTTTCACCCCATAGAAAAGGACCAGAACATTAAAGTGATAGACATGCACTTGTCATGACACACATCAAATTTTTAGAGTAGTCAAAGTTGGGCAAAATGTTGATCAAGATAAGTGGTACACTTTGTAGTAACTTCAAGTGCAGTTCCTTCAACTATACACTGACATAATGGAAATTGTATGAAATCAAAAATGCATCATATCTATAAATAAATCCTAACTCAGAGAAGATAGATAAAACCATACACTTTTGATTGGGGATACATTTTTTAAGTACGAACATGACCAATATGGGGATACATTAAACCTGATTATGGGATCCCTTACCATAATACACTATGCTAGGGAGGGTTCCAAAGACTCCAGTCTAATGTAATCATGAAATAACCCCAAGGAGGTCCTAATTTTTTATATTTCACCTAAACTAATAACAGGTAAATTAAATCTAATCTAGTGCTCACCAAAACTTGTAGCACAAAGTGAGGGTTAAAAATAATAAAACTAAATATGCATAAGAGACATATACTCATATCAATGTATATAGAATCCTAATACATTAAAGAGAAATACAGGTACATATTTATCTACTCTTACAAAGGGCATAAAAATTTAGGAATACTTACCTTTGAAGACAAACACATCAAGCCTCAATGTCTCCCTTGGACAAGGTAATTCAAAAGAGGTTGTTGTGGTATGTAAGGATGGCAAAGACAAATTAGATCTAGGCTACAAAACCTATCAATGCATCCAAAATAATTCTTCATAAGATAAGATTTGTATCTCCAAATAAAGTATGTAACCATAAGCTTTGCTTCTCAAGTAGAACAACCAATAAGTAGATGTTTATTCATTCTTAATTCTTCTTATTCTCATAATAAATTATGGAAATTAACTTGTATATATAGGAAGATTTGACCCTTAACCCTTCCAAAAATCTCAACTGATAGGGTTAACCTGGTCGACCTAGCACAATTTTTGGATAATTATTCACTAGGTCATGAGCTAGGTCGGCCAAAGGCAAAACTAATTCCCAAGTGAAAATAACTTGAAACTATATAGGGTTGACCCAATTGACCTAGCACAACTAACTGACAAAAATGGATTAAGGTGAGAAAAAGGTGGATAAATTGTAGCAAGTGACTGAAAAGGATACAATAGAGAATAAAAAGCTTAGAGATAATGATTTCAAGAGATAAGTGTGTACATAACAAGTGGAAAAGGGGACAATAATCTTGTGAAGCATAAATGGTCTACCCACCCATTTCTTGGTGTACCACTTAAGGCATGTACTTATACGGATTAAGACTTGATGGGTTCTTTTAAGATACAAAGTATCAGTAATCGATAAAATTTTGAAAATATTATGTGTATACATATGCCCCATCCTAAGCTCATCACATGTCATGTGAGTGTAACACAAGATGATGTTTTGGGAAATAAAACATTATAACACATAAAGTTGATGCTAAGTAAAATATAGTAAGAAAAAAATAAGATAAATGAAAGGATAGAATTTTAAAACACATACCTTTACTTACCTTAGTGTTATAGATAAAGAAGTAAACTGTAATAAAAGTGAAGGTACCCAAATGTGAAGAACATTAGCCAAACTTATAGAAGTTAGTGCAAAAAAAGCCAAAAAATTGAAATTTTTGGAACATAGGCTTATAGTAGTGTAAAATATTCTCTATGTTACCATGATTATAGAACATTTTATGATTAATGAAATGGATAGGTAAAAATAAATATAGAGACAAGATAAGGAATCTCACAAAAAATATTTGAAAGATTAGTGATTTTGAAAAGTAATTTTAAATAGGTTGAAATGAAAATCATTTGGTATGTTTGACTTGTGAAGGAGAGAAAAAGAGCTCTAATAGAAAAAATGAGCTAGGATGCTGAGGAGACAAAAGGATAGATGAGAGGGACCTCCAGTGGTAGAAGCAGGTGCATTATAGGTAGGTAAATGAGAATCTCAAGCTAGTTTTTGAGTATTTAAATGCTTTTAAGTATATTTTAAAAATTTGTAATTTAAATCATTTATATACATTGGAATGAACCCAAATTAGATGCTAAGGGTACGAAAAACCATTTAGGGAAATGGGTTGGAAGGGTTTGGGGAGATAATTGTCAAAAGGCATTTATTTTGAAAAATGCAAAGGGTCAATAGGTAAAAAAACTACTAGGATGAAAAGTGTCAAAATCCACACTGTCAGCCTAATAGGTATATGCCGATGTAGTATGTTTTCCAAACTGTTGACCTAGTACATTATTGTTGACCTAGTACAAGAAGTCACTGTGACAACTCAGCACTAAGAAGGGAAAAATAAAAGGGTTGACTTAGTTTATGAAGTCAACTAGGTCAAAATAGAGAAATTTAGGTCAAACTAGTGTTTGACCAAAGGACCAAAATAGTACAAAAATGTGTGTAATAGGCCAAAAGAGTGATAGAAAGGCCTAAAATGACTAAGGGCTAGAAGGGCTAAGTAGGCTAAAATTAGGTCTAATTAATTAAAAATGACTAGATAAAAGCAATTAGGCTTGTTTTTATATTTAAAAAAATTGTATTTTGATTATAAAAGATCTAATACATCTTTTGTTGTTTCTTGGTTGCAAGGGCATCTAAGATTTTGGTGTTTAGTGGACACATCATGTCTCTCATAGTTATTGGAGTATTTGTCTATAGAGGATAGATATAGATTGATTTTTGTAGGTTTAAGAGGTATCATGGAGATGTGTAGGATTCTACTTAGTTTAGATTTGCTAGTCATATTCCTAAGATGTTGGGAATTATTAACTAACACCTTTAGGTGGGAGGTGGAGGGGGATACCAAAGAGATGGGTATCACCTTGGAGGATGTGCATGCCATCCTAAGACTACCCATAGTAGGCATACCCATAGTCATAGAAGTACTTGATAGTGAGGAGGAGAGGAGAGCCTTAGCCATATGGGTGATGGGCTTGGAGATGATATACTCTAGATTGAGGGTGAATATTTTTGATGTATATACATCACTGATTCTAGATATTTGAAAGGTTTTGATAGGACTTGTGATATTATGGGTATTATGTCATAAGTCAGATGGCAAGGTACCACTATTTATGATAGCCTTGAGTTAAATAATTTTAGAGCAGAGGGTGTTAACCAACTTGGGATCTGTCATCTAGGTACAACTCATGCATGACATGTATGGGATGTTATATACAAGGAATAAGTCAATTAGATCAATTATATTACTTATGGTATGGATATATGAGGTGTTCTCTATATATCAACCAATTAGGTTACCCCATGTGATCGATGATAGGTTAACTCAGGTTTAGAGATGAAGATAGGACTAGGTAATATGGGCCATGCCCCACATGCCAACACTATGGATGGTGAGATGGGAAGATATTATATGGAAACCATATGGGCACATCTCTATGATATGGCCTAATTTGGAGATAGTTGTACTATTTTTGGCATAGACAGAGGTGACAAGGCACTATACCTGGTGGATGGAGCCACATCTAGTGGCACAATTACCAGGATAGATGGGATTGCCTCACCTAGAGGTACATATAGTGATGCCCACAATTTGGTCCTAACATGTGTGAGAGCCATGGGGGAGAGGAGGACTAAGGTTACTAGTTTTTAGGCTGATGCTTAGGCCATGTCATGAGAAACTATATATTGACCAAGCATGATAGGCAGTAAAATGGGAGCAAATGGATGCAAAGGCAGGAGTACTAAAGATACCACCACTAGCTCCATAGTAGGAGGAGAAGTGACCACCATGGACAAGAAATTAATGGAGGTAGTAAGAGCAAGAGAGATTAGATACTATCTCCATCTCAAATGACCCATCAAGTGGGTCAAAGCAAAGTTGGATGATAGAAAGGCCATCTAGGCATAGCCTAAGGTGGGCATGAGTGGTGACTCTAAGATTTGTTTTTAGGTGGAGATCAATAGAAGAGTTTCTCAGAGGATGTGCATATGGGGAGACTATACTTGGTGGTCACATATATGGTGAGATATTAGTGGCCAACACATAGATAGGTAATAAAATACGGTTAAATTTTGCTTAAGTTATTTTGAAATAGACTAGAGATAAATAGATTTTGAGATATATCAGTGATTTAATATCTATCTGGTGTGATTTTTTTTAGGTGTGGTGGAGGATGAACAGACCATATAGGGGTCCCTAGTGAGGTGATAACTACATGATATCCTAGATGAGATGTAGATTTTGTATAACCCTGCTACACTAAAGGATCTTAGGGTACCATTTGCCCTAGCTTAGACAAGCTAGTTTAGACTAGCTAGAGAGGCTTCAAGGTAGTTGTGAGTGTATAGAGAGGGGATATATATATTAATGTAAATGGGTGTAAGAGAGGCATGGTCATGGTAGGCCTTGGTTGAGGAGAAATCCATGTATCTATAAACTATGGCATAGATGGGATAGGCATAGGCCTAAGAGAGAGTGACACATGTAACAACCCTGACCCATATGACACAGATATAGGAGTAGAAGAGGGTGACACATCTAGTCACCCTAGCCTAGTTGGCACATGTGTAAGCTCAAGTGGCTCATCTATAGGGGTAGTTATCATGATTTATATCTTAGACAACCTCTTTATAACATTTTGTTCAAAGGCTTTAAACTAAAGCATCTACAAGTAACATGGCTAAGCCATGAGATAGGCATGACGGGGCCCAACCATAGATATAGAGTATTGTATATGGTTGTATTTTGTATTAAAACTTATCATATATAGATGTCTCATGTTGTTAATTAGATTTTTATTGTTTGTGTTGTTATTATGGTTGTGGTTGTTGATGTTTAGATATATTTCTTTCTAGCACATGTATTTAGTTGTTTGTTTTATATGTTATGGGAAATATATGATTTATGGTTTTTTTCTTAGCATTATGTAAAACACATGCATGGTTAAAAATAAATAGCAAAAAAGACTTGGTAAAATATAATCAATTGAAAATGTACTACACACTATCTCATGTTGGGAAATGTGTAATAATAATAAAATGACTAAGTATAAAGAACCAAAAGGAATGGTAAGATGGTAAAAAGTTGTTTTTAAACCAAGATAAAGTTTGACACCAAATTAAAATAAGTAAAATCACACTAAATCACATTGGGAAGTATGAAAATAATGTAATAAATTGGAAATCATGAAAAAATACAAATGGTATAAAAATAAAATCAATTGAGTCAATCAATCATACTAAATCATGTTGAGAAGTATAAGAGAAAAAAATTGGCAAATTTTGGTTATAAATTTATCACACTAATTTAAGATCGGAAGTATGAAAAAATTCAAGAAATGGTTGGATTATTACATGCAATAAAAAAATAAGAAGATAAAGGGAGTGAAAGAGAAATGAAGTAATAATAAAACATACTAAATCAAGCTAGGAATCATGTCAATGACATGTAAATTCATGATCGATCACATCTTATCTCATATTTGACACATGTAAATTTCATTGTGACTTGGATTATTGGAAAAATTTTTGAGGAAGACTAGGTCCTATCCATGGTCTTACACTACAACTTACAAAGGGAGCACCAATAAGGTGGAATAAATGTGAAAATATGGAAAATAAAGGAGGTTGGTAATAGGAATGTGAAATTATGGTAATACAACTCACAAATGGAATCCCAAGGGGAGTGATCAGTGAAAAAAATAATATTTCTCAAGAGGAAATATGAGGAATTAATGGAATGAAAAAGGTAATGTAAAAAAAGCATAATTGAGGTATCTTATGAGAAGACCTTAGGAGACAAGAGGCCTACTAAGGACATGAAAAGTCACTAAGTGAATAGTGACCATCAATGTATAAATAAAACCTATTTGATATAGACACAAAGCTTTGTAAGCAAATAAGCATGCTACTAAGATCAACTCATGAAGGTAGACTAGTAAAAGAAAATTAAAATGGACCTACCTTCCTATGACATGTTCCCCATTCTATAGGCCCCCTTATATAGTTGTTGATCTACTATGAAGATTTGGTACTTGCATGAGAAATTAGGTAGCACTAAAATATTTTTGTATTCTCCTTTTCTAATATAGTATCTGACTACAACCCAATGGACCTTAGCTCTATTGTGAGCCCAAATGTGGATTTTAAGGTTCGAATAGAAGAAAGACGTGTTTTGAGCCATGTCTTTTAGTGTGATATGACTTTTAAGAATTTTAAAATTTTTTTGCTTGTTATATCATTGCCTTTTTCTAAATGATTTGACTTATGAATGTTTTTAAGGATTTTTAAGATTCCTCCTCCATATAGATTTAGAATTACCAAACATGAGAGATAAAGTGATACACATAAATGAGTTCTAGGCTTACGATAAAGGAATCTAAGTAAACAAATACAAGACTGAATAAGATACTTAGGCTTGACAATAAACCAACATGTTAACTCAAATCTCAATTGTTTATATGCTTAATTTGTGAAAAGGAAATAAAAGGAATAAAGGAGATCCAAAATGTATAATGAAAGGAGATTATAATGAGATTAATTATTTTCTAACTAATCACATGGTAAAAGGGAATAACTAAAAATAAATAGGTTTTTATAACCAAGTCACAATGATAATTATCCATGAAAAATATAGATAAGAAATCAAACAATAAGGAAGAGAAAATAAGGGAGATTTTTAAGAAAGAAACTTAAGAAGGAAAATAAAACAATGATAAAGAAGATATCCATAAGAAAACATAAGTGATAGTATAAGCAATATAAAAAGTAAAGTCACCATAGAAGATAAATATGAATTTGACATAATGTCAAATGATATAACAAATGGTTGAAGATAATATTCAATTACACATATAATCCAAATGAAAATGTAAGAACACCATGCATTTGTTCATAAATACTGATAGATTTTTCCACACACATTATCTAGAACATCTAATAGATCTTTATGAAACTGGATATGAACTATAGTTGATGTCTCATCTATCTTCGAAAAAAATTGGGAAAATACTTCTCAGCTAATCTCCTCAATATAAAAGGTAAGAATGTTGGATAGATCATGATAAGGATGGATATCATGGAAGGGATGCTCAAAATAATTCATGAGAATGAACTCTACAAGAGATACAGGAATAACTAGTGGGGAAGGATCCATAGGGAGGGACTCATAGGAGGAGAAGGATTCATAGGTGAAGGAAGGTCCATGATTGAAGGATTCATAGGTGGAGGAATAGAAGGTGACAAAGGGACCACAAGAGGGGATGGAACCATTAGAGGTGGAACCATGGGAGAATAAAGGGGATCCTTCTTGCAAGAATGACCTATGGGAGGAATGGTAGAAGGATTGAGAATAGCTATAAGGTGATATTTAAGGTATTGTTTAAGTATGTGACAATGATTTGTGTGATGGATACCACATTAGTGCCAAATATAATACACCTCTCCATACTTAGGAATATAATCAAGTAGTAATTTTAGAGGATGTATAACCTTTTCTAAGGACTAAGGGGTAGAAGGACATAAAGTATCAATACATTGTTGTAACTTGTGATAATGTGTGAAAGAATGGTTATCTATTTTATGAAAGAAAAAAATATTCTTGTGAATAGGCTTAGTATAAGTAATTATAAGAGGAGTTGTAATAGGAATGGAAGGATATTGGGAAGGCTTGTCATCCCATTTGGTGGGCAATGGAGCCATCTGAGGTAAAGGAAGAAAACCATCACCAAGAGAAGGTAATGGTGGGGAAGGAATATAATTGGTCTCAATGGAAGCAAAGATAAACTTAGTGATAGAAAGAGCATAAATGGACTCAACTATAATGGGAGAAAGATTGGGATCAACTATAATAGGAACATGAATGGGATCTGATGTAGGATCTACTAAAGGAGGGTCAGTTTTTATATAAGGACAAATAAGGGTTGTATTCATCTCAAGGATAAGAAGGCTATAGGAGTCAGGGTACTTAGTAAAGTGGTGAGGCCCAGTCATAGCATGATCCATGAGCATACTCCTACAAGGTTCATCAGAAACTAGAGGAAAAACACTAAAATTAATAATTATAAATGATGGAACATGATAATAATTACTAAAATACTAAAGTAAAGAAGAATGATAATGGATAATCTCAATATCATGGACATGAACAAGATCACTTAGGAATGGATCATCTAAGGTGTAACCATCATCATAGTCAAGTGTGTGAAGATAAATGATGTAGGTAGTGTTGACTTTGTCATCTGATGAAGTTTTATGAATAGAATTCCAAGTCTTAGTCAAGACAATGATAATGTCATCATAAGGAGGTTTGTGAGAATGAAATAAAGTAGGAAGCTAAGAGATGAGATGAGATGAGATGAGAGATCAAAAGTTTTAATATTTAGGTTGATCTCATTAGGTTCATCAAAATATAAGAGGTTATGTGGAGTATTCCCAATGAGTTTGGGCTTCTCATTGTAACCTTGAGTGGAATTGATAGGAATGTTAAATCATTGAGACTCATGAAATGTAAAACTAAGCAAAGGTTCAAAGAGTAGGAATCTAAAAAACACCATGGTCTTGTAATTGTTCAAAATTTTAAGAGTTATTGTCACTATGAATCTTACAAATAGCTCCATTTTGAGATAATTTAATGTATTTTTAGGTATAAGTAGCAACTTCTCTCATACAATGAATTTATGACCTACCAAGTAAGATGTTGTAAGAGAAAAAAAAGTTAAATATCATCACCTTCACATGAACAATGATAGGCAAGATGATAATGGGAAGCCACACACAACCTAAAGGAGGAATTTGCTTTCCATCATATCCTTAGCATGTGTTGTGTGTGGATTTTAGATTAAATTCATAATATCCAAAAATTTTGATAAAATCAAGAGAGGAAACACAAGTGCTTAAACCCTCATCAATCAATTCGTGCTTGACTTGGATATTACCAATTTGGAAACTAATGAATTGAGGAGGATCATTCACATGAAGCAAAATCTCATTGATAATCATAAAAGTGATGGGAAATTTTAAGGAAAGAGAAGTGTCCATTATTTCATCAACATAGATTGACATCTCTTCACATTATTATAATATGATATCTTCAAATCTAGGTAAGGTTGCTTCACATCCTACTAGGGGAGGATGAGGGATGTTCATTTCAAACAAGAGTTGCATAAGATGGTTTAGATGATGTGGATAGTTCCTCATAATATCAAATAATCTAATTTTGAATGGGATATTAGTGAGTTCCATAATGGGATCCCACTCCGCATATCCCATGAGGATATTTTTATAAATAGGTGTATAGTGATTAATAAGGTCCTTAGAAGGAGTCAAAGTGCATTAAAATTTGTGTTTATAAGAATGAAAAGGTTTATAACAAGGTTTTAAACTATGTTGAGAAGGTGAAGTAATTGGTTTAGGTGTAGGTTGAGAGTTGGTAAAGGAAGTGTTGGTATAATCTTGATTTTCATTAGTGTTAGGTAAAGAAGATGGAAAGATGTTAGAAATAGAATGGGAAGTGTTATCCAAATGAGGAGTTGGAATTGGTTCATCAAAGGTTATAAGTTCATCTTGACTCAACTCATTTAAGTGAGTTGGAGAATAATCCTAGATAACATGAAATGTTTGGGACAACGGAGGAGTGTAAATAGGTTGAAAATCAATAAAATCAACCACCTTTCACATATTAGTCACATTAACCACATTTTCTTGAGAAGTGGGGTCAACAAGACTTTATACATTATTGGTGGAATGGGTGTTCTTGTCTTGGGTATCTTGATTAGGTTGAAGATTAGGAAAAGGATCTTTATAGATAGCTAAATGAGCATTGGCTTGATTCAAGGCTTGAGATTTAGTATGTGTTTCATGAGCCTTAAAATCAATGTCATAGGCTTGTTGACATTTTCAAATGATAGAATCATGATAAAAATTAGTACCAAGAAGAAAATACATAACTAAATTATGAAGCTACCTACATGTCTCATGAGAATGACCCCAACTAGCGTGAAACTAACAAAAATTGTTGGGATCATACCGAGATTTCATAGGATGAGTGGGATCAAGTTATCATGGAAGAGGCCTAGGTAAATGTTTTATTAATTTATCTGAGGATAAAGGTGTTTAAACATTAATGCTATTAAGTGAAGATAAATGAGGATTGGTACACTTTTGAGAAAGGGAAGCTGGTTTCAAAGATTGGTTAGGAATAATAGCTTCAATAGTGTGAATGGTATCAATAAGAGTCCTTGACACCATCATTGGTAGCATTATGATTTTTTTAATTAAGATTTAAGGACCTATAGATGGTTTGGGTGGCTCAAATTAATGTATAAATAAAAATTGATGTTTTGTTTAGTTAATAGCCTCCTCCAAGGCATGTGGAGAGAGGGTTCAGACTCGATATTGCAACTTGGGAAAAAGAGGATTGGTAAAGAGATGGAAAGGATATCATCAGCCATGTTATGTTCACATTTTTTGGACAATATTTTCCACCTTTTAATAAAAGCTTGGGTACTTTTGTTTAAAATTTATAAAGTGGGCCCTAATGTATTTTTGGTAAGATCACTAGTTTAGAGCTCTTTGACTAAATAATTTACTAAATCTTCCAAACTAGTAATATAATGAGTTTTAAGTTGGTTGTACCAATCTAAAGCATCACCCATAAGTGTTTTGGCCAAGAGCTTGGTAGCAGAAAAGGTGTTTAATTTAACCAAATATTTATATATATTTCCAAATGTTTTGAAATGAAGAGTAGGATTAGTAAATCCATTATAAGAAATGGTAAGGGTGACAACTCCTATATCAATATTATCAATTTGAGTGTTAAGAGTCTCATTTTGAATATGCTTAATGGTTTTGTTGACCAAAGGAGGTTGAGGGATGAGATTAGCATGGGAATATTAAAGAGGAGGTGGGGGAACATTTTTATTATGAATGCCCCAAGATGTTGATTGAGGATGAGTTTGAATATGAAGAAGGTGATTTTGCATTCTCATCATTTGATTTGTATAATTATCTTGAAAGGTACTCATTTGATTAAGTGTTTGCAAAAAGATTTGATGGGTTTAATTGACATTTTTAGAATTATTTGAAGCATTATATTTGGTATTAGTGGTTTAGGTACCAATATTGGTGTTTATATGAGCTTGAGAGGAACTATTACAATATGTGGCACTATTGGAAAAATTTGCTTGAAAGGTACTCATTTGATTAAGTGTTTGTAAAAAGATTTGATGGGTTTATTTGACATTTTTAGCATTATTTGAAGCATTAGATTTGGTATTAGTGGTTTAGGTGCCACTTTTGGTGTTGATAGGAGCTTGAGAGGAACTATTACAATATGTGGCACTATTGGAAAAAATTTCTTGAAATGTACTCATTTGATTAAGTGTTTGTAAAAAGATTTGATGGGTTTAATTGACATTTTTAGCATTATTTGAAGCATTAGATTTGGTATTAGTGGTTTAGGTACCACTATTGGTGTTGATAGGAGCTTGAGAGGAACTATTACAATATGTGGCACTATTGGAAAAATTTGCTTGTGTGGCAAAATATGGACTAGTGAAGGGATGAAAAGAGGAAGCACTAGAAGCATTATTACCTTGGGTATCAAATGATGCACTAGTGGAAGGATTAAGGAGAGTGGATATTAGGAGAGGTCCACTAGATGTATAACCTACCATGTTAGTGGATATATTAGGCATGGAGGTGGAAGAAGTTAAATAATAAGAGGTCATGGTATGATAAGGGGTCATAATATAAGGAAGAGGCTGAGAATAAAAGAAATTAATACCTCTAAATCCATTTGAAAATGTGAGAGAAGGTGAATGAAGATCATTAACTTTCCCATTAATCATGAGATGATAAATGGTAGAAGGATAATTTCCTCTATGTTGAGAAAATTTAGAGATAAAGAAGAGCATTTCAGGGGTATACTCTAATTTAGGTTGATCCTCAAGTGAGAAGAGAGGATTATGATATGAAAAGGAATGAGGATGGTCCCATAGTTCATTGTGTGAGTGGCTATATAAACATTACTCTCATCCAGAAGAGGATCCCTACTCTACTTATGGGAGACCCTATGAAGGTTGGTAAAACTCATCATGTCTATTGAATTAAACTTAGTATTGTCTTAAAATATAAATTTCATGATGAAGGAGATTGAGTAAACAAGGTAAGAGAGATGCATAGGAAAATAAGAAGTGACAAAAAACTATACAAAGTAGACTAAGTCAACCTAGCATAGATAATAGGGCCTAAAAACTGTACAAAGTTGACTAGGTTAACCTAGCATAGCAGACAAAGGCTAAAAAAGTGTAAAGGGTTGACTCGGTCAACCTAGCACAATAGATAAGGAAAAATAGATAGTTTTTAAGAGACTATGTTGATATAAATGACCATGTACTAAAACAAGAATAATTTTTAAAATACTTAGGAAATAAAAAATAAAAGGAAACACACAATCAATTAGATCAATGAGGTTGATCCATTGAGGCACACAACACAAAACCTTACACCAATGCTAGATAATGCAAGTTTTTATAATACAACATACAATTGAGCAAAGAGAAAGCAATAAATTTGGAAAGAAAAATCTAACTAAGTGGTCAACCTAAAAGTTGTTAGATTATTATAGTATAGTTTTACATGTGATAAGAGGTTGGCTATAAGTAAGGAACTGTAAATCAATCTAAGGATGGTTTCAAGATGTTTGGGTTGAAAGGGATATATTTTGGCAATGGTATAGGATTGATATTGAGTCCTACCCCCTCACTTCACACACCATAGTGATAAGGGTATCGGGTGCTTATCAAAATATATCATTAACCACATGTTTATAATTGGCTGAAAAACTAAATTGGCTTCCCCTTTGGTGATGAAATCCAAGTAGGTAGGCCTTGGGTAGACAATTGTTAAAATGCTTTTCAATATTTTGTTATTTTCTAGTGTGTGCATAAAAGATGAAATAATGAAACTAAATGGTATATTAAAAACCACCTAATTAGACTATGTGATCTATTCTAAGCATACAAGCAATAAGAATTGAAAGTGTGAGCTAATTACTAGCATATAAGGGTTAATTCTAACTCTGAAACATAGTATAGTGTCGATTTATTTAATAATATATGTAGAGAATATATAATAGGGTTGATAGGGTCACCTCTGTAGTATAGAAGCAAAAAGTCTGAAAGTGAAATACGTCGACAAAGTTGACCTAGCTTTCCAGACTACACACAAAATAAAGAACTACATCGACAAAGTCAACCTATTTGACTATGCAGGGGTAGTTTTAAAGAATATAAACTATGAAAAAACAAAAATATAACAAATGCTATAAATAAAAAAGAAGGATAGAAAGGAACCTTGATGGGTTGGAAGATAAGATTTTTGTTGAATAACCTTGATTTTTAATTATAAATTTTGCTAACTATGTCGATTGGGTCGACCAAGCTTTGTAAAAACTTGTTATTGATAGTCTAAAAATGTATAAGGTCAACTGGGTTGACCTAGTAGTCTAAATCTGATGCCTAAAAGTGTACATGGTTGACTAGGTTGACCTAGTAGTCTGAACTAGAATTTTGGAAAACCTACATAAATAGAATAGAGTCTTTTTTATGTGACTATGTGTTAAACTTGTGCATAAATTTTATTACTGTGTTGATACAATTGACCCAACATCGTAAATATATGAAAAATAAAATGATGAAATAAGTGAAGAAAATTTGGAAGGGTTAGGTTCACATCAGTTTTACTAGAATGTATGTAATTAGAAATGCATCATGTCTATAAATCAATCCTAACTCAGAGAAGATAGATCATACCATACACTTCCAATTGGGGATACATTTCTTAAGTGGTAACATGACCAATATGAGGATCCACTAGACCCAATTATGGGATCTCTTACCATAATACACTATGCTAGGGAGGGTTACAAAGCCTCCAATATAACATAATCATGCAATAACCCTAAAGAGGTCCAGGGTTTTGATATTTTACCTAAACTAATAACATGTAAATTAAATATAATGTAGTTCTCACCAAAGCTTGTGGCATAAATTTGGGGTTAGAAACAATAAAACTAAACATGCATAAGAGAAATATACTCACATAAATGTATATGGAGTCCTAATGAATGGAAGATAATTACAAATGCATATTTATCTACTATTAAAAAGGAGAAACAAAGTTAGGAATACTTACCTTTGAAGACAAACCCACTAAGCCTTAATCTCTCCCTTGGCCAAGGTGCTTCACAAGAGGTTGTTTTAGTATGTAAGGATGACAAATAAAAATTAGCTCTAGGCTACACAACCTATCATTTCATCTAAAAGACCTCTCCACAAGATAAGATCCATATCTCCAAATAAAGTATGGAACCCTAAGCTTTTCTTCTTAAGTAGAATAGTCAATAATAGATATTCATTCAATCTTACTTCTTCTTCTTCTTCTCATAGTAAACAATAAAAATGAACTTATATATATAGGTGGATTTGACCCTTAACCCTTCCAAAAATATTGGCCAATAGGGTCAACCCAGTCGACCTAGCACAATTTTAAATAATTATTCACTAGGTTATGAGCTAGGTAAGCCAAAGGCCAAACTAATTCCTAAGTGAAAATAACATGAAATTATATAGGGTTGACCCAATCGACTTAGTACAGTTGACTAATAAAAAGGGATTACAATGAGGAAGAGGATAAAATGTAGCAAGTGACTGGAAAGGTACAATAGAGAAGAACAAGCTTAGGGATAATGGTTTCAAGAGACAAGTGTGTAGATAACAAATGGTAAAAGGGACAACAATACTATGAAGCACCAATGGTCTACCCACCCATTTCCCAGTGTACCCCTTAAGGCATACACTCAAAGAGATTGAGACTTGATGGGTCCTACAAGATAAAAAGTGTCAATAATCGATAAAAATTTAAAAATATTATGTGTATATAGAAACCATTTATCTTTAATAAAGGTAAAATAATCCATGTACACCCCCTATATAGCCAATATTACTTCTCATTCTCTCTACTACATAGAGTGCACACCTCTCCCCTAAACATGTGTTATTTTTGCCTAAAGTTTATACTAAGCTAAATATGCAAGCCCCACACTAGCTCATTAACTTCTATGTACACTTCACTATGCACTACACATTCCATAGTTTGATGCCACATCCCTTAACCTTGTACACCTTGTAGTTTTATGCTAGGTCTTATCCCTATTCATTGACTAACATACACTAAACTACCTAAATTCCTTGCACTTTTTTGCCAAGTCCTATACCTATTGATTGATTTTCATACCCATCATAGCTCATAGCCTCACACTTGTGGACTTGCTAACTCTTGTGCTCTCTATGTTCCTCATAGTCTCATACACCTAGCTAGCATCCACTCATAGACTACTAGATTCTTGATCCCCATAGCACATCCACATATCGAACCACCTTGCCACGTGCTCTAAGTAGTCCACCTACCATTACCACCAAAAGGATATCCTAGATTCGAATTCAAATAGTTGATAGCCTAGACATTAATGATTATAATTATTTCTAGCTACCATCCTTGATAAGATTAAAGTACAATAAATATCTTCATTGGTAGCTAAATAATAGTTACGATTTCTCTTGTATTCTATGTTATAAATATGTAGCATATGTGTCTGAATTAGATTATATTGAGTCAATGATTAATTGATGCTTAACCCATGCTTGAATCTAGACCTATGACATTACACATAGTTGTAATATTATTAGCTTGTTATGTGCCTTTACTTGATAAACATGCACTTTTGACATTGTAATCTATATTATTTTCCCTAATGCTTTTTAATGAATAAAAGTTGCATTTATTTCAAGCAAAGGCTTTTACTCCATTGAATATGTTTTTTTTTATTCTATCTAAATATTACAATATGCATTCACTCTACATATCCATAACTTGGTTATCTCCAGTGCACCTCAGTCCTACGCCCTATGGCATGGATCATTAATTTTTGAGATGATTAATATGAGCATATGAATTATTCGTAGTTATGTTACATGAGAAATTTACAAGGTAAAAATATAATAAATTATTGAATGCATTACTTGAATGATATGGTAAATTTTAAAACAATCTTAAAACATATTATTTTAAGCTCCTCAAAAAAAACTTGTTCAATAACCTATCATTAGACACATAATCCAAACATGTTGCATAAAATGATCTTAAATGTTACTTAGAAACATTTTGCATAAAATTATCTCAAATGTTACTCGAGATCACATCTTACATCATAAAATGTAAGCTTAAGTGTCACAAAACCAAGTAGTAAAGGATAGGCTAAAATATGTTGACCCTAAGGATTATGGACTAAATTTTGTAAATCAAGTGCCCAATTAGGTTTTGAAGTGCCTTACTTCAAATGTAACACCTTAGTTTATTAAGATAAACCCTCTTTCATAATGGATTGTACATCATGAATATAATGTGTGTTAACCAAAGGTGGTTTCACAAATTAATAGGTAGGTATTGACATGTTGATATATTGAAACCCTTGGGTTTCCCCCATAGTATATGTTGGTATAACATTTATATTTAATGATGAAAAGATAGAAGAGGAACCCATAGCAATAGATATTTCAAATTATTGACCAATTCTTGTACTTTTAATTTCTAAAAGTGTTTGTAAAATATTATGATAATCATGAGGTTGTTCATAAATTTTTTGTCTAAAATTCATGATAACTTTCCCTTTATTAGGATTTGGTTGTTCATCATTTATAGCTAGAACTACATCTTGATGTTCATCTTGAGATTCAATTTTGTCATGAGTATACTATTAATGTTCTAAATTATGATCATGCACTTCTACATGGGTAAGTACATGGAGTTGGGAGATAATTCCATGGAAATTTTGGGTATTGTGTACATATAATATAAATAACACATACACATTATTCAAATTTAGGTTTGGTAATTACCAAGGCATAATTAATAATCATTATAAAATATAAGAAACATGTACATGTTTATTATAGTAGACATAAAAACAAAATAGTGTGACCAAGCTAATGTAGAGCACCATTCTATACTCTATTATAGCCTTACTATACACCTATATTCAAACTAATTTATGTAACTGATCTTTAACTTCTTCTTATTTAACAAGACTCTCTTTTCATTTCAATCTTCCAAAGATGCCTTTCTCCATTGTAATCACCCCATTCCAACCTTCACTCTAACTTATACATGCTCAATACTTGTAATTGAAGTCACACACAAACATATCTTAATTGTATTATGAAATAGGGTACACAGCCAAGTTGATAGAACCTTCAGCCCCTGTTCTTATTTTTTTCACACCCAAACATATATGCAACACTAAAATAACTTGTTGCTACCTCTATAAATATTTTTTGGCACATAAAGACTCCACTATAAGATTTTAGTCCTCATTCATTTTTTTGAGTTCATTCATGGAACATGTACAAATTCATTTTTAAATTCATGTAACAAACAATACTTATATCAATATAATAGAACATTATTCTCAATGGTTTAAGGACATTTTTCAACATCAAATGCTTATATAAAATGATGAAAATACAAACACACATGCATAAAAAACTCTTAACCTCTTCTTGTTAATCAACTCTCACTCTTGAGTTAATGTCATTCTCTATCAAGATCCATTGTCTATTCACTCTGTCTGTGAATCCTTTAAAAACCTTTAAATTTACTAAATCACTTCCTGTTCACATTCTATACATGGATTCTCCAAGTGTCCTGTACACACAAATTGTGTACTATAGGAAAACATAGAGTTTAGAACAAATATAACCCTACTAGATGCATTCAAAAGTATCATGATGATATTTTTCATGCCTATTCACGCCTATTATATACTCTAAACCTTTTGAACATCTTCAAATGAACCCTCTCTTGATGCAAATCATGATTCTCTATAATTTTGGTTTGACATAGTCTATTATAATGAATAAAACAAGGTTTAGACACATAGTCAACTTGTTTTAGGGTTGAAATATTTTCCTTTGGGATCCATTCATATCATATTTCACTCCTACTCTGTTAGTAAACCAAAACAATTGTGGGGTCCATTATTCATTCATATAAGATGAGTTTCTTGACTTTATCTTATTTCACTGTATGCACACATAGTCTACCTAGAAGTATGATGAGTTTTATCAATATTGGCATACATGTTATCACCTTCAACATGATGATCATGTTTCCATAGCCACTATTCACATTAAAAGCTCATTCTTTATTCAACCAATAGGGTTCTTGCCTTCTTGACATAAACAAAGTACTCCATATACATTAACTTGCATTTTTAGTTTTTATTGATAACAAACACTAAATATTTGTGTAACCATCATCACTATTCAATGGTTCTACTCTAGGATTATATTCTTGTTACTTATAAAATATATTAACTGGTTCTTGAATATTACTCTCATGAAATTATACCAATTCAAAAAATATAAACATAGTCAGCCATAAACAACTTTTCAGTTTGCTTTATAGGGTTCACAAAACATATTAAGGTATCATCACACTGAATATGGTTTTATATAACATTATCAAGTTATAAAAATAAATATATCACCTTATTTCATTAACAAACTTTCTTGATTCAACCTTTATACATTGTAAAACTCTATCTTTGAATAGATTACAGAGGTTTTGTTCTCTTGGACTCAATTCTTTCCATACTTCTGTATTTCTAACTTCACCACTAAATTCCTACATTCTACCTACTTTACTATATGAGACTAACTATATCCATCAATCCAAAATTTGTTGCAAAACATAAAACTACTTTCATGCATAATTACTTCCTAAGTTAACTACCTTCAAAGACCTTTTTACATTCATTTTTCTTGATTTTGCCACCTTATCTATGCTTTATACATGAATTCATCTTCATAACACACTTATACCATTTTAATATGCTATAAAAACTTTTTAATAACATGATATGACTTGACATTTCTCAAAAGACTCTTAATTAGACTTATACAAATTTAAATATTTGAAAGGGTGTTTTGGCGGAAAACTTTCCCAAGCCAAGAACACTCAACATAAAGACACCTAATGACATTATAACACCTTATTAGGTCTTTTAAGGACATATAAAACCAAAATAAATCCAAAAATAATGAAAACATATTTTATTTCATGCACTTGGTTGATGCGCCTGCATCATACCCCCAGAGGAGAAAGGAATTGAACTCAAATGAAAATGTTGATGTTTTTTCTATCTTCCAATTTATAATCCTTAGATCATTCTCTCTAATTACTTTTATTCTTGATCTTAATGTTTTATCTTCTTCTCTTTGTGCTCATTTTTACCTTAGTCAAAGATTACTCTTCTTCCTTGCTTGCTCCATCACTTCCTTGCATCATCTTGTACTTCATGTGCATTCACCCTTTACTTTTTGCCTCTGTCATGTGGGCTTTAGATTCCCCAACATACTACTACTTCAACACTTATACTTTCATCTTCCTCCATTTTTAGCTTCATACCTATAACTAATACAAAAATAATGCCGTGCTTACTTTCTTCAAGTTGCTACTCTATTATTGCCAACATTTCTCTCTCTTCATGCCCTTGGTTCTCCATTACATGTTTCTCAACTTTTGTAACTTGTTCTTCCTCTTCATTTTCCACCTTGTCATAATTTAATGCTTGTTCAACTATTTCTATCTCCCTCTCTATTTTCTCAACACTCACCTAGGTAAACTAAAAATCAGATTTTTCATCTCCTTCATTGAATTACATCTCTCTTGTTATGCCTTCATTAAGGCCTTCAAGCTGAACTCCTTCTTCTTTATCATTCTCTTCACCTAGATAACTGATACTAACTTATTTTTTCTCACTCACATGCATCACATTTCCTTCAAGTTATTATTCACCCATTTGTTTCTTATGTTTCCCACTCAAACAAAGCTTGTGCATCTCTATCTTAAGTTGTTTGCAAAGAAATATCTTTTGTTCTCTTTCCTTTCTCACAACCTACATCCATCTTCTCTTTACCAATATTTTCATTGGCCACTTTGATGGCTTCTTCCTCATCACCCATCCATATTATGGGCTTCCCAAATCTCTCACCTACTCTAACATGACCAGTAACTTATCCATTTGCTACCTCATCTCTATCATCTCTTTCTCCATCTCTATTTTCTTGGTGTCATCTTTCACAATCTTCTTATGGTAGTTTTTCTCTCTCATGCCTTTATTCTCTTTTCTCATATCCTTGAATATGTATAAAAACTCCTTGGTCTCATTTGGACCTATCCTCTCTGACAAGCCTTCACTCACTTACCACATTTTGACCATTCACTTGGTCTCTTTCTAAATATCTCACTATGACCTCACTCTTGGGTCTTTCTTCTTGTCCTTTCACTAGGACTCTCTCTCTTTACCCAAGCTCACATATGATTTCTCTCTTAATATTTTCAAAATATCTCTTATTCATCAAGCCACACTTGGTTGCAAGGCTAGCTACCAATCTTAACTTGACACTCAATATCTCAATATTATCTCATCAATGCATGAAAAACATCAAACAAAAAGAAAATGAAACTTATACCTTTTATTTTCTGACCTCCATGTTCTTCTTTTCCCAATGATCTACTGCTCTAATACCAAAAATAATTTATATCACCATTTTATACTCTACTATAACCTTAATGGATACCTATATTTAAACTGATTTATGTGACCGATCTTCAATTTCTTCTTGTTTAACAAGTCTCTCTTTTAATTTGAATCCTCCAAAGATGCCCTTCTCAACTATAATCACTCCATTCTAACCTTCACTCTAACTTATACACACTCAATACCTATTATTGAAGTCATACATAAACATATCTTAATTATATTATGAAATAGGGTACACACAAGTAGGTTGATAGAACCTTTAGCCCTTGTTCTTGTTTGTTTCACACCCAAACATATATGCAACACTAAAATAGATTATTTCTACCTATATAAATCTTTTTTGGCACACAAAGACTCCACTATAATATTTTATTCCTCATTCACTTTTATGAGTTCATTCATGGAACATGCACAAATTCCTTGTTAAAGTCATGTAACATACAATACTTCTATCAATATAATAAAACATTATTCTCAATAGTTTAAATACATTTCTCAACATTAAACACTTATATAAAATGAGGACAACACAAACACACATGCATCAAAAAATCTTAACCTTTTTTATGTTGTGGAGCATATTTCTAAATTACAATGTACTATTAAATTTTGGACATTTTAAATGTATTATACACTCTATATGTATATGTACTTTCAAATATTATACATTTTAAAGAAAATTGGACCCCCTTTAATGGGAAACCATTTTGGGTTGACTTTGCCCATGGTTTTGGTACCCATTGTTTTGTAATACCGCTTTGTTGATGTATTATGTATAGATAGATATTTCATAGGTAATACATTATGAGAACAAGGTTTTGAGAAGGAAGAACAAAGTGTGTGAATTTAGGTATGAATTCAAGAGGGTTTGTTGAGTGCAACTCCAAATAATATGTGTGCATTATAATTGTGAAGATAGATCTGAGAGTGATTGCACTCTGGTGGCTTGTAATAAAATATAAGCAAGTTTTTCTTGGTGGATGTAGCCCATATTGGGTAAACCACATTAAATTTGATCTTCATATTGTGCATGTTTATTTATGTTTTTTATGCATCTCTAATCATGTCTATTATTACAATTCTATGAAATTTTTATGCATTGATTTTTGTATTTATTCCTAACAATTGGTATCAAAGCTTTAGGTTGTATTTGCTAAAGTGTTGAATCATAAGAAGGGTTATTAGTTTAAGTGGGAATTATGGCTGATGATCATAGATCAAAGGTTGAAAGGTTCAATGGACAAAAATTTAGTCTATGAAAGATGCAGATGGAGGATTACCTCTATTAAAAGGACCTCCATGCTTCATTAGGAGGAAAAGTAAAGCAACCAATGAGTATGACTAATGAGGCTTGGGAGTTTCTTGATAGGAAAGCACTTGGGGCCATTAGTTTATGCCTTGCCTCTTTTATCATGTTTAATAAATCATAGGATAAGACCAGTGAAGGTATCATGAATGCATTAGGGAAGTTATATGAGAAACCCTCTGCTTCTAATAAAATATTTTTAATCAAAAAGTTATTTAATATGATGTATAAAAATGGTTTAGTTGTTGATCATCTTAATGAATTTAATATGGTTGTGAGTATGTTTAATTATATAAAAAATTATTTTCATGATGAATTTAGGGCGTTGCTTATTTTATGTTCCTTACTAGAGATTTGGAATAGCCTAGTAATGGCTATGAGCAACTCGGTCTCTAATAATGCCAAGTTGAAATTTGAGGATGTCATAGGAGTAATCCTTAATGATTAAATGTGATGGAAAATATCTAGGGAAATTTCTACTTCAAGTGATTATTTGGTGGTAGAGAGTATAGGGAAACAAAATTTTAGAGGAAAAAGAAAGCATGGAAATTCAAATGGTCCTAGAAGGTCAAAATCAAGGGCCATGATTATGGTATGTTGGTATTGTGGAAAGACTGGACATGTAAAGGATTGTTGGTCTCTTCAAAATAAGAATAAAAATTAGGAAGACACCAAGGAGGTTAGTGTGGCAATAGGTAGTTTTTATCAAGATGCATTAATTTTCTCCATTGACAATATTGTTGAGTCTTGGGTTTTAGATACAAGGGCTTCTTTTCTTGCTATACCATACAGGAATTATTTTATTGATTATGTTCAAAGGGATTTTAGACATGTTTACCTTGGTGATGATGAGCCTTGTATCATAGTAGTAAAATTAAGTGTTCATATCAAGATGCAAAATGGGAACACTTGGCTACTTAAGGATGTTAGGCATGTGCATAAGTTAAGATGGAATTTGATATCCATAGGATAACTAGGCAGTGAAGGTTGTATGGTGACATTTATAGTATATTTTTGGAAGGTGACCAAGGATTCTCTTATGGTATCAAGAGGTAAGAAGGTTGGTACCCTATATTTATCAAGTAGTGTTTATTATTGTAATTTAGTTTTTACAAATGCAGATGTAACTTTGTGGCATAACACGCTTAGTCACATGAGCCAAAAGGGTATGAAAATTTTAAAGGATCAATTTCCTAGATTAAAAGGATCTAATTTAGATTTTTTTGAAGACTGTGTGTATAAAAAATATAAAAGGTTAAAGTTTTTTAAGGTTGGACCTACGAGGAAGGAGAATAAATTAGAGTTGGTTCATTCATATGTATGGGGGTTGGCTCAGGTATCTTCTATTGGTGGGTCATCTTATTATGTCACTTTTATTTATGATACAACTAGGAAAGTTTGAGTGTATGGCATTAGGAGAAAATATGATTTTTTTGATACATTTAAAATATGGAAAGCCTTGGTTGAGAATGAAATAGGTCTCAACTTAAAATTTCTCAGGTCAGATAATGGTGAATAATATTGTAGCAATGCATTTTTTCATTACTATTCAATGAATGGAATTCATAGACAAAGAATGGTTCCAAGAACTCCACATTAGAATAGAGTGTTAGAAAGTATGAATGGGACTATCATAGAGCATGCTAGGAGCATGAGGTTGTATGTAGGACTACCTCTCTAGTTTTGGGTAGAAGCAGTAAACATGGTTGTATATCTAATAAATAAAGGTCCTTCATCTACTTTAAATGGAGGCATACCTGAGGAAGCTTGGTCTGGTAAGAAGATTGATTATTCATTTCTTAAAATATTTGGCTACAAAGCCTTCATTCATATTGATAAGGATGATAGGACCAAGTTAGAGGCTAAGTCTAAAGCATGCACCTTTATTAGTTATGATGAGGATGACTTTGGTTTCTAAATTTAGAGTCTTAAGGACAAGAAAATATTTAGGTCTAGTGATTTTGTATTTAATGAAAAATTCATGTATAAAGAATAATTATAGGATTAAAAAGAGGATTCTAGAAAAGAGTACATAGTATTGGAGGATATTATAGATAATAAAGTGTCCAAACAACTAGTTTAGGCACATATTCCATAATAACCCCAAACTCCTATAGTGAGAAGGTCTTTTAGGGTAAGAAGGGAACCTAGACATTTTTCTCCATATCCTAATTATTTATTACTCATTGACAATGGAGAGCCAGAGTGCTTTGAAGAAGTAATACAGGTGGATGTCAGGAAGAAGTGGGAGTAAGCTATGGATGAGGAGCATCAGTCTCTCATGGAAAATTAGACTTGGGATCTGTAAAACCCACCTAAATGTAAGAGAGTATTGCAAAACAAGTGGGTGTATAGAGTTAAATAAGATGATGGAGGCAAGAAAAAGTACAAGGTCTGATTAGTGGTAAAGGGGTTTGTATAGAATAAGGGAATTAATTTTGATGAGATTTTTCCCCAGTGGTAAAGATGACTTCTATTAGGACTGTTATTGGGATAGTGGTAGTGGAAGACTTATACTTATAGTAGATAGATGTGAAGATTACGTTCCTTCATGGTGACTTAGAGGATGACTTGTATATGGAGTAGCCACATGGATATGAGGTCATAGGTAAGAAGAACATGGTGTGCAAATTAAAGAAGAGCTTTTATGGCTTGAAATAAATTCCATGATAGTGGTACATGAAATTTGATATTTTTATGATGGAGCAGGGATACTCTAGGTGTCATCCACACCATTGTGTATATATCAAGAAATTTGATGATGATGATGATGATGATGATTACATAATGCTTTATCTATATGTGGATGACATGTTGGTTATAGGTAAGAACATGTAGTAAATAAAGGTACTCAAGGAACAACTTAGTAATTCCTTTGATATGAAGGATTTGGGAGTAGAAAACCAAATCCTTAGTATGATAATAACTTAGGTAGGAATAAATGAAATTTGAATTTATCCCAAGAAGAGTAAATCAAAAAGGTCTTAGAGAGGTTTAGTATGTAGGATACTAAACTAGTTGGGACTCCTTTGGTAGGTCATTTCAAGTTATCAAAGGAGTAGTGTCCCATGACAGAGGAAGAGAGAGTCTAAATGTCACATGTACCTTGCTCATCATCTGTTGGCAACTTGATGTATGTCATGGTGTGTAATAGGCTAGATATTACCCATGTAATGGGAGTAATAAGAAAGTACATGAGTGATCCAGGTAGAGAACACTGGAATCTAGTGAAGTGGATCCTTTAGTATTTAAGAGGGATCATGGAGACAATTTTAAGTTATGGTGTATTAGACACCACTTTTGATGGTTATGTAGATTCAGACATGGCTATAGTTTTATACAGTAGGAGGAGTATAATAGGATAAGTATTTACTACAGGTGATGTAGTGGTGAGTTAGATTTCATGACTACAAAAACTTGTGGCTTTGTCAACCATAGAGGCTGAATATGTTGTTGCTACATAGGCAAGCAAAGAAATTATTTGGTTACAATAGTTTCTTTAAGAGTGGGGGCATAAGTAGGAGAAAGGGAAGTTATATAGTGATAGTCAGAGTGTTATACATCTAGAAAATAAATCTACTTTCCACTCTAGGATGAAGCATATATAATTAAGGTAACATTTCATCAAGATAGCTTTGGAGGAAGAGAAGTTGAAGCTGGAGAAGATTCATACTAGTTAAAATCCTGCATATATAATGATCAAGGTGGTCACAAGGGAAAAACTAAAGCTATTTTTAGTTTTGGTTGGACTTCATTGTTGATAGTGAAGGGTTGAGAAGCTTACTTAGAGGAAATCAGTCTCCAAGTGGGAGATTGTTGTGTTGTGGAGCCTCTTTCTAAATTACAATGTACTTTTAAATACTATAGTTTTTAAATGTAATGTACACTCTATATGTATATGAACTTTCAAATACTATACATTTTAAAATTTTATGGACCTCCTTTAATGGGAAACCATTTTGGGTTGACTTTTCCCATGGTTTTGGTACCCATTGTTTTGTAATACTAATTTTTTGATGTATTATGTATAGATAGATAATTTGTAGGTAATACATTATGAGAACAAGGTTTTGAGAAGGAAGAATAGATTTTGTGAATCTAGGTGTGAATTTAGGAGGGTTTTTTGAAGGCAACTCCAAATAACATTTGTGAAGATAGACCTGAGAGTGATTATACTCTGGTAGCTTGTAATAAAATATATGAAAGTGTTTCTTGGAGTATGTAGCCCACATGAACCATGTTAAATTTGCTAATATTATTTTGCATGTTTATTTTTTCTCTTTATGCATCTCTAATCATATCTATTATTGTGATTATGTGAAATTATTTTACATCAATTTTTGTATTTAATCCTAACAACCTCTTCTTTTTAATCAACTCTCACTCTTGAGTTCATGTAATTATCTATCAAGATCCATTATATATTCACTCTACCTATTAATCCTTTCAAACTCTTTAACTTTAATAAATCACTTCCTATTCATGTTCTATACATGGATTCTCTAGGTGCCTTATTCACACAGATTGAGTACTATAGGAAAACACAAAGATTAAAACAAATATAACCCTACCAAATGCATTAAAAATGATCATGATGAGGTTTTTCATGCCTCTTTACACATATTATAGACTCTAAGCCTTTTGAACATTTTTGAATGAATCCTCTTTTTGTGTAAATCATGATTATCTATAATTTTGGTTTGACACAGTCAACTGTAATGAATAAAACAAGGTTTAGACACATAGTCAACTTTTTTTTAGGTTGAAATATGTTCCTTCAAGCTCCATTTGTATCATATTTCACTCATAATCCATTATTAAACCAAGATAATTATGGGGTCCACTATTCATTCATATAAGACAAGTTTATTGACTCCACCTTATCTCACTATATGCACACATAGTATATCTGAAAGTATGAGAAGTTTTATCAACATTTTCATACATGTTATGACCTTTGAATGCCATGATCATGTTTCCATATCCACTATTCACATTAAAAGTTTTTTCTTCATTTAGCCAATAGGGTTCTTGCTTGCCTAACATAAACAAAGTACTCCATATTCATTAACTTTCATTGTTAGTCTTTATTGATTAAAAAACACTGAATATCTATGTAACCATCATCATTATTCAATGGTTATGCTCCAATATTCTATTACCATTACTTATGGAATCTATTAAATGGTTCTTGAATATTGCTCTTATAAAATTATACCAATTCACAAAATATAAACATAGTCATAAACAACATTTCAGTTTTCTTTACAGGTTTCACAAAACATATTAAGGTAGCAACATACCGAATATGGTTTTATAGAACATTATCAAATAAATAAAAATAAATAAACCTCCTTATTTCATTAACAAACTTTCTTGATTCAACCTTTGTACATATAAAAACTCTATCTTTGAACAGATTAAAGAGGTTTTGTTCTCTTGGACTCAATCCTTTCCATACCTCTGCATCTCTAATTTCACCACTAACTCCTTATAGGTTTTGTTCTCTTGGACTCAATACTTTCCATACCTCTAAATCTCTAACTTCACCACTAACTTCCTACATTTTACCTACTTTGCTATATGAGACTAACTATATCTATCAAGCCAAAATTTGTTTCAAAACACAAAACTACTTTCATGCATAACTACTTCCTAAGGTAACTACCTTCAAAGACCTTTTTACATTGATTTTTCTTGGTTTTTCCACCTTATCTATGCTTTGTACATGAATACATATTCCTAACACATCTAGACCATTTTAAGATGCTATAACAACTTTTTAATAACATGACATGACTTGACATTTCTCAAAAGACTCCTAATTACACTTATACAAATTCAAATATTTGAAAGGGTGTTTTGGTGGGAAACTTTCCCAAACCAAGAACACTAAACATAAAGACACCTAATGACCTTATAACACCTTCTTTGGTCTCTAAAAGACCTCTAACACCAAAATAAATCCAAAAATAATGAAAACATATTTGATTGCATGCACTTGTTTGATGCCCCTACATCACAAGGTCCCAACCAATTTAATTTTGATTTGTCTTTATGTCTCATCTCTACCCTACCATTGTCACATTTTGATGCCAAGAGGAAAAAATAGACTGACATTGCTCATTACCTTGACTAAATGATAATGCCACCATAAAGGAGAGGTAAGCAAGAAAAAAGCAAACCTATTAACACCATATTTTAGAAAAAAAATATTTACATTTTTTTATTGTTAAAACCAATTTTTTTGTTTTAACAACCCGCTCAAGTGAAATACAACATCCTCATAACCCTCCTGTAATTTCAAAATACCCCCTAAGTATTCAAGATGATTTGGGTGCAAACATAGTCAAGAATAAATTATAAATTAAAGAGACAATTAGGATAATAAGGTACCCTAATTCTACCAACACCCACCATACATATTTATATAATACCCTATAATCAGTACTAGGACAAGTTGACTTAGTAATAATTCAAGTTTACAAATTAGCATCATATAAGGATAGATGTAGTGTTTACTATGCTAAAAATTTGTTAGAGTGTGAGTTGATGGATAAACAAATAAAATAACATAAATTTGTGCCTTATTCATTGATATATTAACCACTACAACTTTTCCATTATTAATAAAATAATTCACAATCTACTGATTCTAGCATAATTTGATAAGAAGTAATTTTTGGGACTAATGGTATATTTTTGTATTACCCACCTTGTAACAAACTTGAGGTTCCATTTTATTTTTTTAGGAAACTCTATTATGATTTTGTCCTCAATGTGATTCCCAATTATTTTTAATACTTCGATTTTCAAGAATAAGGGAAAGGTTCTATGTAAGATAGACCAAGTGGACATCATGCACCTAATTGACATGCAACAATCCCTATCGAAAAACCATTTCATCTTAATACCTCCTCTACATTGAAATAGTTTTTTGAGATTGACACTTTGTATGTGCATGGTGTGATTGTTGATACACTCATTCAACATATGAGTAAGTTTTCTAAAACTGATGTTGTGGAGGGTGGACATGGGGACACTCATGTTAGTGTGCCTACCTAATTGTACCCTTTAAAATATTATGGTGTTATATTCATTGGACCTTCAGATGATGGTGGTGGTGTTTTTGAGGGCCTAGATGTTATAGTTTTGAGTGATGAGTTTTTGGCATGTACATTTGGTGTGTAAATATCAAGTACACATATGTAGGTATATTATATATTTAATATTTTAAATTTTAGTTATAATTTTATTTAAAATATAATAATTAATCTACATATAAACTCAATAATATATATGTAATTTTTATGTTGTAGGAAGAGACAATACCATCATCTTCATACCCAGTTTATGGGCCATCTATTACTACATTTATTGATTTTACTCAGTTTTTATTTACATATACAAAGGTAATTTTTCATTAATGTTATATTTCATATAGATGTATTTATTTATATAGGCCTATACTAAACTAACAATCATATATTTTTTGTTTAGTTGATGACCACAGTGGAGACTCCTCCATCTTTACAGGTTAAAACTAATACAGGCATTATTGTTTTAATATCATATGTACAACTACTCACTGAAGTATGTTAATTTGTAATTTTTAATTGTGAATATAGATTTGTTTTAATAATGATGCTCTATACTTGGTAAACTATAACTTACATGAATGTATTGAGTATACACATGATTGTCCAAAGCCATTTGATAGTCCCACTCATATTATTATCAGGGAACCTTATCATTTCTTTTCCCCATTTCACACTCCTATACATGCACCTCAACTTATCATTGACCTTTTTGAGCATCAAAGGCAAATTAATCATGACCACAATATTTTGGTAAGTGCATGTTTAAATAATTTTTGTATTAGTTCAAAAATAATTTTTGAACTTGGTTTCATGTCTAGTATGTAAATCACTTATAGGTGATCTATGAGTGTATAATGACTCGCAGTCAGACCTTGGAAGAATCCAAGGCATATAAGGGATATCCATCTAAAATCAAGACATCCTAGGGAGAGTCTTCTTTGAAGAAGGTAAAGAGAGGGAGGATTTATTATGAGTAGGATGTCTTAGATGATGTACTTTTTTGTATGTCTATATGGAAATGTACACATTTTTGGCATTGATGTGGCATTCACCTGACATTCTATTATGTGCTTATATGATGTAATTTTTATATACCTATATGGTAATGTATGCATTTTTGGCATTGTATGCTTATATGGAATTCACCCGACATTCTATTATGTTCTTATTTTGTATGCTTTCATATATTTCATACATACATATATTAAGACATACATCTACATATACATGTGTGTGTGTGTTCACATTTTTTAGTGATCATATTTTTATGTAAAATTTGTCTTTCATTATTGTTTCAAAACTAAATTTCATGATTATATGGACACATTTTAATATGATCATCTTTAATATTTCCTTTGTGTAATTATTAAATATATCTTAAAATCCTTAAATATATGTTTTAATTATAACTATAAGGGATAAAAAGGTATAATGTTTCAAATAGAGTCATATATTAGTGTGAAGTGTCTCTCATGATTGGGTTAAACCTTTTGATGATTTTATTTTTGATCCTTAATTAGAATGGGGTATTATGTTTGGCTACTTGTGGATAGTCTTTTCATCCTTATTATCTTTTTTGATGACATTTCATAACATTTAACTATTCTAATGTGGATAGCCTCACTACACTAGTTTCATATCATTTGGCACTTACTATTCACATTTTTTATTCTTTAAAGTTATTAATATCATTGAGGCCTTAAAATATTTTGGTGGTTATATCTATTATGTTTTTATTATTAAAATTTGTTCACTCCCTCTCAACTAAACTTATCTTGGCCATTTCTTCTCTTCTCATCATATGCCAACATGAGAATGTTACAAGTGATACAACCTATTTGATGAAATGGGTTGCTCTAACTTATGATTCTCAAATAGATTGGATAATCGGTCTATATTCACCATTGAAGATAAGCATTCCTCATTACCTTATCATGAAAATGGGATAAATTACATTATTTATTCTTTTAAAAAATGGAACACCCAACTAAATTTGAGGTGTTTCTTAAATATACATGTTAATCAACATCTTTGATTTTCAATTATTCTATGACACCAAGAATGACTCCTTACCTTTACCCACTTGAAATAGTGATGGGGACTCCTATATGGGTTGTTTATCATTGATGTATTATTCCTTGTTAGTTCTTATTATTAATTTTTTATCTATTGAATTATAGGTGCTATAACAACTTATTCCTTCCTAACATTATGCAACTCTTCCTTCTTGAATGCCCCTTGAAATTATTTGGATGGAGTTGTGAATAAAATTTCCAATATTTTTCATTCCAATGCCCACATTTTTAAATGAGTGAAATAACTCTTTACCATGTACGTGTATAACATTTCCCTCTTATTTTCCTCCTTATCATACTGATTTATAGATTGGTATTTACAAATTTTATCCTTATTTCTTCTTGCACCTTGATCTCTTTTTTGGCTTAGAAAGCAGTGTAAATAATTTTTATTCCTTTTGAAATACTTTAGATTTATATTGATAGATTTATGGTTCCAAAACATGGCCAAACAATGGTTATTCATTTAAATAAATTAAATTGGATAGTTATTCCAACATTCTTGTTCTATATGGCCTTTATTTATACAATTGAAGTCAACAATGTAATACTTATATATTGCATGCCTTCTTTTGATGCCCTTATACATTTTACTTATGTAAGTTTGATAAAGTGGTTATGTTATATCTCCTCCTTTGGGATGTTATCTCTTTGAATATGATTTGAATTCTTATTTTATTCTTCTACCTTTATTTAAAAATTTTCCTCTTATTGGATTCAACTTTCATTCACCCATGTAATCATGAAGTGATGTTGTGTTATCTCCTTCTTCATAGAGTTGTTTCCCTTCTCTTGCAGACTCTTCTTTGGCCCTTTGAAGTAGTTAAATGATGTTTTCCTCTTAATTATAAACCTACCCATTATTTATACACTCTAATTCCTCATTATATTTTACAAAAATAATGATGGCTTTACCTTACAATTTTGTTTTTGTTGAACTAGTGACTTGGTATCTTTGTCTTTGTAATCTTGTCGTGCTTTAACTATTTTGGAGCATTATCCAACTTCTTATTTTTTTAAAATATACCCCAACCATACATATTGATCCCTTTATTCAACCTTTATGGTTTCTTTCATTCCTTTCCCATGCTTGCCAAGCCATTTTCCATCATAACCCATCTTGGATAATAACTTAGATCCAATTCCCTATGTATGCTTTTGAAACCTACCAAAGAACTCATTCAAATATTGATTAGATGAAAAAGAATATAGTGCAGTGATTTCCAAGCATACCCAAGTCATGGTTTGTGCATACTTGGTAGATTTTTGTCTCCTTTGTATTGTACACTCTAATTAAATATTAGAAAAAAAAAATCTAATTAAATAGTAGTATCTTAAGAACAAATGAAAACTCAAAATGTTGGTGCCAATTGTGTCAATGGAGTTAGGATACCAAAGAAGAAATGACATTATTCTTAAAACTAAAATTATTGTAATACTCATAAATCATCCACTAGAGTTGAAAAGGCTTATACAGAATCAAGTAACACCCCAACCAATAAAAGGTTGTATTGAAATCATTTCTAGGTTACGACTTTCCATTATAAAAGCATCAAGAAAATTTGATAAGAAAAAAATATTACAATCTAAAGATCTCCATCATCCTAAAATTATACATTGTCTAGTATAGTTTCTTCTCTACATACATCATGATGTATCATAGGGTACATTTCTTTCTTGAATCTTACATTTTCCTAGATTTAACATTGGCCTAGTTGCTCAAATGCATCCCTATGAAACCATTGAGAAGTTGTTTTCCATTTGAAAATATTAATCCTCACTTAATTCATGCATGTGAGAAGTTGTTTTCTACTTTAAATTTTTTTCATTTTCACTCAAATAATCATCATACATATATATCCTCCCATTTACAATCTTTGTTATGGTATTTCCATCATCATAATGTGTTTTGCTATCATTTAAAAGCCTAATTCTATTCTCATGTTCCTTGAAACCAATTATCCCATTTTGATAATGATTCCTTCCACATTCAAGACCTACACATGAAAATACATCACTTTAAACACATATATATGGTAAAATTAGATATGATATAAGTACCATGACCTCCAACTCCATTTGGATGCATATTTCCACAATTATTTAGGAGCTTGGAAATGCTTATAATAAATGTTGTAAAAGTTGAAGAGGTAGTTGAACATATCCACCTCTAGTGCTTAGTGGAAGAAAATTGATGATGCAAAAATGTATAAGTTGGAGGATAATGGTCTTGGCCTCTGATCATGCCTGATCGATTGACCCACTACCCATTTTGATGTAAAGAAGGTTCTTCCCAATATGTAAAATTATAGTTTCTAAAGGTAAATTCAGACATGTATAGAATATAAATCATAATTCATTTGAATGAACCTAAAGGACCATCACATGAATTTATAATTAATATAATTTTACCCTAGATAATGTTTATGGAACCTTGGATATGAATATGTGACACATGTTTTAGTAATCAGTCTTGAAATGCAACGTTTTTCTGATGAAGAGACAAGTTCTTATCCTATAACTGATATTTTTACCTATGGTACCTCCTCATTAAAATTAATCACTTTAAAAATATATATATAGTTATATGAAATTTTGAATATAATAACCTCAAAATTCACATGAATGTGTGTTTTTACAATTGTTTGGGAGATTAGAAACACTAAAAACAAATGTTGTCAAAGTTGATGTGCCTTTTGGATATCTCCATCTTTAGTGCTTCATGGAAGGAAACTATAAAGACCAACACATCCAATGTGGTAGATAATTTTTATGGAAATTTTATTAATCTCTTATCACACTAGGAAAAGTGACCCACTACCCATTTCAACCTCATGAATGACCTTCCTAATACAATAAAATTTCATTATTCTAGGGTAAATTTAGATGTACTTAAAATGGAAACCATAAGCCATTTACACAAACAAAAAGAGCCCTATTGTGTGTGTATAATCCACATAATTTCACCATAGATAATGTTTATGGAACCTTGGAGAATAATATTTGGCATGCACTATAGTAATCAGTCCTAAAATGTAATTTTTTTGTAATAAAGAGATAAGTTCTTATCCTCGAACTGACACTTCCACCTCTAAGACATCTACATGTAAATAAATCACTTTTAACATGTATATATATGAAAATTACACATTATCCCATGACTAAAACCTCAAAATCCATCTGGATGCATGTTTTTAGAATTGTTTAAGAGCTTGGAAACACTAATAATAAATGTTGTCAAAGTTGAAGCAGCAGTTGGTTATCTCCACCTATGGTGCTTCATGGAAGTAAATCAGTGTTTAAAACACATTTAAGGTGGTTTATAATGTCTATGACCATGTTATTGACCTATTATCACACTTAGTTGAGTGACCCACTACCTATGTTGGCCTCAAGAATGCCCTTCCCAATATGATAAAATTGCTTTATCTTAGGCTAACTCCAAATATGAGTAAAATAGAAATCATAAATAATTTTCAAAAACTAAAAGAACCCTAAAATCCATGTAAAATCCCTGTAAATTCACCCCTAATCATGTAAATTTAACCTTAAAGATGAATATGTGGTAATGTTGCAGTAATCAGTCCTGAAATGTAATTTTTTTATAATGAAGAGATAAGTTCTTGTCCTCCAACTGACATTTTCACCTCTAGGACCTTCACATGAAAATACATCACTTCAAACAAATATGGATAGGAAAATGACACATTGTTTTAATATCATGGCCTAAAAATACACATGGATGTGTGTCTACACAACTATTAAGGAGCTTAGAAACACTGATAATAAATATTGTCAAAGTATAAGCAATAATTTGAGATATCCACTTTTGGTGATTTGTGGCCATAAATTGGCACTAAAAAAACATTTAGTGTGGTTTAAAATGTCTAATACCATTTTTTTTCATATTATCACACCAAATTAAGAGATGGAATACCCATTTTGACCTCAAGAACATCTTTCCCAATAGGAGAAAATTACATTTTTTTAGAGTAACTTCATACACATATGAACTATATATCTTAAGGCATTTTCATAGATTGAAATAACCCTCACATGTGTATATAATCCCTATAATTTCACCCTAGATAATGTTGATGGAAACTTGGAGATAAATCTATTGCACATGCTATAATAATTAGTCCTAAAATGCAACTTTTTTCAATGAAGATATAAGTTCTTGTCCTCCAACTGACACTTCCACCTCTAATACCTCCACATACAAATCCATCACTTTGAACACAAATGTATAGGAAAATTACATATTATCTCATGACTATGACTTCAAGTCCATCCAGATGCATGTTTTCACAATTATTTAAGATCTTGGAAACACTGACAATAAATGTTATCACTATTAAAGTGGTGGTTGGAGATATCTGCCTCAGGTGCTTCATAAAAGGAAAATATCACTACCACGAGTATAAGGTGGAAGATAATGTCCAACACTTAGTTATTGGTCTATGATCATGCCTATTCAAGTGATCCAGTACCCATTCTAGCCTTAAGAATGCTCTTTCCAATAAGAGAATTTTTTTAATTTTTAAGGGTAACTTCAAATGCATGTAAAATAGAAAATATAAGTCATTTACATAAACCAAATAATATTCACATGCATTTTTAATCCCTCTAATTACACCCTAAATCACATTGATGGAACTTTATAGATGAATATGTGGCACATGTTGTAGTAATCAGTCCTAAAATACAATTTTTTGTACTGAAGACATAAGTTCTTGACCTTCAACTAATAATTGTGCCTCTGAGACCTCCACATGAAAATACATCACATTGAACACTTATGGATATGAAAATGACACATTCTCCCATGACCATGACCTCCATATCCATTTGGATACATATTTTCAAAAAAAAAAAAAGAGCTTGGAAACATTAACAACAAATGCTATCAAAGTTGAAGTGGTAGTTGGAGATCTCCACCTTTGGTGATTCATAGAAGAAAATTGGCATTACCAACATGTTTTGGGTGGTGATTATCCTTTGATCACACCTAATTGAGTGAACCACTACCCATTCCAGCCTCAAGAATGCCCTTTCTATAATTATGAAGTAATTTTATTAAACTTCTCTTACCTTCAAAAATATGAAATTCTTTACTAATAAAGCCAACCATGTGAATGTGGAAGCTTATTTGGTACCACTAGCCTAAAAAATATATATGAGTAAGTAATTAAAAATTAAATTTATATCTGTTACCTATAAAATAAATAAAATCATATAAAATTAAATATATCAACATTTGAGAACTCAACATACCTTGGAATTTCAATCCAATCAACTACTAGAATTTATTCTAATCTTGATAGTATCAATAATATATTCATGGTCTAACTCATAAACTTTCCATAGATTATTGTTTAATGGCCTCCCATGATATTTGACCAATTGAATATTTATCGTAAGAACCAAATTTGATTAGTGTAGTATCTTATAATGTGTTTTAAAGTCTTCAAACAACCATACATATAAAAAATTTATAGGATATTGTTGAAGCCAAGCTACAGTGACTATTATAGACCTAGTGGGATAGTCAATGTTTTCCCCATTTAGGACTAGGGGTTAAAATTTATATTTTTCCTCTACACACTAGCATAAGTAGTAATTTCTTCCCTCTTTGTTATCCTCATCATAAATAGCTACAAAAACATGCCCCATATCACAAAAATATTAATAACATTATCAAGGCAAATGATGAGAATAAATAGTACATAATGATTAATCATCTACCTAGTTGCACTAGATCATATACATGATCAAAGTCATATAACAATTTCATATATATAAGTTGTAATTTTGGTGTAACCTAATATGTGTTGATTGGAATTAAATGTATAGAACTCCATTCATCCACCACTCTTTTGATTCACTCTCATTCCAAGAAAATTATATGCATGTAGAATAGAAACATGCCAAGTGTCTTGTATGAATATTCCAAAAACCTACATTTGAGATAGTGAAGCTCACTTGATCCTATTATGGTAATACAATCCTCATACCTTGCCATTATTCTTCCTCTATCAACCAAAAAATATCTATAAACACTAAAATTTTCTTGAGCACCATGGCCAATTTTTTGGTTACACCATTCAATAATGGTTTTTGAATTTGTCAAAATAATGCCATCTTCAAAATTTAACTCCTCTCTTGCAATGGCTCTTTATACACATGATTTAATGTTTTCATGCTCTCTTTTTCCATGGAAAACTTTATTGAAACTATAAATATGTCATATTTTAGTGTAAATATGCATCTTACTCAACTAGAAAAATATCTATGCATTCTTGAATTACAATGTGCAATTATCTCACCAAATGTAATGTTTATTGAAAGTAATGTTCCTCTCAGTAAAATTTCCATATAACCTCTCAAAACAACCTTACATGTACTATGTACAATGTTATCAATCAATATTAACATAGAAATGGTACTCAATATGTTTTATCTTTATTTATACTATTAGGTATATGCATGAATGTTGTATGCATGAATATGGCAACTTGTAATGATTTGTAATATTATGATTAAACTTCTATTTGTGGTTTGAACATGTAATTCCTAGAAAATTTGACTACTAAAATAATAGAACCAAGTTCAAATGTGTCCTTGATTAACTTGAAATATTCATCCAACCATTTATCCTTGTGTGTGTCCTTTGCATACTTGTAAATAATTTCCTCCTTGAATTTGACCATAAATTCTAAAATGGGTATTTATTTTACAACAAGCTCACACCTTTTATATTCTTTTCCATATTTTAATTGATATTTCATAGATTTATATTTGATCACAATAATTAATTCCTATCCAATTTCACTTGTACTCTTCTCATGGATACAATTTTTTAATTTTGGAAATCCACCACAAATGCTATAATTTCCATCTAAACATGTTGTGTTATTAAAAAAATAATCCATCTAGTATTTAAAAAAAATGGTTGGAATAAATTCCCTTGCTGATTTTGGCAAAAATTCCATCCCTTACTCCCAAAAAATGTTGTCATAATGCAACATACAACGTATATGGCAAAAAACACTATAGTGCATTGAAAATTCAACATGTCTACAATAAGTGGTGCATGTGTGATTTATTTTTACATAAAAGGGTTTGACCATCTCAAAATATCTTTGACTAATAAATATTTATGGATGTTCTTGTAATAAATTAGATTAAAATTGTGCTTGGGTCATATCCAAGAAATGTTTTGAGTGGAGTTCCTAATTATAATAACTAACTCTTATTTTCACTACATTTTTGTATTAGGTGAAACTCTTGTATTGTCTTTCTAAAATTGTGTGTAAATATTTAATAAGATCAGATATAGCCTTGTCCTTTCATATAATTATACCAAAGAATGACCAAAGCTCATTGGTATTAGAATCATTAAATCTTTTTTGTATTCCAATTACTTTCATTATTATTTTTCTATTTATGTTTAGTGCTCGACTAGTTTTTGAAATCGACTGCTTTCTCCTGATTTCACCAATTAAAAAACAAGTTGTAATTATACATCAAAAAGCATTATAATATTTGTTGCATGTTTTCACACCTAAAATATGATATGCATCATGTATATTTTCAGTAATTTCATTGTCTTGATCATCCATGTTAGATGTTCTTAGTCCTAGGCTACACATTTTAGGGCTCATCTTAATCAAATTCATGAATGAAATAAACAATTGACATCTATACCTATCAAAATCTAATATTTTAAAAAAAACAATCCAAAACTCTTTTAGCCAGTCTTCCTGAATAATGGTTACACATTTTTTTATGCTTTAGTTTCAAAAAAAATGATCAACTTTAATTAAGTACTTGCCTTTTCTATGCACAATCCTTGGAGGTGTTATTAATGGTGGTAATTTTTCAGAAGACATTTCCATATCATTATGTTCACTACTAGTTTCTTCCTTGTTACTTTCATTATTTAGTGTTTTCATGGGAAATTGTTCATTTTTACTTTCATCATTATATTTTTCCATGTAATTTTATTCATTTTAAGGGGTTAAATCATCATGCATAGATTCATCATCAAAAAAATAAAAAAATTCATAATTTGAATTTGGACTTAAAACATTATTTAGACTTTTAGGTAAACATTTATCATCATTATTCAATTCATCATTATCTATGACATTTGGTTCATTAGGGATAGTATTTATGCCTTGTCTCAAGTGAAAGACTTGTATTCATTCCTTTTATTTTTCTTTCAACACTTGTAATTTCGTTGGGTCTTTGTTTTTAAACTTATTCATTTTGTTTAAACAAGATCCATCACCCATGACTAGATAAACTTGACATGTGTCTAAAAAAAAACTTGATAGCTTTTGTCTTCAACTTGTAGGCCATATAAAGATGTAGATAATGTAAGTACGAACATAATTCTCAATTGAGGTTAATAATATTCATTGAAATAATTATTTTTTGTATATTGTGAAGATAACATGTACATGTTATAGTGAATAAATGTTATATTTATATAGTTATATATCATATAACTATGTAATAAAAATATTATGTGATAAAACTACCTCTTGATTAATGTCTAAATCACATCCTATATAATATAAATTAGGTCCAATACTTACATTTAGTTTCAAGGGGTTCATATTACCCAATTGCCTCTATGATTACATTTGTGATAAAATTAGCATTGATTGAGCCCTAGATCACATTCTATAGTCATAATTAGGTTCGAAGGGCTCAAATTAGCCAAATATTCTTTGATAAATGAATTGGTAGACTATTTTATTTATGGTGTTATGACATTTGGGTAGATTTACCAGCAAATTAAATTCTATATAGTGAAAATTAGGTTCACATGGCTGGATTTGGCATAAATCACATCTTTAATTACATAAATTAACTAATTAGATCAATTCATGTGATAGAATTGGAGCTACTTTAGCCAAAAATCACATCCTACTCTTGTAGTTAGGTTTAATGGGTTCAAATTATCCCCAATTTCCTTCATAATTAAATTTATGGACTATTTGATTTAGGGTGTTATGATAGTGGGGTTGATTGACCCCAAAATTACATCCTATATAATCAAATTTAGGTTTATAGGGTTCAATTTCAACTAACATACTTGTGTCAATATTTCATGAATTGTGAGCTAATTTAGTCCTAAATCACATCATAGACTCACAATTAGGTTTAAGGGGTTCATTTTGGCCCTATTTACATTCATGTTTTCATTTGTGATAACATTAGGGTTAATTAAGATATATGTTACATCCTATATAATTGGTTAAGCCATAAATTAGGTTCATAGGTCTCAATTTATCCTAAATCACATCCTTAATTACACTAATTAACTAACTAGATCAATTTATGATGGAATCAGAGCTAATTTATTCCTAAATCATGTCCTACTCTTGTAGTTGGTTAAAATAGATCAAATTCCCCCTAATTTACTTTTTTATTGAATTGGTCAACTATTTGGTTTATTTTTATGATATTAGGATTGATTAACGCCCAAACTATATCCTATTTAGTCAAATTTAGGTTCACAGGGTTCAAAATCATCTAACTTGCATCACTGATTATAACAATCAATTAATTAGCTCAATATGTTAGGAAATATGAGCTAATTTATAGCCCCAAATTACATCATGTACTCACAAGTTAGGTTTAATGGGTTCAAATTATCACTAATTACCTTCATGTTTACGTTTGTGATAAAATTAGGGTTTAGGGTATAGGTTTCTAACAATCAACTAATTGGGTCAATATGTCATGAAATATGAGCTAATTTATCCCAAAATCACATCCTATACTCATATTTAGGTTCAACAACTTCATCTTTTCCCAAATTACCCTCATGTTTGCATTTTTGATAAAATTAGGGTCAATTAAACCATATGTTGCATTCTATACAATCGATTTAACCATAACTTAGGTTCACAAGGCTTAATTTGGCCCAAATCATGTCTTTAATTCCACCAATTGACTAAATATATCACTTCATGATGGAATTAGAGATAGTTTAGCCTGAAATCATGTCCTAATCTTGTAGTTGAGTATAATGGACTCAAATGCCTCCTTGATTGAATGAATCACTTATTTGGTTCAGTATATGATGACATTCAGGTCAATTTCACTCCAAATCACATCACATACAATTGAAAATAGGTTCATGTGGCTCATTTTTTTAAAATCATGTCACTAATTGCACCATTTGACTAATTATCTCAATATATGATGAAATCAAAGCCAATTTAGCCCCAAATCACATTATATAGTCATAATTAGGTTCATTGGCCTTAATTACATACATAATTGAACCAATCAGATATTTAATTCTTTTTATAATGACATTGGAGTTTATTGATCCCAAAACCACATCTTATACATGTCAAACTTGCATATGCCATTGAACCAAATGATTATTTTTTTCATTATCTAATGAAATTGGAGCCAATTAAGGCCCAAATCACATTTTATAGTCACAGTTAGGTTGAAATGGCTCAAATTAGTTCCAATTTCCTTTGGATTCAACCAATGAATTATTTTATTTATTTTATTATGACATTGGGGTGAACATCCTCAAATTACATCTTTTATAGTTAAAACTAGGTTTTTGAGGTTTGATTTCACTCAAATTGCATCACTAATTGCACCAATTCACTCATTCACACAATATGTCAGGAATTCTAAGATAGTTTAGCCTTAAATCACATCTTACACATACAGTTACATTCAAAGGGTTCAAATTGGCCCTAATTGCCTCCACCATTGAATCAATTGATTATTTCATTCATTTTGTAATGAAACTAGGCCTAGTTAAATGATAAATCATATTCTACATAGACAAAATTATGATCATGGGCATAAACTCACCAAAATTGCATCACTATATCCATTATGTCATTTTTGTGGTAGTGTATATATTGACACATTCCACTTTAAAATAAAAATTATAATTTTGAATAGATAGATAGATAGATATAAACATGTACACATTGACTCATTTTATTTTTTTCTACTATGTTTATGTAATGTGTACATGTTATAACACATATGTGTATGTACTATGGTATGTTTGAATTCAAAAACTAGGCCTTTTGGGTCAAAAATGGCTTGGGCTCTTGAGCCAAAGGTTTAGACCTGTAAACACACAACCAAATCTAATATATTTAACAAAAAAAAAGAAAATTCAAGTTACCTCAACAAAATCCTATTAATTTCAATGAGATAACTCATTAAAAAATGTCATTATCAAAACGAGCACACTCTCCTCTTTCCAATTTTATTAGATTTTTAATTTTTAAACTATTTTAAGGTTTCCATCTATGTTGATTTCTAATTATGGCTTTTTTTTTAAACAAATATACATGCCTATATAAGTTTTATATATATATATATATATATATATATATATATATATATATATATATATATATATATATATATATATATATATATATATATATATTCATTAATTTCAATGAAAAATATATATATGGTCATAACTTGGGCCACACAAGGGATTCTTCATTTTTTGTCAGTTTTCAAGATCTATTTACTTGTAAAATTCATAAAAATATATATTAAGTGAAAAATTTTAAAAAAACATAGATCAAAAACTAGATGATCTTATCTAAATCATCACCAAAGGGTTTCAAATAATATTAAATTAATGCTCAAAAAATTAGGGACCATATGGTTGGTTATCTACTCTATTTTCCTAAAAAAATAGGAGTTCCTCTTTAAATTTTAGATGTTTGACCAACCTATACTTAACCATTTTCATATTAAAAAATAGTGTTTTATAAACTAGACTTGAAATGTTATAATTAATGCTCTTATACTATCTTCAAATTTTTAGTATAGTCATCTCAAATAATCTATAAAAGTTGAAATTTCTTAATTTTTACGAAAAATATGTCCACAAATAGTGTTGGGGATCAACCAACAATGGATTACACTTATGAAAGCAATGAATGCGGAAATAAATTAGATAGATAAGTAACTGAAATGATAAATAGCACAGAACAAGATATACAAGAAAACACCCTGAAAACTTGTATTAAAAACTCTTTACAATAGGAATACAAATGAAGAACTTTGTTCTTCCACACCTCTCTCAGATGCACACAAGATCTCTCACTAGATCTCTATTCCTCAAGAGCTCTCTCTAAAGTACAGTCCTTCAAACATTCACAATGTTCTACTCATACTCAATTACACTCTCATTCATCATCATACAATAGCTTAGAAGATCTCTCCTACATATAGAAATAGGAAACTTAAGCATGCTCTTACAACAAACAGTTAAGCCTCTTCAACAAGGGCTCTAAAAATAATATTGCTAACAATAGAGACGCGAGCTTGAGTCCACAACTCAAACTCATCATGCAAACACTCGCTTCTGTCCTCGGAAATAGCTTTCTGGACACGCAGGTAACCGACGTCGGTTCCTGCCTGTTCGCCTGTGACCGTCGCCGGCCGACCATACTGCCGACGTCGGCGCCTCTGAACTGCAACTGACCGACGTCGGTCGCTCCTGACCGACGCCGGCGTCTGTGTAGACCTGAACCTGTTTGTCTATGCTCCTTGGTGAAGCTTTTAGCTCCACACTCCTAACAATCTCCCACTTGGAGATAAACCAGCTGCACCAATACCTGTACAGCAAGATCTTCTAGCTCCTCCATCTTCAACTCAATCGTGAAGACCAACAGAAGTTGAATGAAGATTCAACTTCTCCTTAGTAACCGGCTTTGTTAGCATATCAGCAGGATTCATGTCTGTATGGATCTTCTCCAGCTTCAACTCACCATCTTCCAATACCTGCCGTATGAAGTGGTACCTTAGCTGTATGTGTTTGGTTCTAGAATGGAAAGCTGAGTTCTTAGCCAAATGGATTGCACTCTGACTGTCACTATGCAATCTGCAACTCCCATGCTCCCTTCCAAGCTCTTCCATGAACCGTGTCATCCATATCATTTCCTTGCTAGCTTCTGTAGCTGCAATATATTCTGCTTCTGTAGTTGACAAGGCTACAACCTTCTGCAACTTAGAAATCCAACTAACTGCCGTTCCACCTACAGTAAAAACATAACCTGTAGTGCTCCTCCTGCCATCCAAATCCCCTGCCATATCTGAATCTACATAGCCATGTAGAGATGTATCTGAACCTCCATAGCATAAGTGTCTACTGCTGGTTCCTCTCAGATATCTAAGGATCCATTGTACTACTTTCCAATGTTCCTTTCCTAGATTGGCCATATACCTGCTTACTACTCCCACTGCTTGGGCAATATCTGGTCTAGTACACACCATTGCATACATCAAACTTCCTACCGCGGAAGAATATGGAACCTTATTCATGTACTCTACCTCATCATGTGAATTGGGACATTGTTCTTTACTTAACTTGAAATGTCCTACCAAAGGTGTGCTTACCGGTTTCGCATCCTGCATGTTGAACCGTTTCAACACCTTGTCCACATAATCTTCTTGAGACAATATCAACCTATGATTTTCTCTATCTCTCTTAATGCTCATGCCAAGGATTTTCTTAGCTGCTCCCAAATCCTTCATGGCAAACGTTTGAGCTAACTTCTCCTTAAGCTCTGAGATGTCCTGCATGTGAGACCCTGCAACCAGCATGTCATCTACATACAACAATAGAATAATGTATCTACCATTATCAAATCTCTTAAAATATACACAATGGTCTGATTGACACCTACTGAAACCATGCTCAGTCATAAACCTGTCAAATTTCAAGTACCATTGCCTTAGAGCTTGCTTGAGGCCATACAAGCTTTTCTTTAACCTGCACACTAGTTTCTCCTTACCCTTGACTTCGAAACCTTCTGGCTGTTCCATGTAAATTTCCTCATCTAAATCTCCATGAAGAAATGCTGTTTTAACATCTAGCTACTCGAGATGCAAATCCTCAAAAGCAACCAAAGACAGTACAACCCTTATAGAAGTCATCTTAACAACCGGAGAAAAAATCTCGCCAAAGTCAATACCTGGCTTTTGTGCAAATCCTTTTACAACCAATCTGGCCTTGTATCTCATCTGACCATCCTCACCTTCCTTCAACCTGTAAGTCCATCTGTTCTTCAGTGTTCTCTTACCAGCTGGCAATTCAACCAAATCCCATGTTTGGTTCTCCCTTAAGGACTCCATCTCCTCAACCATGCCATGCTCCCACTTACTTCTGGACTCCACCTATAAAGCTTCTTCAAAACTTTCTGGTTCTCCACCATCGGTTAGTAATAAATAATATAAAGAAGGAGAATATCTAATTGGAGGCTTACTTACCCTTTCAGACCTCCTGATTGGTGTCTTGGACTCGTTTTCAACAATCTGTCCACCCAAATTTTCTGACAGTGACCGACCTCGGCCACCTGTAGACCTGTTACTGGCCGACGCCGGTTCTTCCTGGCCGACGCCGGTGCCTGGTCTGTCGACGTCGGTCTCTGTATGACCGACATCGGTTTCTATACTGCCGACACCGGTTCCAAACCTGCCGACGTCGGTCTCTATGTTTTCCTGTAAGTGATTATTTCTTTTTCCCGCGAGCTCATTTTGGACCATAACTTCGTCCAACTCATTGTTGCTCTGCCCAGCTTGATCTAGCTTCCTTGTCTGATCATTGTACATCACTCTTTCATTGAAAACAACATCACGGCTCCTAATTACCTTGTTAGTTCCTAGATTCTAAAATCTGAAACCAAAATCATCTGAGCCATAGCCTATAAACGTGCACCTCATAGACTTAGCATCAAGCTTCTTTCTATTTTCCTTATCTATGTGCACAAAGGCTTCACAACCAAAAACTTTGAGATATGAGAGATCAACCTTTTTACCTGTCCATGCCTCTTCTGGAATTCCACCATCCAGAGCTGTAGAGGGTCCTCTGTTGATCAGGTACACTGCGGTGTCAACTGCTTCTGCCCAAAACTCTAAGGGCAACCCTGCATGCAATCTCATACATCTTGCACACTCCATGATAGTCCTGTTCATCCTTTCAGCAATACCATTCTGCTGAGGTGTCCTTGGAACCGTCCTTTGCCTACGGATTCCATTTATGTAACAATACAATTTGAACTTAAGACTGCAGAACTCACCACCATTATCAGATCTCAAGCACTTTAATCTTTTGCCTGTTTCATTCTCAACCATGGCTTTCCATATCTTAAAAGTCTTAAAAACATTAGATTTCTTTTTAATACAGTAGATCTATACCTTTCTTGTGGCGTCATCTATGAAAGTAACATAGTACTGTGATCCGCCAATAGAGGCTACATGAGCCGGTCCCCACACGTCTGTGTGAACAAGCTGCAACTTCTGCCTTTTCTTAGTAGACCCAGTCTTTAGAAAACTAACCCTTTTCTATTTTCCAAACACACAATGCTCACAAAATTCTAGATCCATACTTTTCAAATCTGAAAGCATACCTTTAGACTTAAGGATAGACATCCCCTTCTCACTCATGTGGCCAAGCCTTGAGTGCCACAATTTAGCATCCACATCTGAAGTAGATAAAACTGAAGGAGATTTGTTAGTAATACAATTACACAAATAGAGAGTACCTTCTCTCTTACCTCTGGCCATAACAAGTGCACCCTTGGTCACTTTCCAAGAATCTGCTGTGAGAGTTACTGTACAACCCTCATCACCTAGCTTACCTGCAGAAATCAGATTTCTCTTCAAACTAAGAACATGCATCACATCCCTCAACACCCATGTGTTGCCATTCTGCATCTTTAGCTGCACTTTACCTTTGCCAATAATCTTACAAGGCTCATCATCCCCCAAGTACACTATTCCAAAATCTCCATGGACATAGTCACTGAAATATTCTCTGTTAGGGGTAGCATGGAAAGATGCACCAGAATCTAATACCCAAGATTCTATGTTATTATGTAAAGAGAAAATAAGAGCATCCTGTGCAATACCTGCAACCTTTGTCTCTTCCTTTCCTTCGTGCTGATTATCCTCCTTAGGCTTTGACCAGTAATCTCTGCTTATGTGCCCCAACTTTCCACAGTTCCAGCATTGTGGCCTTCTGCCATTCCTGGATTTAGATCTGCCTCTTCCCTTAGACTTAGATCTTGATCTCCTCTTGCTCCTTTCTTTTTGCCTTCCTCTGCTCTCGAAATTTAAAGCGTTCCCGGATGTCCCAGAAGTCTCTTCTGTGCTTTTCCTGCGAATTTCCTCATTCAAAATAACACTAACCACATCCTCTACTTTTAAAATATTCGAAGCAGAAGCAGTATTAGAAACTGCCATTACCAAGCCATGCCAGCTTTCAGGCAAAGAACATAGAATTAAAAGAGCCTTTATTTCATCTTCAAATACAATATTAACAGAACTTAACTGATTAACAATACCATGGAAATCATTCAGGTGATTAGAAACAGATCCACCTTCTTGCATATGCAAATTAAACAATTGCTTCATCAAATATACCTTATTTGAAGCGGAGGGTTTTTCATACAAATTAGCTAACGTGGTCATTAACTCTACCGTAGTTTTTGCTTGTGACAGATTAGATATCACAGTGGAGGCCAGACTCAGTCTTATAGACCCAAGAGCCTTTCTGTCAAGAACTTCCCATTCTTCATCCTCCATGTCCTTGGGCTTCTTTGCTATCCCACCTAACGGTAAGTAAAGATCCTTCTGATACAGATAGTCCTCTATCTGCATTCTCCAGTGCTGATAGTTCTTGCCATTAAACTTTTCCATTCTCAACTTACTTTCCTCTGCCATTGCTTCTCCCACTCAAACAGAAATCCCTGTGAGCAACCTGTAATCCGAACACACTACACAGATCTGAACCACCTGTTAGTGAACCTGAGCTCTGATACCACTTGTTGGGGATCAACCAACAATGGATTACACTTATGAAAGCAATAAATGCGGAAATAAATCAGATAGATAAGTAACTGAAATGATAAATAGCACAGAACAAGATATACAAGAAAACACCCTGAAAACTTGTATTAAAAACTCTTTACAATAGGAATACAAATGAAGAACTTTGTTCTTCCACACCTCTCTCAGATGCACACAAGATCTCTCACTAGATCTCTATTCCTCAAGAGCTCTCTCTAAAGTCCAGTCCTTCAAACATTCACAATGTTCTACTCGTACTCAATTACACTCTCATTCATCATCATACAATAGCTTAGAAGATCTCTCCTACATATAGAAATAGGAAACTTAAGCATGCTCTTACAACAAACAGTTAAGCCTCTTCAACAAGGGCTCTAAAAATAATATTGCTAACAATAGAGACGCGAGCTTGAGTCCACAACTCAAACTCATCATGCAAACACTCGCTTCTGTCCTCGGAAATAGCTTTCTGGACACGCAGGTAACCGACGTCGGTTCCTGCCTGTTCGCCTGTGACCGTCGCTGGCCGACCATACTGCCGACGTCGGCGCCTCTGAACTGCAACTGACCGACGTCGGTCGCTCCTGACCGACGCCGGCGTCTGTGTAGACCCGAACCTGTTTGTCTATGCTCCTTGGTGAAGCTTTTAGCTCCACACTCCTAACATATAGGCCCCTTTTGTCCCTCAACTTCTACACTTACACACATATTTAGGTTGTTCTTTATGATATGAAGATCTTGATATACCCTTTTCTTATCCATTTTATGTGATTTATTAATGTAAATTTTAGTATGCTCAACTTGAGTACCACTTAGTCTAACACTCTTGCTAAGCGAAGTAGAAGGAATGTACTTAGATTGCATTAAATATGAAATGGAAATTTGAAAGACTATTGTTGCAACAAAATTTATTAAATTTAAAAATCTTAATACAATAATTAAAAATAATAAAAAGAAGGAAATAAACCCTAGTAACATGAATGGTTGGGGTTTTTAATATTCATCAATAAATGGGTTCACCATTATGTTCTATCAAAATTAGAGATTAAGAGGTATTAATTTAATTCAAAAAAACTTATATGTGAATTAGAATGCATAAGATATACAATAAATACATGAATGATTTAGAACTTAATATTTTTGGAAATATTTTAAAAACATAGAGTATAAGAAATAGATGACTTAGCTACAACTCAAGTCTATAAAACTATAATAGTGAGTGTAAAATTGATTGTAATGTTGTGTAAGGGTATTGTGAATCAATAATAATGATCTTGTTATTATGGGGCAAAGCCATGATGTTTGGACTAGGTTGACCTACATCATTAGCTATATGGTGTGTTAGTGTCCTTTAGGGTTGTTTCCCTTTGTGTGACATATGTTAGATGCACATTAACCTATCAATTTTAGGTGTATATGTGCATGTTTTTTATTCATTTATAGAGTCAGTGTGTGTCTTATTATTCACTTAAAACCCTAGCTCAATGATAAAATGGATAAACATTTTAAAATGGGGAAAATAGATAAGGGGATGGATTGTGTTTGACCTTAACATCCCATGTGTTAAGTACTACCTACATATTAATACTTTGAAGTGGAATAAAACTCAATGTATATCTCTCATGCTACATTATTGTGTGTATAATATTGGTGAAATGATATGTACTAGTGAAATCTTGGTGTAATTATGTGCTTGAAGAATGACTTGTGACCTTGTTGTTGTATTCAAACCTAGATTAGGGATACTTGGGCTATATGCACTCAAAATTGAGAAGAATGGGTGTTTTCCTCTTAATGTGCATTTAGATAATTTTATAATTTTCAATAATGGTAACCTCTTATCATTTAATAAACAAATGGGTATAAAATGTGCTTATATAATGTTTTTTAGTGACTTCCTCAAATTGGGCTTGTGAAAAGTGTGGGATGACCTATTAAAATGAATTTTAAATTAGGGAATTGGTCTTTAATTGGTAAGAAGATGAAACCATGGGATTCAAACATGACCAGCTTGCAAGATTGTCTTAAAGGAGTGATTTATTTTGAGGAATAGATACAACTAAACTACAAGTACAAATCTATTAAATAATGAGTCTAGGTTTCTTAGAATGAGCAATAGGAACATTCAATATTATATTTGCCTAAAGATAGACGACCATCCACATAGAAGTATAGGAATAGTAGTTTAGAACCATAAAATTGAACATAGGTTAAGTGTGCATAAATATTGGTCACAAATGCTTTTTTATAACTAAATATTAATTTTAGTGACTACAACTTTTTTTGATATTAGTTAATTACTCTAGTGTTTCTCTATGGAGGCTATCAGTTAGCGACATAGTAAGGATAACTCTTGTGTCAAAATTAGATAGTCAACAATTTTTTTTTATATAAGGGTGTCTCATTTTAACCCTTGGTAACATCTAAATATATGTGGGCTAGATAGTGGTAGCAGTGTTACCTATAAAGGGTAACTATGGAAATGATAGTGCTAAGGCTAAGTGGCAAAGGTTGGTTACCTTTGTAATATAAATAATACGCATTTTAGGTAATGGATGAACTACATCTAATGTTAACTTTACATATGGGAATGATTAGAATAGATATGTAGGTAGCTCAATAAGTGAGTGTGAACATTAGTTACTAACCCTTAGGGTGTTTTTCTTTAGTGCATGTTCTAGTCACTAATCTCAAGATGTCCTTCCTTATACCTATATAATTATTTCATGTTTGTTAACTTCATAGTACTTAGGGATGAATGGTAAGTGTGATTCAAATTATTCATTAGGTCTTGAATTACTTTGTGCCATTAATGAGTGATCTTAGATACATTTGAATCAACCTTTGTCATCAATAAAGAGATTCTCAAGTGACAGTTTATTTGAGTAATATAAGATTAGAGTTTTTGAGACTTCTAAATTAGTTATTTCAAATGAACATAGGGTCTTTTATTGCTACTTTCAACACTTGTATGTACTTTTATGTGATATTAATTTTGGGTAGGCACATGCACCTTAGGATGTCAAGGTGTTTTATATAAAGGATTATTGTGTATGTGGTTTTCTCTTGAGGATTGACATCTAGAGATTATAAAAGTAGAGTTGAGTTATGATATTTATTTCCTTGTTGGCTTATATTTCTAACCTTTTAAGTAATAATATCTCATGGATGAGACTTCACAAGTTCAAGAAGAACTACATTTGGCCCTGATTCTAAGATACAGATATGCAAGGTGCTCAAGATGTGGGGGTATCAAGTCTTAGAGCATAGGTTAGGCTAAGGTTGCCTTGTTTTCATTCCTAATGTTATATTAAGATGTTTTTGTTGAATTACTTACATATAAAAATTAAATAAAATTATTGGGATTGATCAATGTTTTGAATATTGTTAACCTTTATATCAAGATTAGTTTTTCATGTTAGAGTAAGTTGTTTACCTTATCTCATGTTCACATAGGTACTCTAGTTATTTCCATCCACTTAAGTGTAGATATTTCATTTATCTTCTTTTAGATATTACATATTTATCTCTCAAATATTATAGGGATAGTTTCTAGTTTCTTATATCCTTTAGGGATAGTTATCTCTTAGTCCTATGTTTAATCTCTAATTTGATCTCTTAGTTAGGATTAATCACTTAACTTGATATTTTAATTAGGAATGATATTCCTTGTATATATATGCAAGGTGAATTTATTGTATTTGATGAAGCTCTAGAGATATAGAGTATTTATCATTTTATGATCTATTTATGTATAATAGACCGAGATATCATTTGTGTAGTGTATCAATGGCTTTTACTATGGTAATGGTTTGTATATTTGACCTTGAATGAGAGTTTTCTAAACTCTTGCATGGTATCAAAGTGGTTTCCAATAGTCATTACTCAGTTCCTAAGCCTTTCCTTGCTCACTTTTACTTATACCATGGCTTAGATCTAGTTTCATTGCTTTAGTTGCTTTATCTTTTATTAGATTTGAGCTTTATTATAAAAATCAAATGAATTTTTTCTAGATCTAAGTTTTTGTATTCACATTGAAGATATAGTATGTTCAAATTTACTGCATTTGGTTTGTAATGGTTCTATTTTTATTTATAGATTAATGAACCAAGCAACATTTTTTCACCTCCAGCAACCTACACATTTATAGATTGCATTTACAATGTTTTCTATGTTTTGACAAAGGCACCATCTTGTGACTTTGGTGTTCAGAGGCACCAGTGCATGACTTTGGTGTTTGTTGTCACTACCCAGTATATACACATTTATTAATTTCTCATATGTTTTTTGAGCTTTTTACACTATTTATGACATCTTGAATTGTGAGTGTGTTGTTTCTACATGTTCATGTAGCATTCTAAGTTTTCTACATAATGGATGTGGTGTTTTCTTTACGTATCCATGTGCAAGATGGATTAACAGTGAGCAACACATCAATTTCAAGACAACAGGCATAACCCTTTGGTCATATGGTGTGGTCACATAGAGGAGGATTAAATTTTGATTCTTACCAGTAGGGGTTCACCTATTAGCCCTTCAAAATTATTTCCAACCCTCAAAGAATTTTTTTCAAAGCATTTAATAATTTTTGGTGCAATTTTATTTTTTGACCCATTTAATTATCAAAAAACTTGTAAAAACTATATCGCTTGATTGATAAATCAAAATTGAGTCTTGTTTTTTCAAAAGTGTATATCTTTTATGCTCGATCTATTAGTTCTATTTAATTTATAAAACACACAAAATTATAAAGTGCCAAATTTAAGGTGGGGTAATATAACATCTATGGGGGGTTGTTATTTCATCTTTGACTATCTTCATGTGTATGTGGGGATTTGATTTTTATCCCACATTGATCCCTTGATTTTGGAGCAACTCTCATGATTTGTGATGACTTATTCGATAGGTCGAGAGTCTCCTTATTTGGATTTATTCTAGTGTATACATTGTCTTTCTTATTTTTATTTGGTGTTTTTAGAATATATTATACTTGCACTGAATTATAAAGTGCCATGGGAGGTTTGATTTTATAGCCTAGTCTACCTTCATGCATGTGTACCTTAGTTTGTGCACCCTTTACTATTTTAGTTTCCAGTCTCTCCCATCACCACTAGGGCCATCTTCTAGAGAGATTTTATCTACATTTTTTAGATTTATTTTTTATACATATGTATCTTATTCAAGAACTTTGTTTACCTAAAACCATATGAGCATTATCATGTTTCACTGGCATTATTGATTACTTTTGTGTAATAACACCAGTTTGGCATCTGCACCAGTCTTTGTGCTCACTTCTCACACTTTTCAATTCAATTTATTAGATGCTTCCATTATCATCTTCTCTTATCTCAACATTTAGAGAGGGTCTTTAAGAAATACTTCCTTAGGTTCATCATTCTACATAGTATTTTGGAGTGTAGTGTTTGTGTTCAATAATCCTCATATTCAACATCATTCTTACTTTGACTTGGTGGTTACAATGACTCGACATCCTTGTATTCTGAGAAGATGGATTGGCATCCATAGGGATACTTGTCTTCACACTACATTATTTTTTTGTATGGGTACCTCATTAGGATTTGTTGTTGAGACCCATTTTCTTCCCTTTTTCATCTTTTTGGGGGGAAGATTTTATTCTATGAGTTTTCTCCATTTCCCCACTTTATGAGAGATTGATTCATGAATATATTGTACATGATACCTAATCAAGACTTGTTACCAAGATTCATATTATGGATATATCAGTTTATTTTTTGGCCCCTAACTTCACTTGAAGGGGTGTTAAATTAGGTTTTTTACCTTAGCTCATGTTCACCGAGGTAATCTAGTTAATCTATCCTAGTTATATGTCGATATTTTATTTTAGATATTATGAGATATTACATATTTATCTCTTAGATATTATGAGAATAATTTTTAGTTATTTTTATCTTTTATGGATAGTTATCTCTTAGTCCTAGGTTTGATTTTTAGATTGATCTCTTAGTTAATATTAATCTTCCTTATCTATATATGCAAGGTTCATTCATTGTATTTGATGAAGCTCTAGAGATATAGACTATTTATAATTATATGATTTATTTGTATATAATAGGCTAAGATATTATTTGAGCAATGCATCAATGATTTTTACTGTGATAATAGTTTGTAGATTTGACCATGGGTGAGAGTTTTCTAAACTCTTTCATATAAATGGTAGTTTCTTTGATATGAATATAATATTTTAAACTTTCCATGTATTGTGTGATCCCGAGAGGTGATCTTTTTCTAGTAATATAGTAGGGACTTCTACCTTGGTAAGCCTTGGGGTGGTATCTCTACCAATTTTATTTGTAGCCAAAGTTAACTCTTGCTTTTACTTATGTATATTGACACTAAAAGAATTTTAGATTGTCTAATGTACTAAATAAAAAAAAAGAAAATATAATTAAAATAGACCCTCTTATTAGGATATTATATTTATAGCTTTTATTTGTGATTTGTTCCTCTTTTGTAACAAAGGCACAGAGAACCAAGTCCCTACAGGAGGACTAAAAAGGAATCATAATTCAAGGGTGGCATGTAACATGATTTTGAAAAGCCAGTCCTATACAGGTTTTGAATACAATTCATTCAAGAATATGTGCTCTTGTCTAGACCAAACCTTTGAATGGTGTACAGGTTGTGGCAGAGTTCATCTAACATTCTAGAAGACCACCTGCCAATCCAAAGATTTATACATATGTCTATGCCCTCAATCACAATTGTAAGGACATAAATGTAATATGACTTACATTGAAGATTGATTCTAATGGTTGCATCTTAATTTATGGTATTGAGTTTGATTGTATTATCAACTACTAGATGTTCTAAAAATTAACTTTTAAATGTCAAAATCACATTTCATTATTATCTGATCAAGGTGAATGGTGATAATCAGCACATACCTTAAGATTGAAACTCTATTAAACAAGAAGGGTATAGTACATTTTTTTTATTTGTATATGTTTAGGAGTGATAAATGATGAATCAACTACATTCTACAGATATTTTGAGTTCCCTAAATTACACACCAAGAGATTCATATACAAGTAAGAAAGAGTAGATTACCATCATAGATTAACAAGAATTCAATCAGTGGGCAATCATCCATAGTATTCCTCATAAAGGTATGGATTATATGCTCATGTAATAGAGTGTGCATTTTGGTAAGAAAAAATTGTTAAGATGGAAACAATCTATAACATGATTTAGGTTCAGACCTTTTATCCAAGCTCTTAGTATCTAGTGCTGAAATTAATAAAGTCTATAAAAATTGAATAGTGTTAGGATAAAATCTTTGAGCTTGTCTGATAACCTGCATCAAAGGGTACTTTAGATAGATATATGTAACTGAATTTAGTGTAACTATTGAAATACAAATATTGGAACCTATTGCATATCTTAAGATGGGGGAAAACTTTAGCAGTATCATATGAAAGATCTATGGAAGATAAAAAGCCTTTTGGATAGAATTGGTTTGATGTTATATGGTGATAAAGGATATCTCCAAGGGTAGAGATACATAATTCTTCAGTACACATTATAAAGTTTGCAAAGAATGAGTTAACAAATATTCTAAATAAATTTATTTTTTTAATAGTGAAAAATTGTAACTAAGTCTCAATTGAAGATGCAATTGTTATAAAAAATTTGTGTTAGGCACCCACAATAGCTAGTATAGATAAAATTACGAAGGAAATCAAAACTTATTGCATGTTCTTAACCCAAATAACAAAAGGAACCTACATTAAAGATCCACTTCTAAGTAAACTGGGGATTTTCCACCTGACCTGGATAGGGAATTTCTCTCCATAAGCTTGTTTAATAGTAGGCATGAATTTATGAAGATCACCATATTCCTCTTGCACATAACAATGTTAGAAACTTGTATTGTGTAGACTATGCTCATAGAAAGAAGAATTCAAAGAGTAAAAATAAAATGTTGATCTAGTCAAGAACAAAACCTGGTTTGTAGCACGTTTTTGCTTTTGTATCCAAGAAGAAAGGATGCTATGCTATGAGTCGCTAAAATTGTAGAGATGGGCCCCTCATAACATCCATTTAAAAGCCTTTGTAAACATATTAACTCTTTACAAATATGTAAACCAATAGACATATTTCAATCATTATTCATATAATTTTTTAAATAGACCTATGCATACCATTCATAGTTTCATAATTTTTTATCATCTTGTACAAGTCATGTCATGATATTATTTACATTGCCTCTCATATCCATGAAACAAAGTAAAAAGGACATCGTCTGGGGAATAGCCTAAATAATCCTAAAAGATAGTTATACCAAATTGATAATGTTAGGTTGTGGAGCTAAAAGCTTCAACTATGCAGACATGGAGGAGGTTGCTGAGTTCCAGAAGTACTGGCATCGGTAGTGTAATTGGCGTCGATCATATCCAGTGCAGAGGGCAACCGGCATCGGTAGGAGGTCGGCCGACGTCAGTCACCTCCAGGTAGATAGGGACCGACGTCAGTCGCCTGTGGTAGTTCCAGAACTGTACGTTGCATGAACAATTAGTTCATTGAATCGAGTGTTTGCATGTAAAAGGCTATTTTTGGTCTTGAGTTTCAAGTCTAATTATTATAAATTAGAAGTCTAAGTTATTGTTTAAGTCTGGGATCTATTTATAGACCCATTGGCATGTATTGTAATTAAGGCAAGAAAAGAATTTCTTCCATTTGTAGGATCTTGGTCAGCAGGTGTGCAAGGCCATGTTTGAAGATATACATGTGTAAGTAAGGTCTGTTTAGTTGTAGGTTGTTGCAAGCTTATGGGAGATCTACTTGAAGTACTTTGAGTACTTGTGTACTGGCAGGGTTATTACTGACTGGTTGGAGGTGAACACCAATTTTGTGTGTGAGTTGTGTGTTGGGACCATTTTTGGTAGGAGAGTGAACTCTTGATTGAGAATTATTGGGAGCCCTTGAGGTGTGGGAAGCCTCTAAGAGGTGGAAGAAGAAGTGGCATCTTCTTTATTGTATTTTCTTTCTGGATGAGTATTGAATACAAGATAGTGTATTGTCTCTCATATTCTGTGTTATTTGTGAATTCTAGTTACTTATTGCTTCTGGTTAATTCTGCATGTTTAATTGCTTGTATTTGGTAATCATATTGTGCTCTTTCTGAGGAGCAAGATCCTAACAAGTGGGATCAGAATAGGTGTGTTGTTCCTGATTCCCCATCAATTGGTATCAGAACTTTTGGTTGGGATACTAATAGGTTGTATCAAATCTGGTTAGTGTGTGTTGATTACAGGTTACTCACAGGGGTTTTTGTTTGAGTGGGAGTAGAGCAATGGTAGAAGAAAGTAAGCTATGAATGGAGAAGTTTAATGGCAAGAACTATCAATTATGGAGGATGCAGATTGAAGATTATCTGTATTAGAAAGATTTGTACTTACCATTGGGTGGGGTTGATTGCAAGCCCCAGAATATGAAGGATGAAGAATGGGAGGTTCTTGATCGGAAGGCTTTGGGATCTATAAGGTTGAGTCTTGCATCGTCTGTGATTTCCAACTTATCACATGCTAAGACAACAGTAGAGTTGATGGAATCTTTGGAAAATTTATATGAAAAACCCTCAGCTTCGAATAAGGTATTTCTTATGAAGCAATTATTTAATTTGCAAATGTTGGAAAGTGGATCTGTACATAGTCATCTTAGTGATTTCCATGGTTTGGTAAACCAGTTAAATTCAATCAATATTGTTTTTGATAATGAAATTAAGGCTCTCTTAATCTTATGCTCATTACCTGAAAGTTGGGAGAGTTTGGTAATGGCAATTACTAATGCTGCGTCTACTTCTAAAATCTTAAAAGTGGATGATATTATGAGTGTAATCTTGAATGAAGAGATACGTAGGAAAAGCACAGGTGAATCATCAGGGAATGCTTTGAGTGTTGAAAGCAAGGGAAGGCAAAGAGAGAAGATCGAGCGTGGGAGATCAAGATCAAAGATAGGCAGGAGATCTAAGTCCAGGTATGGCAGAATAACCTATTGGAAATGTGGAAAGCAAGGGCACTTAAAGAGAGATTGCAAGTTGATTGAAGATCAGCATGAAGGACATGAAGAAGAAGCAGATGTTGCAGAGTTCATTGCACAAGATGCTCTAGTATGTTCCTTGGATAAAGTAGAATCTTGGATTTTAGATTCTGGTGCCTCTTTTCATGCATCCCCAAATAGGGAATTTTTTCATGAGTATGTCTAGGGAGACTTTGGAGAAATTTTTTTAGGGGATGGTAAGCCTTGTCAAATGGTTGGCAAAGGGAAGGTGAAGCTGAAATTGCAGACAGGGAACACATGGGTGTTAAAGGAGGTCATGCATGTCCCAGTTCTAGAGCGGAATTTGATTTTTGTAAGAAGTTTAGGTGATGAGGGTTGCACAGTAACTCTCATAGCGGACTCTTGAAAGGTTACCAAGAGTGCACTTGTTGTAGCAAGAGGTAAGAAAGTAGGTACGCTTTATCTATCTACTTGTATTACTGATTCTCTTTCTGGGTTATCTACTTCAACTGTAGATTCCAAGATGTGGCTTAATAGGCTTGGTCACATGAATAAGAAGGAGATGCATGTTCTTGAGTCAAAGGGTATGCTTTCAGATTTGAAAAGCATGAATCGAGATTTCTGTATGCAGAAGAAGAAAGTGACGTTTCTTGAGGAATCTGATGTTTGTGACAAGAGCAGGAAAGCCTTGGTTTTTAAGGAGAAGGTGACGGACAGAGATCAATGTAAGGGGCTAAAGAATTTTGAGCAGAGCAAGGTTGATATGGACAAGGGTTTGATCCAAAAGGAGCTCGCAGGTAGAAGTCATTTCTCACAAGAAAAACACAGAGACCGACGTCAGTTAGAAAACTAGCGTCGGCGTCTAGATAGAGACCGATGTCAGCTATGTGCAGACCGACATCGGTGACTCAGGGACAAATAAACATTGGCATTAGTCAGGGGGAACCGACATCAACGATGAGGCAGTCGCATGAAACTGACATCGGTTGGATGCAGACTGAGATGTGATCAACATCGGTCACTGAGATGGATTTTGGGCAGATAGCAAGCTGTTAAGGAGTCTCAAGCGCCCATATGGAGGACTTAAAGGGTAAGTAAGCCTCAAATTCATCATTTCCCTTCTTTACACTACTTGTTGCTCACTGATGGTAAAGAACCAAGAAGTTGTTAAAGAAGCAGAGCAGGTAGATCCAGGAAACAGTGGGAGCTTGGCATGGATGAAGGATGTGATTCCTTGGAGGAGAACCAAACGGGAGTTTTTTGGTGGAGTTGCCAGCTAGAAGAAAGGACTGAGAGACAAATGGATGTTCAGGATAAAGAAGAGTGGGAATGGACATGTGAGACGGAAGGCCAGGGTATATGGTCTTGAATAAGCTGCAGGACAATGGAGGTTTGACCATTGTGTTTCTCTTTACCAGGTTGGATAATATTAGCTACATTATCCTATTACTGTATGATGTGCTTGTTGCAGGGTTATATTTACAGGGAGTTACTGAACTAAAGGTAAAGCTAGTTCAGAAGTATGTCATGAGGAATCTGGGAGCAGTAAGATTCTTTGGCATGAGTGTGTTTTAGGGACATGGAAGGTCACAGGTTGACTTTGTTTCAAGTTGATTGTGTGAGACCGATTAGCACGCCGATGGTTGGACAGTTCTATGAACAGTGTCTTGATTCACATAATGAGGTTGAGTACATGTGTACTAAACCTGAGCTTTCCCAAGTAATGGGAGTTGTCAAAAAGTTAGGAGCCAATCTGGGAAAGAAGCACTGGAGGGCAGTTCAGTGGATTCTTAGAGGGACCAGTAGCAAATGCACATGCTATGCAGGGTCAAGTTATTTTCTACATGGGTTTGTAGATGCGGATGTGGCAGGTGATTTGGATGACAGGAGGTGCACCATAGGATTTGTGGTGGTTGGTCTTCAAGAGTGATCTTGAAGAGGGATACAATTCCAGAAAACAAACTAGATGATGTACAAGTACAGGTACAGTTGCAACTGTTTATCTCCAAGTGGGAGATTGTTAGGTTATGGAGCTAAAAGCTTCAACTATGCATACATGGAGGAGGTTGCTAAGTTCCAGAAGTACTGGCGTCGGCAGTGTAACCGACGTCGGTCATATCCAGTGTAGAGGGCAACCGGCATCGACAGGAGGTCAGTCGACATCGGTCACCTCCAGGTAGACAGGGACCGATGTCGATCGCCTGTGGTGGTTCCAGAACTGTTCTTTGCACGAATAGTTAGTTCGTTGAACCGAGTGTTTGCATGTAAAAGGCTATTTTTGGTCTTGAGTTGCGAGTCTAATTATTGTAAATTAGAAGTTTAAGTTATTGTTTAAGTCTGGGATCTATTTATAGACCCATTGGCATGTATTGTAATTAAGGCAAGAAAAGGATTTCTTCCAGTTGTAGGATCTTGGTCAGCAGGTGTGCAAGGCCACATTTGAATATCTACATGTGTAAGTAAGGTCTGTTGAGTTGCAGGTTGTTGCAAGCTTATGGGAGATCTACTTGAAGTACTTTGAGTACTTGTGTACTGGCAGGGTTATTACTGACTGGTTGGAGGTGAACACCAATTCTGTGTGTGAGTTGTGTGTTGGGACTATTTTTGGTAGGAGAGTGAACTCTTGATTGAGAATTACTAGGAGCCCTTGAGGTGTGGGAAGCCTCTGAGAGGTGGAAGAAGAAGTGGCATCTTCTTTATTGTATTTTCTTTCTGGATGAGTATTGAATACAAGATAGTGTATTATCTCTCATATTCTATGTCATTTGTGAATTCTAGTTACTTGTTGCTTCTGGTTAATTCTGCATGTTTAATTGCTTGTATTTGGTAATCATATTGTGCTCTTTCTGATGAGCAAGATCCTAACAAGTGGGATCAGAACAGGTGTGTTGTTCCTGATTCCCCATCAGATAATGTACAAAATGCCTAAATGTGAGGACCTGTTAATAATCTGGGCTACCAAAATACCAATGCTCTTCATTAAAGCATCTTTCAAATGCATCATAGTTCCTTCAGTTGTTGCTCCATGTGTTGCTCTTAGCTCGCATTCATCACTCCCAAAATAGAGTCTATGTGCATCAACAACATCGATGTTAGGGTTTGTTCATTATCTTTTTCTTCAATTGTTGCTTCAGATACCTTCATCGCCTCTCCTTTAATAACTGTGAGAGCAACCTACACATTTAAATCATCATGTGCACAAATCAATTAGCAAAAAACCTTCTAATGTCATTATAAAGACAATGGCAGTAAACATTGTGATAATTTATGGCTCCAAAGAATTTTAAGAGAAATAGATGAATTAAATACACTGCATAACAACAAATCAAACTCTAAAAATAACTTGCAGACTTACAGAGACTTTCTTACAACTAAGAGAGATGGCAGAAATAATTTTGTAATGGTCACTGCTAGTTTTGAACCTGTTGGTTGTATTTGGGGAAACAGAATATATGCCTTGTGAGGATACCCTAAAAAGACAAATAATGACACAGAGCTAAATAAGATATATATATATATATATATATATATATATATATATATATATATATATATAACAAGTAGTCCAAATGAGGACATAACACCAGGTTTCATTTCAAACAATACAACTAGCAGACAATGCAGTAGGCCGAACAATTGATTGTAACAGGAAAGCCACACGAAGAGGGGTGAAATGACAGCCACCTATAGCCAGTAATGCACCACCCAACCCTGTAATGAGTAACCAACACTCAACCTAGTAATGGGAAACCACTGTCTAAGCATGCAATGGAAAACCAACACCTTCATCTGTGGATTCTGACTCCAATGATCATTCTGCCTCAATAAAAGTGAGGTGTTTCATAACACATATTATTTTGGACCAATCACAGGAGATAAAATAATATAGTTTATTCATTATTTTTAAGAACTTGTAAATTCTTTAGCAGAGGCTTCGCTTATTTTCTTGCACAAAAATCAACCCAGTAGGAAACCACTGCTCAACCCAGCAATGGGAAACCACCATCTAAGCATGTAATGGAAATCCAACGCCTTCATCTATAGATTCTGACTGCAATGATCATTCTACGTCGATAAAAGCAAGGTGTTTCATAACACATAATATTTTGGACCAATCATAGGGTACAAAATAATATAGTTTATTCATTATTTACAAGAACTTGTAAATTTTTTGGCAGAGGCTTCGCAATGAGTAACCACCACTCAACCCAGCAATGGGATCCCACCGTCTAAGCATGCAATGGAAAACCAATGCCTTCATCTACAGATTCTGACTACAATGATCATTTTGCCTCGATAAAAGTGAGGTGTTTCATAACACATTATTTTGGACCAATCACAAGATACAAAATAATATAGTTAATTCGTTATTTTAAATAACTTGTAAATTCTTTGACAGAGGTGACAGAGGCTTCGTTTATTTTCCTACACAGAAATCAGTGTGTTTGGATTGGATAGCAAGGTAAAGATTAATGGCAAGTTAATGCCAAACGAAGCCAATAGTCCCTCCCTTTGGGACTGATAATGATAATAATTTTAGATTAAAATGGACTCTCATGTAGTGTGAAAATTTTAGAAACCACTCTTGAACATAATTTTCACTTAAACATGTTTGTATTTTGTGTTTATGGAAAATCTTGTCGTGGGTCTAAAAATAAAACAAATTAACTAAACCAATTGATGGATTTCATGTGTCACATTTCTTGTTATGATGTTAGATGACTAACAACAACAATTAAACAATTAAATATTTTTAAATTGATCAAACAAACAAAAAAATTGTATTTTACTTAATCTTTCAAAACAAAAATTATGGGCATGACATTTTCATCTTATGTTCTCTCACCCCTTCAAAAATATATTGTAAACCGTTTTTATCTCCCACATACTCATATATTTAATTCTTCAAAAAATAATCAAAAGAAAATTAATTAAAATTGTTATTAAAAAATATTATAAATATTAAATTATAACTATGTGCATTATTTTTTCAAATATATTCATAAAAATAACTTAAACATATATAACTAAACATAAATCAAAATTACTTATGAATAGGAAAAAAATTAACACAAATAAATTTACATGATACATACATATCAATAAATTTATTTATAAAACTCAAATAAATACACATAATGTGTCCCACAAATAAATGCACGTGGTAGATGTCTAAGAAGTCCATACTATGGTAACCTTCTCTTCGCGTAGAGAAAGTGCTCCATATCAAGGACTTCTTAGACAAGTACCATGTGCGTTCATTTGAGTCACATAAATAAACATATTCATACGGGTGTATCTGCCCATCTATTATGCGTTCAAACTTTGGGAGTATTAGTTTTTAGTCGTGTCTACCTGCGAAGGGAATTCGTTGAAGGAAACAAAGAGTTGGAGTGGATTTGTAAAAAGGAAGGTGGGTATTATAGGAGCAGGAATGATTGGCATTCTTGCAACTAAATATTTACTCAATATAGGTCTAAATCCCACTGTATTTGAAGCCAAACAAGGAATAGGAGGAGTGTGGAGACAAACATTTGCATCAACAAAACTGCAGACCCCTCGGCTTGCCTTCCAATTCACTGATTTTCCATGACCAAACCATGTAACCACCCTTTTACCCAATCCCTCCCAGGTTATGGATTATTTTAACAGTTATGCAAACCATTTTGGGGTGCTGGATTGCATTCAGTTTAATACCAAAGCAATAGAGATTCGATATCTTGGCAAAGAAAGCGTGGCATCAGCTGGATTGTGGGGTAAGAATGGAGGCCCTTATGCTGACGGTGTAGTTTGGCAAGTTGCTGTGCAGAAGAGCAATACAGAATCCATAGAGGTAGTACTAGTAACCATAAACTGTGTTTTATTCTTGTATATTTTTTAAGTATCTAACATCACTTATCAATGGATTTATTTTTCAATGTCTAGAAATGTGTTTAGAGTGTTCTTTTCAAGCTTCAATCAGTAGAGAGGTCTTAAAAATCGAGGCGTCTTGGAATTTAGGATCTCGCAAAGCAAATATTTATATACATGGGAAGATCAAGAAATCAGGAGAAAAAGTCTTATAATTTTGTTGATATGCAGATATAATACATACTAGAGGTGAGGCTTAAATGCTTTTCCAAGTCACGCCATTATCCCATCGCACACTTCATTAATTACTGTTACATCTATATATTCATAATTTTGTTATGGTAGTTCAAACCATAACAAATAAACGCTATACTTATCCAGTCCATAAATTAATGCAAATAGTGTTTCGGGAAACAATTGTGTTTAAATTCCATAAATTAATGAAATAGTGTTTCGGGAAACAATTGTGTATAAATTTTTTAAATTGACTCTTAAAATCACATTACATGATCTATCATCAAGAATGCTGGTGGATCATATGTTGTGATTCAAAATATCAGATCAAAAAGTTAATTGGATCACATGGTGTAATTCAAAACCTTGAATCAAAAAGATTGATTGAATCATATGATGTGATCTGCAATGTTGAATCATACAGATTGATTAGATTAAGTGGTGTGATCCGAAAATTTGAATCAAAAAGATCAATTAAATCACTTGATGTAATCCCAAATGTTCATTCAAAAATCACATGCACAATTGTTTCTCCAAAAAAACTGTTTGCAGTAAATAGAATATAACTAACTTCAAATATTGAAATGATCTGTCCTTTTTTTTCAAACAACAGATGAGACACCCAAGGAGACTCTGTATGAATTAACATCATAAAATGAAAAACCATCATTGTGTCAGCTTCAAATTCCATGCTAACAAAATATTCTGTTGCTCCCGTACTGGAAAAAATAAGTCAATTGCATGTGCGCACTTAGGGGCTTTTAGATCCAATTGAGCCAACATAAATAATGAAAATATTATTCACCAAAACTAAAGACATATAAAATTGAAACTTGTCAAGTATGGGATGCTTCAAGGTTGCCTTTGTTGAAATCATGTTTGAGGGTCACACTACTGAAATTCTATAAAAACATAAGACCAATCAGGAACTACATGAACATGATTATGAGGCTTCCATGGTCAAGACTCAATATTAGTGTGAGTATACACTTTTACTTTTGGCTACATACCCTCTCTCATGGTTTGTAGTCTAAAGATATGAAGCAATGTTGTAGTTAAGAATACCAAGGGAAAAGTGGTTGGTGTTTCACATTACTTTAAAGATGCAAGCAATTGGCCAAATATCAACAGATGTTGAATGTGAGTTGAACCCATAGCTTCTTGTACTTATGTTATAATTGAGTGGAATCAAAACCAAAGTTGCTTCCAATAATATTTTCACACCCTCCTTGCTCGTCCTTTTGGTCATTCTAATGTATCTTTTCACGGCCAAAAAGATGTTAGATTTACAAAGATGCTAAGAGGAATTTGTGGTCCAGTTTAGCCTCATATTTCTTAGAGTAGGGCCACTGGGAAAACTTTGGGCCAAGCATTCAAATTTTTTTCCCATAATACATAATCCATTGACCCTCTGTACATACATTTCCATATCAATCTCTTAATGGAGACCAAGTGTCAATTGTAAGCTTAAAAAATTGGCTTCCTGAAAAGTCTAGGGCTTTTGCTTTTTAAAGGTAGCATTCCTTTACTCTATGCCATCTCACTTTGTATCCTTCAATCATGATAAAATTCTTAAAATATGTAGCTTATTGCCCATGACAATCTCTTGTACTTTTGGTTAATTTTGCATGGTTGCCTGCCTGAGTGGACGTAAGTATTACTCTCGTGGACACAATTTAGGGTTTATTTGCATAAAATCAATGTATTTATCATATGGTTTCATATTTATGCTAAAATGGTTTGTGTGAGGTTTCTGCATGGCATCATTTTGATTTCCTAGTCTTGTGCATTGGTAAATATGGGGATCTACTGAAAATCCCATCATTTCCTCCAAATAAAGGACCATAAGTATTTCAAGGAAAAATTTTACATATAATGGATTGTTAAAATATTGTTATTTTGACTTCCTATAGCCATCTACAGACTATGACAGTTGTTCTCATTAAATGCAAATTTTTCCAAATTTAAATTTGGCTCTTGTTTGTTTTGTTTGGGGGAAAATTTTATGGAGAGTAGGTAAAAAAGTAGGTAGGTGGAAAATGAATGCAGCAGCAGGGAAAGAGGAGAATGTGTAGTAGCAGAAGAGATATTCAATGCAGTAGCATTCTGTAATAGAGTAGCAGTCTGTAGTAAGGGAAGAGAGAGAGAGTAGAAGTCTATAAGAGGAATAGGGGTTTGTGAGAAAAATAGAGAATGTGAAGCAAAAAATAGTTGGACCAGAGTAGTCCATAGCAAGAGGAGAAAGCAGTCTGCAGAAAAGGAAAAAATAGAGCAGGGAACAAAACAGGGTATTTTTGTGAGTTATTTTTGAAAACAGCAATAGCTATATATGTAAATAATTTCAAGGTTTTTAGACATATCTGTGTGTGTTTATTCCTCCACATTCTCTCTCTCTTTCTTTATTTCTTTAGTTATTTATTGTTTTCCACTTGGGCCTTTCATTTGGTATTATTTTTTGCATTTTCATTTTGTTAAAATTATCTCCTATACAACCAATAGTGCTTTATTTTTTTCCAACAACTAGTATTAGAGCTGTAGGTGAAGGGCAGCTAGGTGAAGAGTGCATTCAGACATGACAACAAAAAAGTTAGGGTCTTGGTAGCAACCCCCTATGTTTAATGGAAAAAATTATGATGTGTGGAGCATTAAAATGAAGATAATATTCAACTCTCAAGAGTTATGGGAGTTGGTTGAAGCTAGGTACAATGAGGTTACAGACATGGCATCCTTCAATGCTTTAACCCAAGCACAAAAGAATGTATTGAAAGAGAATAGAAGAAAGGATGCTAAGGCACTAAGCTATATACAAATGGCTTTTGTTGACTCAATCTTTCCTAGGATATCAGTCGCTGTCCATTCCAAGCAAGCATGGGGTATCTTGCAAAATGTATATCAAGGGAGTGACAAGGTGAAGCTTGTCAAGTTGTAGCTCTTCAGAAAAAACTTTGAGACCCTACAAATGAAGGAGAATGAGTCAATAAATGACTTCTTCATAAGAACTATGAACATAGTAAATCAAATAAAGACATGTGGTGATACCCTTGAAGACTATATGATCATTATGAAGGTGTTGAGAAGCCTTTGAATTAGATTTGACCCTAAAGTGGTTGTTATAGAAGAGTCAAAAGATTTGAGGCAAATGATAATTGATGAGCTAATGGGTTCTTTGCAAACCCATGAACAAAGGTTGAATAGTTCATACACCTCCTTCCATGAGCAAGCATTCAAGACCAATGTCAATGTGAAAGGAAGGGGGAGAGGATAAAACAATAGAGGAAGAGGCAAAACTTGCAGCAGTCAAGAAGGTGGAAGACATGGCCATCAAGAACGACATGGAAGAGGAAGAGAAAGGAGTAGCAGCACTTATAGAGGTGGATCTATACAAAGGTATGATAAATCTAGCATCCAATGTTATTATTGCAAGAAGTATGGACATTATGCTAGTAAGTGTAGAACGAAAGAGTATGACATGAATAGGCAGAATTCTAATTTCACTCATACACAAGAGGCTGAACCTAATAGGAATGAAAAAGGAGGAAGCTTATTTATAACATGGAACATTGTTGAGCAAAGTGGCAAGGAGACATGGTACTTGGATAGTGGTTGCAGCAACCACATGAGTGGGAAAAAAGAGATGTTTAGCCACATAGATGAGACAATAAAATCAAAGGTGAAGATGGAAAATAATGATAAGGTTCATGTCATTGGCAAGGGCAGCATTTCAATCTACATCAAGTAAGGTGACAAAAGGCAAATTCATGATGCTTACTATGTACCCAGGTTGAAACACAACCTTATCAACATAGGGAAGCTTGTGCAAAAAGGATACAAGGTTAGATTTGAGAATGGTGAGTGCATCGTCTTTGATAGGAGTGGCTGCAATAAGAAGATAGTAGCAGTCAAGATGACAAGCAATCAGATGTTTCCATTGAGAATGCAAAGTGAGCTCGTAGTAGCATTCAAATTAATAATGGTAGATGAACCTACTCTTTGGCACCTTAGGTATGGACATTTGAGCTTTGGAGGATTGAAACGTATTCATAAGACGCACATGGTAAAGGGGTTTCCCCTTATAGAACAGCCAAACAAGGTGTGTGAAGGATGCATATTAGGGAAGCAACATAAGAGTGCATTTCTCATGGGTAAGGCATGGAGAGCTAAAGCTCTGTTAGAGCTATCCATTCAGATTTATGTGGTCCAATGAAGACCCCCTCCCTATCCAAGAATGTATATTTCATGACATTCATGGATGATTATAGTTGGAAGAATGGGTTTACTTCTTGAAGAATAAATCAAAAGCATTTGAGACCTTCAAGCATTTCAAGGCCATGGTGGAGAAGCAAAGTGGCCACTACATCAATATTTTGAGGACGGACAAAGGGGGAGAGTATATCTCCAATGAATTCATGAATTTTTGCAAGGATCATGACATAAAGAAGCAATTTATAGTCAGATATATACCACAACAAAATGGTGTGGCCAAAAGGAAGAATAGGACCATCCAAGAGATGTCAAGGAGCATGCTAAAGGCAAAAAGTTTACCTAATGATTTTTGGGTTGAGGCTGTAGCAACATCCATGTACTTGTTGAAAATTTTTCCAATGAAGAGTGTAAGATATTTAATCCCTCAAGAAGCAAGGAGCAATCAGAATCCAAGTGTTGAACACCTTAGATTGTTCAATTGTGTAGCATATGCACATGTGCCTAAGCAAAGAATAAAAAAATGGGATGACAAATGTAAGATGTGTATTTTCATAGGATATAGTGACCAATCAAAGGCATACTGGTTGTACAATCCCATCACCAAAGATCTCACAATCAGCCATGATGTTCAATTATTTGATCGTGAAGCTTGGTAAGAGATACAAGGAGAAGAACATGTTCAAACAAGGGCTAGTGGACCTTATATTTAATCTAAAATAGTAGGTAGTACAACCATAAATTCACCTACTTGGACCCCTTTTTCACATAGGGTTGATTTATATAATGGCATTAGCCATCATGGAGATCAAGGAGTTGTTCAAGAGTCTACATCATCCTCCTCCAACTCAAATCAACACCAAGGACAAGAAGCTTACAAGAAGTATATGAGAAGTCAAGATATGAGAAAAATGAGGATGAAACAATGAATTATGCACTCTTTCTATCAGTTGATCCAATCTACTTTGAAGAAATAGTCAAAGACAGCAAGTGGTATGACGCTATGGATGAATAAATGCACACCATAGAGAGAAATGATACATGGGAGTTAGTTGACCTACCAAAAGGAAAAGAGGTCATAGGATTCAAGAGGGTATATAAGATACAAACTACTCCTAAAGGCAAGATAGAGAGGCATAAGGCAAGGCTAGTGGTGAATGGCTACAAGCAAAGGCCCGGATGTGATTACAATGAAACATTTGCACCCATAGCAAGGTTAGAAATCATAAGGACAATCATAGACATTGTTACCCAACACAAGTGGAAGGTGTATCAAATGGATGTGAAGTTAGTATTATTTAATGGAGTGTTATAAGAAGAGGTCTACATGAGACAACCATCTGGATATGAGATTCTCAAACATGAGAACAAAGTATATAGGCTGAAAAAAGAATTGTATAGGCTCAAGAAAGCCCCAAGAGCATGGTACAGCCATATAGACTCATATTTGTTGAGCAACAATTTTAAAAAGAGTGAAAGTGAGTCCACACTATACATCAAAGCATGTAAGAAAGGTATGTTGATTATTGTATTGTATGTGGATGATCTTAGATTCACTAGTAATGCAAATTAGTCTATTGAAGAATTCAAAATAGCCATGAAAAATGAGTTTGAAATGACTGATTTGAGCTTCTTAAAGTACTTTGTCAAGATAAAAGTCAAGAAAATAGATGAAGACATATTCATAAACCAATCTAAGTATGCAAAAGAGGTTTTAGAAAGTTTCAAGATGCTGGACAACAAGCCTATATTCACTCTAGTTGAGACAAGTCTTAAGTTGTGCAAAGATGATAACAGCAACAAAGTAGACCCCACATGCTATAAGAGTCTAGTGGGAAACCTAATGTATTTTAATGCAACAAGGCCAAACATCATGTATGTAGTCAGCCTCATATCAATATTCATGGAGATGCCAAAGGAGACACATTGATAAGATGACAAGAGGATATTGAGGTACATGAATAGAACAAGAGATTTTGGTGTCTTGTATGCAGCAGTAGATGAGTTTCAGCTTTCATTACATGGATAGTGATTAGGTAGGTAACCTTGATGATCAAAAGATCACTTTAGGGTATGTATTTTATCTTGGGTTAGAGACCATATCTCAGGCTTCAAAGAAACAACTGATAGTATCACTTTTTAAAACTGAAGTAGAGTATATAGTAGCCAATGCAACAACATGTCAGGCATATGATTGAGAAGGATGCTTTCTGATTTGCATGAGGAGCAACAAGGAGATTCTATTCTATTGTGGCAATGTATCATCCATATCATTATCAAATAACCCCATGTTTCATGGAAGGAGAAAACACATTGCAATCAAGTATCACTTCATTCGAGAGTTAGTTGAAAATCATGTCATAGAGCTTAGTTTTTGCAAGTCTAATCAACAGCTAGCTAATATTTTCACTAAACCTTTGTCTAAAGAAACTTTCATGCATTTAAAAGGAAGGTTAGGGGTCATAAATGTAGCAACATTAGGATTACATAGTGTTATGGTAGCTCCGGATTCTTACAGCAAAGCTACAAACTTAAACAATCAAACTATAGACTCCATCAGTCCAGCTACATACTCCTACAGAAAAACTACGGACTCTATCAGTCTAGATATAGACTCCTATAGAAAATATATGGACTCCATCAGCATATCTAGGGACTTTATCAGTAGAACTATGGACTCCTATAGCAAATCTATGGACTCCATCAGAAAAACTATGGACTCCATTAGCAGAGCTACAAACTTCAATTATGAACCTCCGGACATGCATAAAAAAGATGCAGAAGCATTTGGTAAGTTAAAAACAAGTTATGCAGAGGTTTTGGAGACTGAAAAGAGTCTAATTGACCATGGTAAGAAGGTCAAAAATAAGGGAGAGTATTAAATTATTATTATTTTGACTTCTTACAACCACCTATGGACCATGATAGTTGTTGTCATTAAATGCATTTTTTCAAATTTAAATTTGGCTCTTGTTTGTTTTGTTTGGAGGGGAAATCTATAGAGTAGGTAAGTAAGTGGGTACGTGGAAAATGAATGTATCAATAGGGGAAGAGGAGAATGTGTATACACATAAGAGATATTCAGCACAACAACAGCCTGTAATAGAGTAGCAGTTTGTAACAAGGGAAGAGAGAGAGAGTAGCAGCGTATAAGAGGAATAGGGGTTTGTGAGCAAAGCAAAGAATGTGTAGCAAAAGATAGTTGGACCATATCAGTCTATAGCAAGAGGATAAATCAATCTATAGAAAAGAGAAAAATAGAGTAGCGAATAAAATAGGGCAGTCTTTAGTTGTTTATTTCTGCCCACCTAGTCCTTTCATTTGGTATTATTTTTTGCATTTGTTTTTGTTAAAATTATCTCCTATATAGCCAATAGTAATTTGGTTTTTTTCAACATGGATTATTCTACCTTAGATGAAAATTAGGCTTATGAACTTCTCAAAGGAAAAAGAGTTATAATTATTAGCAATCAGAAATTAGCAATGGATTTATCTATGGAATGTGCCGAGGCAAATCAAGGAATGCTAGATATTAAAGGTATATTATGGATGTTTTGTTTTCTCAATTACATGGGCAATCTTAAAACCTCTATTGGAAAGAGAATACAATATATAAGTAAATAAATTTTAGGTGCCTCATGGAACACCTTGATTTGGTGTTTTGACGTGGATCTACATTTAGAATAAAATTGATCAGTGTTTGCAGGAGATAATGACCATCCTTGTACAATGTTTTTTAGAAGAACGCATTGGATGGTTCCTAAAGATTACGTGATTCTAGGAGTACACTTAGAATATTTTTATGGTACACATTTTGCACAATTTTTACTTGAAAAACTTGATCAGGGGTTTCTGATGAATTTGATATCACTAAGCCTATTTGCACCATTGGTACAATTTTGTAAATCATTTGATTTCTTTCTATGGCGTGGGTTTACATTTACAAGTAAAAAAAATGAAAGTTCAATTTTAGCATCATTATCAATTTGAAATGATGATGTTTTTTTGCAAATATGGGCAGTATCCAAGTTTGTGGAGTTTTCCCTACTTTGGAAATTCCCCTTGAGAAAGCATGGGCTTGTTCTAGATCATAACTTGCTTGAGGAGATATCTTCCTACAGCACTAGAGTATTTACTAAAATATTTTTTTAGAAGCAGAGAAAAGTCTCATACATTTTCAAAAATCATCTAGCTAGAGTTTTTATAGTAAGGGGAAAATATTAGATGATGGAACAGAGGTGGAGTTTGATATTGTGGTTGTGGGTACTAGTTTTGATGGGGACAAAAAATTGAAGAAACTACTTCCAAACAAATTTGAAGATGTTCTACAAAAATCATCTGGTATGGTCCCTTTATACAGGTAAGTTGAAACTTATTTTGACATTTTTTTTATTGAACATAGTCATGGAAAATTTCTTCCTCTGAGGCCTAAACTAGTGTTGTTGCCTTCACACTATGGCATCGTAGGGGCCTTGTCCATCCAAACATTCCTCAAATGGCAATTCTTGGCTATTCATCAAGTATTCACTCTTCAGAGATATGATCATAGTGGTTGGCTCATTTTTTATTTGAGAAACTAATGTTATTATGTATCAAATAAATGGAAGCATCTATAGATCTGTATGATAAATATGTGAAGAGAATCACACCCTTTTACTAGAAATCTTGTCAAGCCACTTTTCAAATCTGGGACAATGACCATCTCTATAGAGACATGGAATGAAACCCAATGCATAAAGGGAGTTAGTTTGATGAGTTTTTCTCTGCCTATTCCAATCTTGACTATGGATAGGATACATGAAATTCCATTTGCGTGTGAAGCGGTAGAAGATGAATTATAAAATGCTCTATTAACATGAAGCATAACCACTCTCTTAACATGAATAATCAACCTTCTTTGATTATTGTTAAAGAGAAAGCTTTTCAGTTTGTATAGTCCCATAAAAAATAAACAAGCTAACTAATAATCCATTTAAGAAAAAAATTTAATGATTATTGTTATGAAACACTTTCACCTTGACCTTTGTTTTGAATTTATTGTCATGCTAGAGGCATTTTTATTGGGAGAAATATAGTTGAGATTCCTCCACGAATATTTTGATATTATTCATTGCAAATTGATAATTATCTTTGAGACATGTTGCATAATTCCAAATATAGATTGAGGTGAGTAATAGTCATATGGAATGTATTAATGCAACCCAATGATTGACTTTGTCAGTGTATAAGTAGATTATATTGGGCAATGAAACTACATTTTCCATCTATACTTGTTGCTCCTACCTCGCCAGCACATGGGTTTTCTCTATCAATATGGTTATAACATGGCTTCTTCTCGCAAGTTCCCATTTATAAAGTGTGTCCACATAATACATGTCTATCATTGAACTGATTAATTCACAACACCTAGGACATGTCTTCAATTGTACCCATACAACTTTAAACAAGTAAAATAGAGTTAAACTTGAACCACTCTGTTTGTATGGTATATCAATCTTGCATTGTACACTCTGAATGATCACTTATTATTACTAGAATGATCATAATATCATGATTTTCTTGACTAACCATCTATGGCCTACTACTTGTAAGAGGCTCTACAAGCTAACCGAATGACTCCTAAAGATGTTGGTTTGTATTTGCATAGGGAAGGTTTCCCGACAATAGAAAAATATCATACTCCCTTTGTTGAATGTGTGTTAAAGTGGATTTTGTTCAATCCATTTGCCCAGGATCACATGTAGATCTAATTAAAACCCAATTGTCAAATAAATTTGCCACAATCAAATGTAATATTATAGAAATTGATTAAAGGAAAGAAGCCAAAGCATATGGGTTAGGAATAAAAACCTCTTAGGCTGAATTTAAATATTGAAAAAGTACCTTATTCTCAGAGTATAGGAACCCATTCAAGGTCTCCATAGAATAAGCACAATAACACATGTGAACCCCAAATTTTACATATTCATTCCATGGATAGCCCATGAAAAAAATTGTGGCAAAGTTCTCATGTTGTAAAATTCCTCTACAAATTTGAAGGGTTGTCTTATACAAGTACTTTAATTTTTAATAGTATTTATTGTCATTAATTTCAATATTTACCAATTATTCTTCAAAAAAAATTGAATTTAACATATATTTGTAGCTATTTGAGCTCTCATTCAGTCCATCTTTTATCTGCATTGCCTTGAAGAAATATCCCACACATCTTATAAATAAACATGAGGATTTTGTTCTTCCTTAATACATAATTTTTTACAAATAACTCACTTATTGTGTGGTTGATCCCTATTTAGAATTTACCATCAATAGATGCAGCTAGAACTTCTTGATTTCTTATAATCAACTTGTGTAGATCATCTCTAGTCCATATTGATAAAATAACTAAACGTATAAGAAAAAATAGTGCACATCTTATCATTATGCCAACTACCCTTTGACATGGCATTTTAAATAGTCTTTGAACACAATAACTAGAGATGGCAATCTAAGTGAATGTGAGACTAAAAATGACCATGTTGTAATCATATATGCTTCCCACTCATGGTGAAGGAGATTTGTCATGATAAATGCATTAGTTGAGTGGAGAGGTCGAGGGATTCAGAAGAGTGGGAGGAAAGTGATACACCACACACTATTATTGTTTCAAATACCATAGTGTAATAATGTAAAAGTGGTAACTGGATGCCAAGAGTATCACTTGAGTTAACCTTTCCCTAAGCTATCCATAGACGTATCCTTGAGAATTAGACTTATTTTTCTAGTCATTTAGTAGACCATAGTTACCTACAACCAGTCAAACATAGTCCCAAAACTATCATCTCAAACCCCAATCCAAATTGCTTAGTAGTCTAAAAATAGGACATTAGCACCACATTTAAGACACTACATCCATATGGCACTAGTGCCCCCAACTGGGCACTACTATCCTTAGCCCTAGCTCTTCCCAATGGATACTTTTTCAAACATGTGCCCCTCCTAAGGTTAGTCGAATCTCATTTTCTTATCCACACAAGTAACATAACCCTATATATATAAGTCTAATCCACCTATATTCACTAGATGGAAAAGAAATGCAAAATTTATTCAAACCAACGAGAAAATTGAGAAAAATTAAGGTATTTGATCCCTATTATGCCCTAATTTTTGCATACTACAATCTACAGCGGCCCTAAGCCCATTTTTAAAATATTTCAAATCTCAAGCACATTCAAGGCATCTAAGGCCACTCTCATTCTATCATTCATTTTCACTTGCATCAAACACTAGGTGGGAGTACTACATTGCGCTCGATCCCTCTTCAGATTATTGATATGTAAGTAACTCTCTACATAGCAAGGTGTTGAGGATGTCTAGTCCATCCTACTAACACACACAAAATTATTTCTCATTCAATACTTGTAATTAGGATAAGGGCTTGCACATTAAATCAAGTTTTCTAGGCATAACACAAAGCTCCAGGTTTCATGCATTCAGGAATGGGATATGCATACATAGGCACATGTGTTCCAAAAAATAGTAATAGCCCAAAATTGGGACATTAGTGCCATATTGAGGACACTAAACATAAATGTCACTATTTTCCAGACTAGGAGTTACTATCCAGTGAGCAAACAAACACTAGAATCATATTGATAACACATACTACTACCCAAATCCTAATTTTTAGAAACTAAATCATTTGTGAAATTCAATTTTTAGATAAGTCTCTATTTATCTCTATTTATCCCTATTTATTATTATTTTTATAAATCCAAACAAAGTCAAAATCTAGACAAATCATTGCTTAATTATTACATATTTATTTAACTAATTTAGGCATCTCTGTCCTTTAATCTAAACATAGGATTTTCATAGTAAAATCCTAACAAGTTAAATCATTTGGTGAACCCGACTTACCTCAAATATTGCTTCAAACCCTAGCTTACATTCATCCAAATTTTGTGCAATATATTTAGAGTTGCCTACTTTTGATTTTCTAATTTTTTTAGACAACCTAGCTAAATTAAATCAATTTTATATTAATGTTTCAATTTATTTTACATCTAATTTAAATTGTTGCAAAGAAAACCTAGGTTCCAAAAACCCTAACCCTAAACACACTTAAGGTTTGTCTCCTTTTTATCTATACTTAGATTTTAATTGCAAAAATATTAGATTTAATAAAATATTTTATTTTTTGCAATCTTTCATAGATTCCTATTCTTAAAAGGTTCAAAATATACAAAACTTATTTTCCTATGTTTCAACCTACAATGGTAGAATTTAACAATAGATTTGATGAAACTGATAAGCATAAATTACAAGACTTTGTGTCCAAACATAAAGATTCACAATATGATTTCATAAACATTCTTTAAGAGGAACTCTAAAAGACAAATAATGGTCAATCTTCAACCCTTTTAGTTAATGATGTTGTTACACCTTTAGTGGGGCCTACTCAACCAACCTAGATGGCATAACCCAAGATTATTATTCGACCATCAATAATAGAGACACCAATTATGGCTAATTCTTCTACTCCATATGTACAATCACTTATGTAGGAGGTTCTTACTATATAGTCTAAGGTGTTACATCTTGAGAAGGGATTAGTTAAGCCTTCACATACCTTGGATTCCAACATTCTCTTTCATACACCTTTGGCACATCACATAGCATCAACTCCTTTGCCATCCAATTTTGTGGTGCCCAATCTCACATTATATGATGGCAGGGTGACCTAGAGCATCACTTCAAATCCTTTCATGTAGCATGCTTAGACTATGTGTCCAAAGATTGGCTTCTTACAAAGTTATATCCACGTAGTCTCAAGGATTATGCCCTACAATATTTCTATGATATTCTAAATCAATCTATCACAACATTCAATCCTATAGCCAATATGTTCCTAACACACTTCTCTATCAACATCAGTGATAAGATATCATATGCACAAGTGGCACAGCTAAATCAAAAGTCAAATGAACCCATAGCCAATTACATCTTATGATACAAGACAATATTATCTAAATTGACTAGCCACATGGTAGATAGAGAGTTTCAAGATATATTTAAATATATTCTATTACCAACATCGCATGAATCAATCTAATTCAATAAGTTTTTCACATTTATTGATATGTGCCATACAGCAAGGAAAGAGAGGTTAATCTCTTAGCAATGGGCAAACTCAAGTACACAATTGGATTATATTCAACTATTAAGTGTAAAAACAAACCTCTGTATAAGGTAAGGGCCAAAAAAAAATGATCAAAAGGCTATATTCAGTGCATCTTTAGAGCCTTCTCCTAGATTAGTTTTATCATCTCATTAGTGCAAAGTCTTAACTAATCTACCAAAGTCACCAACATGAGTTCTATAATAACTATTGGAATGCAATGTCCTATCTCTCCTCATTAAAGAGGTTGATATGACATGACCTCTTCTAAAGAGTTATGATTCAAATGAATTATATGAGTATCACAAAGCACCAGGCCACATGACAAATAGATGCATTAGCTTGAAGCACAAGATACATGATCTCATTGAGGCTAACATTATTGATGTGGGCACACCCATAGAGGCACCAAAATAAGAAACAAAGGCAAAGGCACTAAAGATATTTTTAGATCCTTTCTCAAATAATATATCTAATGAGGCAAGGGGCATATCAAGTGTTCACTATACATACCAGGCTCATCCACCACTAGCTTCCTATCACACAATTACAAAGGAGACACATCCACTACATAACATTATTGGCATGTATCACACTATAATGCCACCCAAACCACTTATCACATTTTCATAGCAAGATATTGTGGATGATGAGACAAATGTGCATGCACTCTTCATACAAGCATATATAGACTACCATCCTATTCACAGTGTTATGGTTCATAATGGGTCAAGCATAAGCATGTGCACCATGACAGTCTTATATCACTTAGGATATTTAGAGTGGGATATATTCCCCATTTATACATTCATCAGTGGTTTCATTGGCCATATTCAAAGCTCCATCAAGGAGATTATGCTTCTATTACAAGTCAAACCAGTACACATAGCCACTTGGTTCCTAGTAGTACCTAGTGCAAGTGTATTCAATATATTATTAGGAAGGCCATGGTTGCAATAGATCTAAGCCATCCATCTATAGTACAATAATGCCTCAAGTATATACATGCTAACTAGGTGTTTAAGATTAAGGTTGTCCCAAATTATTATCCTCTTCCCATCCCATAGGTAGTTCTAGCATAGATTCCAATCACACTTCCATCATAAATACTAGTTATAGTTCTAATTCCACTACCAGATATTGCATGATTATTAGTTATAGAAAAGAAAATATCTCCTATGAATACATCATAGTGTTCATCAGAGTCCTCAAAGTAGGCCAAGTATACTTCTAAGGCATCTACACATACACATATACCATTACTAGAGAGACCTTTGCATCAAAGATATATCAAAAAAATTATAAGACCTTCCTCTACTCATTTTATGCCAAAATCAGTTATATTAAGGTCTAGGGGTTTTCAACATAGGGAACCTACATCACTTAAAATTTTTACTTCTACCATATGGGTCCCTAAGACCCCTACAATTCACAGGGCATCATAATCAGTGCCACAACCTCATAGCATCACTACTCATGCAACTTCATATTCAGATTATATAGCACACTAGATCATGGGCTCATAATTTCCTTTTCATACCACATGCACAATCACAATTCCCCTATCCAACATAGGTCATAGTGATGGTGAGTTTCCCATGAGACTCATTGGCTAGTATGGTTCCTACCCTTGTACATACTTCCTTCTCTTTCTCACTCATTGTACATAACTTATTTTCATTTTCTTGTACATAGATTACACTCAAAAAACACAAAAATAATATAACATGTCAAATTTAAAAAACATTCAAATATTTCAAAAACACAAAATTTTATAGATTGTGTAATCACATAAAAATGCAATTTATACAACTTGAGCATGACTTGTGAATTCAAAAACATAGGCCTTTCCTGCTTGCTTTTATAACCCACTATGCATGTTTTCACTGCTTCCCAGTCACCTGAAGCCTTATTGAATCAACCCCAACTACCCCAAACTCCTCTCCCAGGCACAGACCAATCCCCTAATGTCTCTTTCCCCTTGGACAATAATTCCATAAGTTGGACTATAGCATTGGACCCTAGGGTGTCCACTTTCCAGCACTATTATACAAGTCACTCTTAGACTCAAAGGGTTAGATTTTCTCAAATCCTTATCTTTTTCCCTGTAGGCCTAAAATGAAGTCATCTAAACCAAGATCATTAGTTTCCCTATAAAATCTTATTCAAGGGTCATTTAAAAGGGTTGTTAATCATTTAAAAAGGCACAAGCTAGAAATACACTAAGCACACTCAAGCAAATCTTTTGATTCTCTGTATATAGCTAACTACTACTATTTCTAGCCTATTCAAGCTCCCACACAAGTCACAGGTCATCTCAAGCTTGCCCAAATTTGAATAATAATTTTATTGCATACATAATATTACATAATACACATTCAATTTGGGAGAACTACATTGGCCTTGATCCCTCCTCAAAGTATTAGTATGTAGGTAGCATATCCACACATGGGGTGTGATCATACGTTTAGTGCATAATACACACTAACCCATTTTTCTAACTAATTCAAGACCACTTATCAAGCCTAAGGAGGAACTAGGATCCTAGAGAATAGAATCAATTGTACACAGAGCTTCATGGATGATTGAGACCTGAGATTCCAGACACATATCCTCCCAAATTATCAAAATAGAACCTAAAAAGCATAGAAGCAGCATATCAGAAAGACTATAGCACAAAAAATAGGACTATAGAATTGGACCTCCAAGTGTCTAGTTTTTGGCACTACTATCTAGGTAGAAAATATACTTCTAGGTCCTATTTTTTATAGTCTACCCAATTAGCACATTATTTTATAGTTACAAAATCCTCTGTCTCAGTCCAAAAATTAGCTAAGTTCACTCTCTATCCCCTTATTTTCTATTTTTACAAATCAATTAAGCATTTATATATTAAATAAATTAGTATGTTAATTAACACACATTTATTTACTGATTTTCCCCTTAATCTAGACCCCTTTACTATTTAGGAAATTAAACCCTTAGTTTCCCAAAAATAGTAAAACATTTGGTGAACCCGACTTATGCCAAATATTCACACAAAAATCTTAGAATCCCTAGCGCTATTTATTTCTGATTTTTTCCCATATTTTTTTAGTTTTATAAAATTTAAAAATTAGAAAACTATACATTTAAGTGCAATATTTTCAATAATTCACTAAAACCCTAGTTTCCACATACTAGGTACTTTTTGCATGAAACCACTTCCAGGCCACTAGGAAAAGTATTATGATAATTTTAGAAATATTTTTAGATTTTTCCTAATATATTTCAAGTCAAATATACTAATTCTCAAAAAAAAAATTAAATTATTACATTAATTTTGAAAAAAAATCATTTCAAACCCTAGTTACATCACTTAATTTCCAGTAATTTTCTAGAATATTCCTCTTATTTTCTACAAATTTTGATTGAATATTAAAATAAAAAAATCATTTTCAAATTCCAAAATTCATAGTACTTGTCAATAATATTCCTAAAAAATCCCTAAGTTACATACACTAGGTCCCATTGCTTCTTGAGCTATCACCTTACATATAAGCTTCAAACTTGCATAAAATAACAATGGATTTCACTTGTTTACACATGTTTCTTATATTTATAGAAAATAATAAAGAAGACATTATTTGTCCTATCATGTACATGAATGATGAATTCTATCATATGTTAGTACAAAGTTTCATTTATTGCATTTTATGCTTAATTTTCAAAATAAGGGATGATATTACAAAATTCACTGCTAAACATGCACAAGATTCCAAAATTGTTTTTACGTATTCTTTTCACTCATATGGAAAAAAATTCAAAATTATATTTCTAAATGCATTCGAACTGTCACATTGCATATCAAAATTTTATATGCCTTTATGCAAAAATTCATGTTCTCTATCTTTTGCTCCATATTCCTCATATGGAAAATGGTTCAAATTTATCTTGACAAATGCATTCAAAATGTCATGTTGCATATCAAATGTTTATATTCTTTCATACACACATTCATGATTTATATCACTTTCTATATATATCTCATGAGGAAAAAATTTCAAGATTTACTTTCAAAACATATTAAAAATGTTATGATTCAAGTCAAATTTTTCTATGCATTAATGTATAATTCTATGTTTTCTATCCATTGCTTGCTATCTATCATGTGGAATGTTATTTATAAACATATTTTTATACATGGTTTATATTTATATGTATCTAAATATTTGGATAATTTCAACTCCCTCCCTATCACTACTAGACATAAGCAAACACTAGTGGTTATATTTATCCCTCCTCTCTTCAAACTTGGTTCATCTAGATTTTATCCCATACCTACTACTAGCTCTATGCCTATAGTAGATTATGAGGTACATGTTATCACCTAAGTTTATAAAGATAGGCAAGTTAATTACACCCATGGTTATAGCTTTGTCACTCAGGATAACACCTCTTCCAATATAGTTTCAGCTCCTCCACCTTTTATAGTTCTTCTTCCAGTTTAGATTTAACCAGAGTCGAGACCTTCATCATTACATATAGAGTTCATACACCTAAATAGATTTAGGATTATAGATAAATTTTAGATACCATATTCACACCTAGGGTAGTCTCATTAAGATCTCATGCATATACACATAGAACATCTATTCATAGAGCTACTCCTACTACCAAAAGGGTCCTTAAGAGCCCTACAGTTTCATCCACTTCTCAAATTTACAAGGGGACCCCACAGTCGGTTCCCACTATAGGAATTTTAGAGCACTTATAGCATACACAACTTTCAAATCCATAGTCTCAGCATTTCCATTGTGCTTCACAATCACACATGATACTTCTTCTTGATACAAGATAACATGATAGGGAGTCTCATTCAAGACTCATTGATTAATATCATTCCTTCCAGTATTGACTGTACATGGTTTCTTCTACTTGATTGTACATAGCTCAAATATTTCAAAATATAAAAACAATATAACATTCAAAATACAAAAATATGTCAATTATATGCATCATCTATGTGCTTACATTACTAAAACACTATGCTAGACTTACATTACATTATTCTATGCTACTTATTTATCAATTTATCTATATTACTAGGCTTCACTTGATCTTCTTTTAAGTGTGTGCAATACATCTAGATCCTTGATTGATTTACTTCACCCATCAAGGGGGCATCGTACATCTACATTCTAGCTACATATCGATACATCTACCCACTAAGGACACACTCTACATGACTACACCATCCAAGTTATGTCATTCTTACACTACACAGTTTAGACATCTTATTTTAGTATGTTCCTTACTTGCTTACACAGATATTACACAACATCCATTGGAATTTAGCACACTTATGTATTTCATAACATATACATTAGTATTGTATCACATATCTTATATACTCTTGTTTCTCACTTTTTATAGTTAAATGCATGTTTACTTCCTTCAGTACTTTGCATGCTTCTACTCTTCGCTTTGATTAGCTAGATGTGTTTGCATTTTCCAATTCCTATTTGCTTCTTGTTTTAATTTTAGGACATTTTATAAATGTCCTTTGCTCTTGTCTACATGTGTGTGCCTTTAGACATTTGCCAATGTCCTTTGTGTGTGCCTTTATATGTGTTTTTGGCCCTTGTGCCAATCTTTGCTTGTTCCTTTTGTATGTGTATGTGGAATTTGAACATTCCTTGCATGATTATTTGTCCCCTTGGCTACCCTTGTGTGTTTCTTGCTTCTTGCTTTGTATGCTTGTTTTCTTGATCATTTCTCTTTGTGTGCAATGCCATGATTCCAATCATGCATTTACCTTGCTTCTTGGATGCCACGATGGACATCATGCTCCATCCCTCTATGATAATAACAACTAGCATATTTCATTATATATTTATCTTATACACATGCTATTACATTTTTATATTTATCTAGGCATACCCCTGTAGATCTAACAATCTCTCTTTACAACTTTTTATGTATCTTGAGATCATGAATATCAATGCTATATCAAAAAAAATCATAGCTTAACACACTTGTAGGGCTTCTTCTTCTAAGGGAAATCATTGTAGGTTATTCATTCCTACCCTCAGAAGAGGGGACAACAAATAAGGTTTTTTTCACAAAGATCAAAGCTTTCATCTACTAAAAAATGTATTTTTAGACCAATTCAGTCTAGATTTCAAAATTTAGTACAAGTAGGATAGATCAAGTAGACAGTGGACAACATAATCCAATTTTTAGTTTTGGCTCTAAATAATAGTGCCAAAAATGGTACTATAGTGTTGGACCCCAAAGTGTCTAGTTTTTGGCACTAGTGTCTAGATAGCAGAATTTCTAGTTTTTCCAAAATCAGGTAGAGGGGTGAGTTAAGTCACAATTTTTCCATAATAGTATAGTCCAAAATCCAATAATTTTCAGCACTTTTCTGCTCATAGAATCTAGATATATTGGGCATCATGTGTGGCATGAGGGTTTCCACTTACATTTCAGACATGGAAGTTGATACAACTTTTAGTTCAGACATGGTAGTTGATACAACTTTTAGTTTAGAATCTATGTTCTAGACACCAATTATTGGGGGTAATGTGCATGGCACATGGGCCTTCTCTTTTCCAAGTTTAGTACATGTTCTTTCATGTTCCTAGCAGTTGCATGCCTTACTCCATCTGTAGGTGGTTGGCATCACTTTCAAGTAAACTTTCATATAAGATTGCATCCTAAGTACCTGATTTCCCAAGTTGATTCTAGTTTTGGAGGGGGTTTTTATATGAGTTCCAATCTCCATCTTTTGAAGTGGCCAACATTGGCCTAATTTCTAGTTATATTCAACTATCCACACCAACATTATTAGATTACAACATGCTCATAGGCTTCATGAGCCATTTCATATGACATTCAACTTATACTAGTATCTTTCTATTCAGCTTCACATCACAAGGCAATGATGGAGCCAACGGTCTAACTAACCTTTATATTCTTGAGCCACCTATTCAAAGGGATTGGACACACAGTCTAGACATCGATTACCACATGCATAATTTATTAACTTCTCATAGTTGGTGATGATAGATCCAAAGGGCCTACCTTTGCATTTTTGAGCCACATTCTAAGGGATTAAGCATTCAGCTCATCCATCGATATAACTCTTGGTTTAGTATTCATCTATCATCACTCAACATAACCTAGTAGCATAACAGGTTTTGTATTGGTTCACGTACCTAGTGAGGTGTATTCATTCATTTCTCTTCCTTTCTCTCTCTTTACCCAACTTTATATGTTATTATTTTAGATATAGTGTATCTAGTAAGAATTGATCTACTTTCACTTTGCTTGTTTTTAGATTCACATAGTACAACATGCTCTCACCACACACAAATCCAACATCACATAGCTTCTTGGATTTAGCCTCACAGGTAAGTTTAGGTATGCTTCTATTTTTATCCTATATCTTATTATTTTTCTTAGTTTCATACTTAAAATAAAAGAGGGGAAAATGTAATCACATAAAAATGCAATTTTTACAACTTGAGCATGACTTGTGACTTCAAAACCATAGGTCTTTCCTGCTTGCTTACACAACCCACTAGGCATGTTTTCACTACTTCACAGTCACTTAAAGCCTTCCTAAATCGACCCCAGCTACCCTAAACTCCTCTCCCAGGAAAAAACCTATCACCTAAAGCCCTTGTCCCCTTGGATAATACTTCCATAAGTTGAACTATAGTGTTGGAACCCAGGGTGTCCACTTTCTAGTGCTATTGTCCAAGTCACTCAGCCTTAAATGGTCAGATTTACCTAGATCCTTATCTTTTTCCCTATTGACCTAACACAAAGTCATCTAACCTAGGATAATTAGTTTCTCTATAAAAGCCTATTCAAGGGTCATTTAGAAGGGTTGGCAATCATTCAAAAAGGCACAAGGTAGAAATACACTAAGCACACTCGATCAAATCTTTTGATTCTCTGCATACAAGTAGCCACTGCTATTTCTAGACTACTCAATCTCCTGTATAAGTCATGATTCATCTCAAGCTTACCCAAATTCACATAATACTTACATTTCATACATAATATTTCATAATACACATTCAATTTAGAAGAACTACATTGGCCTTAATCCCTTCTCAGAGTATTGGTATGTAGGTAGTGTGCCCACACATGGGGTGTGATCATATGTTTAGTGCATAATACACACTAATCCCTTTTTCTAGCTAATTCAAGACCACTTGTCAAGCCTAAATATGAACTAGGACCCTAGAGAATAGAATCAACTACACACAAAGCTTTGTGGATGATCGAGACCTGAGATTCTAGACAAGGAGCCTCTTAAAGTATCAAAACAAAACCCAAATATCTCAAAAGAAGCATATTAGAGGGAGTATATCACCAAAAATAGGACTATAGTGTTGGACCTCCAAGTGTCTAGTTTTTTACACTACTATCCAGGTAGAAAATAGACTTCTAGGTCATGTTTATGATAGTCTAGCTAGTTAGCATAGCAATTTGTAGTTATATAATCCTCTATCTCAGTCCAAAAATCAACTAAGTTCACTCTCTATCCCCTTATTTTATATTTTTATAAATCAATTAAGCACTTCCAGATTCAATAAATCAATAGGTTAATTTAGGCACATTTATTTATTGATTTTCCCCTTAATCTAGACCCCTTTACTATTTAAAAAATTAAACCCCTAGTTTCCCAAAAATAGTAAAATAGATTGTACACATTTGTATGTTGACATTTCTACTACTTGATAGATATTGCATATTATTATCTATCTTAGTATAGTCAATTTTATTATACACATATGCTTCACTTATTCTTGTCGAGTGTTCGTAATTTTTAGATAGGACTCCATTCCACTACATTGATCTAGACTATTTATCATCTACCCATTGGGGGAATTTACAATGATCCAGGTTTATACATTTGATACATCTACCCACTCGAAGGCATCTCATACATAGTTTTTATAACCAGGTTCTATCTTACATACTATATATTCCATTTTATGCATTGATCTATCTTGATATTGATCATTACTCTTGATTGTTCATATTTTTTTGCCAATTATCACTAGTTAGACTCATTATATATGCACCCTAACATCTACATATATTTATACTACATAATTATACATGCTTTCATTTCTAGTTTCTAGATTAGACTTTATTGTGTTTCCTATGCTTCTTCCATCTTCGAGGGCATTTGAATATGCCATTGTTCTTTGGCTTCTATGTCACTTCTCTATTTTTATGCCTTAGACATGTGCCCATGTCTCTTGTTTATGCTTTTTTTCTTCTATATGCAGACATTTGAACATGTCTTTCTATGTGTCTCTATGTTAAATTGCTTATTGTTTATGTATGTAGACATTTGAACATGTTCATGTATGTCTTCATTCTCATATTTAGTTACATGTGTCCATGTCCTTTGTATTATGTCCCCTTAGCCTATATTTTGCATGCCACATATGCTTGTATGTTTGCTTCCTTATATGCATCTACACCATGACACTAGTATTTGCTTATTACACACACACACACATATACAAGTTTTTGATACCATGAGAGATCTCATGCATCTACCTATCCAACTTGAGTATCATGATGGACATCATGGCCCATCCCCCTAGGTAGTTACCTATATTTATTGTTATACATTGCTTACATCTATCTTAACACCCTTGTGTAAATGATAGATTACAACATACATCTTACCTTTCTTACTTATGCTCAAATACATTTATATTTTGATGTTATGTTTATACATTATATTGGGATATCATGCACATGGTTTGACTAACACATTTTTTAGAGATAATTCTTTAAAGGGTAGTTCTTACACAAGTTACATAAATTCCCTCAAAAGAGGGGGCATTCACAGGGGTTTGTCATAGAAATCAAGCTCTTACTTTACTATTCACAAAAACATTTCAACACACAAGCTCAATTTTAGACATCAGACTTAGGGAAAACACAAAATAAAATAGAGATTCAAAATTTAGTCTAGATCACTTAAAATTAGATAAGGTAGGTATTAGTACCTAGATTGTGACACTAGTGCCATAGGGTGATACTTTCCACTATAGGGTATTACTATCTAGGAGCCCTAGCTTTAGAATAGTTTAGATCATTCAGACCAATACACTAGGTGTAGTATAGATTTGCACAAATATAGTCATAGGTTGGTAGTTATGTTCAAATTTAGTTTAGATACATTCATTTTAGCTCAAATTCATACCAATTGCTTAAATTTTGGGGCATCATGTGTAACATGATCAATCATATATTCAGATCATTTACATAGGTTTAGTTATTACATACTTGATTTAGATTTAGTATACTTAGATACTAGATTGGGGATATGTGCATGGCACATTGGTTTTTATATACTGAGCTTCAAATAGGTTGATCAGATGGAATGTAAAACTCCATGTCATTCTCTATGTTTTATACACTTGTCATCACATTCCAGGTTGTCACTAGATTCATGTCTTACACCATTTGTAGTGGTTTGCATTCCTAAATGGCCTAGAGCTACCTAATATACCTGAGTGGCCATAGAGATGAATATACAGTTAGATACTTTCATCACTTTATGTAGTTCAATTATAGATGCATCTACTTCACATAGGTAGGCAATGATGTAGTCATGACCTACATGAGTTTTTGAGACACCTACATGAGAGGATTAGACACACTTATAATCTTATCCAAGCTATTTATAGATATCAGGATCCATCAAGTAGGGGTGGGTAATGATGGAGTTAAAATCAGATTGACATATTAAGCCACCCATATGAGTATTGAGCAAGCCATAAACTTAGTTCAAGTTATTTAATGATATGATCACTATTCACACTCATACACATAGGTTGTACCCAAGTTCATGAATTGGTTCACATATTCAATGAGGTGTACTCATTCTTTTCCTCTCTCTTTACTTAGTGTTAACTCAATTATTTCATTTCAACATAGTCTTTTACTTTTGATTATCTCTTAAGTAAGGACTAATTTTTGCATGTTTCATTTTAGGTCATTTATTTGGATCATGTTCCACATATTCAGACCTATATTTTATATTCAAACTTATCCATATAGGGTTCACTTCCAAGGTAAGTTTAGGTACACTTATTTTTCCATTACACTAGTCATTTCATTTAGCTGCACTACTAGCATAATGGGGGGACAGATGTAATCACCTAAAAGTGGTAATTAGATGCTAAGAGTGTAACTTGAGTTAACCTATCCCTAGACTATCCATAGACCTATCCTTGAGCAAAGAGGACATAAACTCACTTTTTTAGTCATTCATTAGACCACAGTCAACTACAGCTAGTCAAAAAATAATCCCAAAACTATCATCTCATATCCCAATCCAAATTGCTTAATAGTTTCTAAAGAGGACATTAACACCACATTTAAGACACTACATCCACATGGTGCTAGTGTCCCCAACTAGATGTAGACATCCAATTCCTGACACCATTTGTGTTGAAATTGTCAATCTTACTCAAATTGCACTCAAATGTACAATTTAAGCCAAAATCCATTAAACACACTAAATGGTTCAAGCTTGTCATAAACAAGTGCCTATTTAGGATAATATATCCCTAAATGGGGAAATTCATTTTATGTGATTCCTAATTTTGATCAAATCATTTCAAATCAAAATAACGATTTTGCATTTTGGTGCTCTGGATCACTCTTTTATTCTAATTCATATGCACACATCATGTGCCTTTGTTATTTTGTTTTGGTAACATCATAAATAGGATAATGGTCCATACACATCTAACATCATCTTCTAATTCCTCCTAAATCAAATTATGATCTAGTAATATGATTTTTTGGCCATTTTAATTAATTGTGAAACCAATTTTCAAAAAATTGCACTAAAGTTGATTACTCTTACTTAGGTAAATTAAACCAAATTATGAGCTTAAATAAGAATTCCATGAAATTTATTGAATATTTATTTATTTTAAATTGATTCCTATGATCTAAATTATCAATTCATCTTGCTAAAATATCAAACAAATATCAAGATTATGGTCCCCCATGCCTCTTTGTAAGGATATTTATGGATATTATTTATAATATTAGATTAATTCATAGCCACACATCTTGATCTCAAGATGGACGGTCATGGTTGATCCTGATTCATTTGAAAAATATATAAATATGAGGGCCAAGACCACTTTCATTAAGCTTAAATTATGTAAATTTATAATGCAGGATTCTCTTCACAATCTTTCGTTGTGTTGATTATTGTGTTTTATTTGCAAAGCTTCGTTTGATAAGCATATTAGTGATTTTATATCATGAGCCTAGGTTATGCACAGTGGTTTTGAGATGATGGAGGATCTTGTCATCTATTTTTAACAAAGACAAGTACACTCGATCAAGGTGAAAAACATGCTTGGATATACTCTTAGATGGTGGAATCACTTGGGAAGGTAAATGTTATTTTCTTTCCTTCATTTGTCCTTCATTATCATTTGGAAACCCCATTGGAATAGGTTGGCTAAGTTTATTAATATTTTTATGTATTTTTCTTTGATTTCTTAAATAATGTTTGACTAACCAACTTTTTAATCCAATCCTGCATCTTGACACATCTGGTGGGATCCTTCATGAGTGCTCAACCCATGAAATCATTTTGTTCTTAGTTGTTAATTATGTTTTTGTTTTTGTTTTTCTAAAGTAAAAATATCCAATAAATAATTAATAATTTTTTATTTACTTATTATTATTTTTTTAATTTTTGTATGAGTATAAATAAATGTTTCATTAATATTCTCTAAAATTTTCAAAATAAAACTCTCTATATTTTATTATTTATGATTATTTTAGTAACTATCACTTTTATTTTCTATTTTTCTGGTAAATAACGTCTGGTACAGAGCTCATAAAAAAAATTATTAATTATTTTGATCTAGTTTTTTACATATAAGTGATACTTGGAGTTGTTAACAACCTCAAAAAAATTTCTAACAAACTGATATATATTTTTAAAGTTATGATCAAAATACTATTTGAAGGTTTTTATGTTTTGTGTGTTTGATTTTATTTTTTAGCCTTCTAACTTGTTATTTGCATATTTTTATAAGTTTAATATTATTTTTTGTGTTTATTGAGCTAACAAGCATTGTTTTTAGAATAAAATTTTTTGTCTTCAGTTTCACATGCAAAAAAAAAAAACACACACACACACACACACACACACAAACCCAAGAGCATGTTTTCCAAAGTTATTTATCTCAAAAGCAAAAGAGCTTCAAAGCTAAACAAAGTGCTCTAATTTTTTATGCAGGACCAACATGGAAAGTGATAAATTTGAGTTTGATTAAGTCTTTTTAATCTCCTTTTGGATTTTAAAAATACCTAGGAAATTTCCTTTGGTGTTTTAAAAGGAAAATTGCATGTTTATGTTGAATGTTTTTTTTATGATTGTTTTTCAAAAGTCTTTGCAAATTAAGGCCAAGGGGTCAAAGAACATCACCAAACACTTCAATTAGGTTCTTAAAACCAAACTCACTTCAAATTTTTATTTTATGTAAGTCATCTATCATTTATTTTGTTAAAAATTGTTTGAGCAAAATTTAATTTGTGCATGTATGCTCTCCCTCCATCCCCTATAGAGAACTCGAGTGCTCAAAAACATCATTTTTATTGTAAATTGTACCTTTATCCAAGACATAAAAAGGAAGTTATATAGGCTCTTCCCAAAACCTACAAGGCTTGGGTGATCTTAAAATAACCTATAAATCTTTTTTACTTATATTTTATTTTCATGCAATTTGGCTTATGAGGGGGACTTTATTACCTCTCACAGGTTCTATAGCGAAGCTTTGACCTGGGGCTTCATCTCCTAGCATTGTCTTCAACCCCTATCTATGAGAGGGTATAAAAATTGGGATCACCCCACTGGGATAATGGTTTTAGTGGTTAAACCATCTCCTTTCGTGGCAAGCTCACCTAGAATGTATGATTATTTAGGACATCGCACTACACTAAGAAATTTACAGATGTAGTGGTTGTGAAAAGGATAAGAACTTTTCAAATCAAGCTATTTGATACAAATCCAATTGACATGTTGTTTATCTTATGTTCATGTTGACCAATTTTTGCCCACAAGAAAAAATTTTGGTCCCCTTCTTCCCTTACTATTCAATGCCAGTCATTTTTAGGATTGTACAAGTTCATGCCTTGGTTATTCAGCTTGGTTCAACACTTTGGTTCAGTCCCTGGTTCAATTGGCTCTTGGTTCATCCATCCTCAAGTTTAAACATATCATTTCAACAAGCGTTGAACCATTAAACCTTTGAACCATTTTCAGTTCAACAGCTTGGTTCAATGAGCTTGGTTCAAAATGTGTGGTTCAATGTTTGGTTCAATCGATGGTTCAAGCCTTGGATCAACATTTTGGTTTGATGAGTTTGGTACAAGGCCACTGATTCAACACTTGGTTCATCGACCTAGTTCAATTAGTCAGCTCATTAGCCAGTTCATCAGCGCGCAATGGTTGAACCAATTGAACCATTGAACCATTTTGGTTCAACGGCTTGGTTCAAGGGTATGCCCAGTTGGCCGAAGGGCGGTCAAATGTTCAAAATGCCCTTGCAGAGGGAAAGCACTTCAACAAAGGGTAAAAAACTAGGTAATTTAAAATTTTGTTTAAGTTCAAATTTGTTTAAATCCTAAATTCCTTTGAACTTTTATCTGAAGGAATTCCTTCAGACAAAAAGTCTGAAGGAATTCAGGCCATGCTTCAAATCTAAAGGCAAAGGCCCAGGGAAAACATCCATGGACAAAATGTCTGATGGAAACATCTGCAGACAAAAGCCCGCAGGGAAAATGTCCATAGACAAAAGGTTCACGGGAACCCAAGAGGCATCCAAAGGCAAAGAGCGACCCGCCGAAGGCCCCTGAAGGGCAGGTGCCCTTACGGGGGACTCCCAAAAAAATACAAAGGACACTTTCAAGGGCCGGAGGGTCACCTTCCCTTTGGGAAGGTGCTAAGAGGAATCAAAAGCAAAGAGTGCTCGCAGACAGGGCTGAAGAAAACAAAGACGCAAAAAAGCCAGTGAAAGACCTGATGACATTTTGACAGGGACGAGGACAACCCAAAGGCTGTCAAAATTAACAAAGCAGATTAGCCATTGGTTTTCAAACCAATGACGGCCATGTGAACGTCAAAATTAGTGTAATGAAATAGATGTTTGCTTTCAAACTAAAGAGTGCTAACCATGGGAGCCCAGAATGCAGGGACCCACTAGAAGTTTGCCCTTGAGGGCCAAAGGAGCTAGAAGAGACAAGATAGGGAAAAGACAAAGTGACAAGTATGGAATGAGCAAGCAGATGGTCCAAGTGGTGAAGGGGAGCACCGATGCAAGAAGTGACTCTAGCAAGTGAAATAGTGCCAGCAAATTGACCATTAAAGGATGCAAATAGCTAGCAGTGCAATTGGTTTTCTCCATTTCACATTAATGAGTAGACAAACCATGTAATCACCTTGAAGAAGTGGCCTTACAAGTAGATAAAGGGTGCAGCTCATTAATGTTTTTACTAGCCTGCTCTTCCCAATGAGGTGACGCGAATGAGCCACTTGTAAAAAAGGGGCACCAAAAGGCCTCTTTTCTTCTCCTATATATTAAAGATTTGTCATTTTTTGTAGGTATATTCCACATTTTGTAAGGCGTAGCCCTGGCAAAATTTCACCTAAATCAATAAATGCATTTTTTGCCTCTATCTTGGATAGACATTTATGTGCATGTCATGAGTGTTAATTTGTGTTTAGTCATTATTTCTTGATGCTTTCATAGGTTCAATACGAACATATCTATTGTCTACAAAGTGCCCTTTCTATAGCTAGTAAGGAGAGTTCTATTTGGAGGTGCAGAAATAGAGAAATTACCTTTCAGTGTGCCTCTCACAGCACCTTTGGTGAACCTCTATTCTTTGTATTTCATTACAACCTCCCTGTGAAGCATTTGCAGTCTAGTCCTTTTGCTAAGTGTGGAGCGTATGTATGCATTTTCCTGATTTAAAGTGTGGATGTGAGAAGGTCATTTCATTTTGGTGTATCACCTCCTTAGAGTAGTTTGTTTTCTTACAATCTTTCTCCCTTTTCATCCCCCCCATTATATATCTATATATATGTGTATGTTAGCACTTGCTAGAATGAACATGATGCATCAAAGGGAGCTAGCCCTTATTTAGAGACTCTCCCCTCTAGCTTCGCCAGTCCCACAAGTGAGAGGGGAGTTTCCCTAGTTGTGAGGAGAAGGAAAGAGCTCGGCCTCCTGCCAAGGGTGAAATCTTCGACGTCAACAGTTTTGGCATGCCCAGTGGGACACAGTTTGACAACTCAGTAAGGTTTCAGGATTGATGCTGGTCCTATCACAACAAATCAAATATTTCCAGCATCTGGTGACTCCATTGGTAAGAGCTTCAATTTTCAAATCAAGACCAGTTTCTTAACTTTCTATACCTAAAGTCACCACAAGGTTCGCTTCTAAAGGGGTTCCTTTCGATTTCGTTGAGTTGCCTTTAAACTCTACAAAAAGGCTAAGGTTTGAGAAGACCCATCCTTATCCAACAAGCCATCCTCCTAGACCTATTTTAAGGGATGCATACATAGTAGAGCCCTAATTACAGCCCATCCTAGCTATGGCATTTCCTTTTGTAGCTTTTTGTGGTTAGAGCCCCTTGAATCTCCCACATTATGATCCAATCCTGGGAATAGCCCTCAAGAATGTGCTTTCTTTCAATGGATAGGGGTCCATCATAGTTGTCGAGCATATTAGGAAGATTGATAACCTCTGCAATATTCACAATGTCACAAAGGAAAATATCGCCATTAGATTGCTGGCATTGTCTCTCAAAGGCAAGGCTCTTGACTAGTACAAAACTTTGCCTATAAATTCAATACATTCTTGGAATGAATTGGGCACTTAGTTGATAGATCATTTTGGGGAAAAGAGCGATGGCATCTCGCTTGCTGAGTAGTTGACGACCATAAAGAGAGCTCCACACAAGTATATGCAGGATTTCAACATGCAATTCTAGAAGACTTGGGATAGAATTCCCATTTTGGTAAGGCTGACTCCTAGCTATGCTTTCCTGTATTATTTAAGAGCATTAAATAGTGATATTGCTATGATGATATAATCCATGGGAGGGCATATACTGCTTGTTGCTTATGACATAGCCATAACAACTAAAAAAAATTAGTACAGGCTAGGAAAATAGCCCCTAGGCCTCACATGCCACTTTTCCCAGAAATGCTACCTCCAATTCAGGATATTGCTCCCACATTAGCCCCTCTACCTAGTATTGAGAAACCAGCTATTGTTCTATCCAATGAGCTTCATGAAGTTAATAGTCTATTGTAGAGCATGTCAAACAAACTTGTAGCTCTTAAAAGGTAGCAAGCTTAGAACAATAGACCAAATCAGGGATACCAGCATTATGGTCAAGCCCCTAGACCCCCTTTTCAAAGCTATAATCAAGGACAGAGTCAGCTTACTTAGACCAGGCCATTTCAAAATTACAACCCATGCCCCCCTTCATCATCTAAAGTCATGGTGCTAGTTTAGAACAATCTAGTACAAGAGCAGCCAGGTTGTTTGACCATGGGATATGGTCAAGAACAAGATGTTTACACAAATGAGATGATGAGTTATTTCTAGAATGCAGACAATCAGGTAGATGCTCATTCCCAAATTTTTGAGGCTCTAATTTAACCCAACATGAGTAGCAATCAGGCCCAGTCGGATTCTACCCTCATGAATCATCTGAAAGGGGAATTTTATTCAGTGAATTATGTGGGTGTTGTAGACAATCAGGCTGACTGTGTTGCAGCCAACACAAGATTCAAGAGAAGAGCAATGGGAGAAGCCTACGCTACCACTCAAGCGGTAGCAACACCTTCTCCATCGCACTCTAATTCAAAGGCCCCAAACTTTAGACAGCCATTTGCACCTTCAGCCCCTCAGCCTGCAGCTCAAGTTGGAATCAGCCCCAAAGAAAGCTTAAAGGGAGGCAGTCCCCAGGTCAATATAGTGGACCAAATGAAGAAGCTGCATATGAACATCTCTTTACGGTATTCATTGTCTCTTCTAAGATAGAAGGATGTATTGAAGAAATAATTACATGAGCTAGATTGACAAGCTATCCCAGGGAGCACTGATAATGTCTTGATGATGAATGGATAGCCTTCCACTTTAAATTAGATAAAGAAGGAAGAGAAAATTCCTCCTTTCTATATATCCTTGGTCATAAGGGATTTTTTGGTGCACAAATGCATCATTGACAGTGGGGCTAATACCTCAGTGATGCCCAAGTGCATAGCTGACAAGATGGGACTAAAATATGAAGAGATGAATAAAGGAGTCCTACAGCTTGATGGGATACCTACAAAAATAGTTGGCATTTTGAAGGGTTTAGGCTTGACATTGCATGCTTTCCCAACCTTCTCAATTCCCCATGATATAGTGGTAGTGGATGTTCCTCCTTATTTCACAATTTGCTTGTCCAGGGACTTCACATCAAAGATAGGTGGCTATCTAGCAGCGAATTGGTCCTATTTGGTTTTTAGAACCAAGTATGGGACCAAGGTAAAGATCAAATCTGAGCCACTCTACAAGGACCATTTAGAACCATATTCGCCCAAGGCAGTGAATGTCAGTTACACCATTATCAACCTAGAAGAGTCCCAAACAGACCAATCTACATCCTCTACCCTTGAAGGAGTTGTAGACCTACTCTTGGATGAGTGGGGAAATGATAACTTCAAACATGATCCTTATAAGTTCATAGAGGAGGTAGACCTTGGAGTCTAATGCATGCATGAAGAGGGAACCTTCATACCAAATATAATGAAGGTAAGCTAAGAGGACCCCGGCGTATGGCAGCTATATTTTGATGGTTCTAGAAGTAGGTTGGGAGCTGGTGGTGGGGTGATGTTAGTCTCCCCTTCAAAGGATAGGCACTTTTCAGCTTTCCATTTCCAATTTTCTTACACAAGCAATGTTACAGAATATGAGTCCCTTATCCATGGGTTGGAATGGGCAAGAAAAAGAGGGATCAAGGAGTTGCAAGTTTTGGGAGACAGCGAGTTGATTGTAAATCAGGAGAAAGGCCAAAATCTGACCAAGAATTCCTTGCTAAAATCCTACAAGCATAGGGTCTGGGACTTGGTGGAAGATTTCCTCGCCTTCAATATCACCTCCATTCCCAGAGAGAAAAACAAACAAGTGGATAGGCTAGCAGCAATTGGTGCTCAATTTGATGTTTCGAGGGAAATAAGTCAAAATTGTGGTTCATGCCACTTGAAAGTGGTAGTTTGACCCTCTGTCCCTGAAAACATTGCAAATTGGAAAGTTTTTGAAATTGACCAGCAAATAGCTTTCTTCTTGAAGGAAGAAGCTGAGTTCACAACATAGAACTAGGTGAAGCTGAAACAGCAATATGGCAACCAAATTGTTCAATTGAAGAACAATAAGCTCCCTAAAGGTTTGGTCATGCTTGAGAGCATCTTAAATGGAGATGACCAATTGAGAAACGACAAGGCATGCATCACAACTAAAGAGGAGAATTATGAAAAAGTTGAGATCTTCAAGGACAAGCTGCTTGTGCTTAGAAAAGTCTGCACGATTCAAGAAAGGTGGGCTTTCATCTTGCTGTGTCAAGAATTTGCTGATGTTTTTGCATGGGATTATAGTGATTTGAAGGGCTTCAATCCAAGACTCACCTAGCACACCATTAAATTAGAAGAAGGTGCTAGGCTTGTCACACAGAAGTAGAGACCCATCAACCTGATGATTGAGCCCCTCATGTAGAGGGAACTGGCCAAATTGATTGAGTCAAGAATTATATTTCCAATCAACCATTCCTCTTGGTTGGCCAACCTTGTTCCTATTAGAAAGAAGAATGGGGAGATCAAGATATGTGTCAATTTTAGAGACCTTAATAAAGTCTCTTTAAAAGACCATTATCCCCTCTTGAGCATGGAGTAGATCCTTCAGAAGGTAACAAGTAGCGAGCATTTTTCCCTCTTAGATGGTTATTCAAGGTATAATCAGATTCTAGTGCAAGGCTATGACCAGCACAAAATAGCCTTCACCAATAAATGGGGAACATTTGCCTATAAGAAGATGCCATTCAGGCTATCTAATGCTGGTGCTACCTTTCAGCATGCCATGAACATGGCTTTTGGAGGCTTGATAAACAATAATGTGTTGGTATACCTCGATGATGTGATAGTGTTCTCCAAGGAAGCGAGCCAATACATGGAGCACCTCAGGCATATTTTTGAAAGGTGTAGGTAATTTGGCATCTCTCTTAATCCAAAGAAATATGTGTTTGTTGTTCATGAGGGGAAACTTCTTGGCCATATTGTGTCCAAGGAGGGCTTGTCCATTAACCCCAAAAGAGTTCATTATATCCTAGAGATGTCCCTACCAAAGCACAAGAAAGGCCTGCAGAGTTTCTTTGGCAGGATAATTTCATTTAGAGATTCATTCTAAATTTCATAGAGATAGTCAAGCCACTGACTTATATGCTGAGGAAGGGTGAGGAGTTCAAGTGGAGAACACAAAGGAAGGATAGCTTTGAAGCCATCAAGCAGGCCATAACTCGGGCTCCTTCTTTGATCAGCCCTGACTTCAACAAAGACTTCAAAAAAAACACTTTTAGCAATGAAGAGGTGATCTCTGCCATGCTTACCCAAGGAAATGGTGATGACCTCAAGCAACCACTTGCCTTTTTTAGCCAAGGGTTAGAGGATTTAGAAGTCAGATACACGTATGTAGAGAAAGAAGTCCTGGCATTAGTGCAGAGCCTAAAGAAATTCAAGCATATGTTGTCTAACAGCAAGATTAACCTCATGGTCCCACATGTTGGCATCAAGGATTTCTTGACCAATCATGACCTAAATGAGAAGAGAGCAGGGTAAATCACCAAAGTGATGGAGTATGACATAGACATCAAGATCACCAAGTTGGTGAGGGGAAGAGGCTTGTGCGAACAGCTTACTATAGACTTCAAGTAGAAAAGGGAAGACAGCTTACTAATTCATGATGCAGCCACTATAGAGGAACCATCTATCATAAAGGATTAGACGTTGGACCTGAGGCATTTCTATCTCACTAGTGAGTGCCCACGGGGTCTTGATAGGACCAAAAGAACGTACTTTAGGCTCTAATCTCTCCCTTATGTCCTGGTTGATGAAGTATTTTTTAGGAAGGATCTCTCTGGGGTCCTTCTCAGGTGCATTGACTCAGACTAGGCTGATAAGGTACTGTCTGAGTTCCACGATGGGCTAGTAGGTGGTCATTTTGCTCCTAAAGCTACTGCAGCAAGGATAATGAGAGCTGGTTATTTTTGGCCTACTCTTTTCAAGGACACCCATGCCTAGGTAAAAAAGTGCTAGAAGTGTGCACTTTTTGATGGGAAGCAATGGTTGGCTGCCATGCCTCTATAGCCTATTCAAGTGGAGCAACCATTCATGCAGTGGGGTTTAGATTTCATAGGGATGATCAATCCTCCCTCCATTACTGGACACAAGTGGGTCCTAACTACCATGGACTATTTCGCAAGGTGGGTGGAGGCTATTTCTCTAAAAGAGGCAAATGAAAGTGTGGTCTTAGAGTTTTATGAGGACCTAGTAACAAGATTCAAGGTCCTGGCCACCATAATCTCAAATAATGCCTTGGCTTTTCTAAGAACCAAAATAAGTGAATGGGCACTGAGGTATGGTATATATCTTAGCACTTCATCAAATTATTACCCACAGGGGAATGGGCTGGCTGAGTCCACCAACAAAAATTTGATCAGAATCATAAAGAGGACCATGGAAGAAAATTAGAGGACTTGGCATGCCAAGATGAAGACAACTCTGTGGGCTGATCGAATCACTCTAAAAAGAGCAATAAAAAACTCTCCATATACACTCATATATGGAAGGGAAGCTAGGCTTCCCATCTCACTTGAATTTCCAGCATTGGATCTCACCTACCAACTATAGTTAGAGGAAGGAACCAGCATGGAGGTTAGATTATACGAGCTGATGGAGCTCCAAGAGACCAAGGACTGGGCTATGGCTTCTATGACCAGTCGCCAATAGCAAAAAAAAAGACACTTAGACAAGAAATCTTCACCAAAAGATTTCTCTAAAGGAGACATTATCTTGAAATGGGATGAAGACCGAGCTGAGCCTAGAAAGCATGCAAAACTTGATGCCCTATAGAGTGGCCCATACATAATCACTTAGTGCAAGTAGCATAATACATTCCAACTCTCTAGGTTGGATGGTGAAAAATTGCATATCCCAGTTAATGGGATACATTTAAAGCATTGCCACTGAGTCTCCTTTCATTTGTATTTATTTTCCTTGTTTTCTTTCCCTATTTTCCCTAAGTGTTATTGCACAAGTAGTAGTTTTCTTAGTCTTGTGTGTGTTTTTATTTCCTTGGAGGTAGATATGCATGACTAGTTCTAGATTTATCAGAGCTATTGTTGGTTTTTCAAGTTACCATCTAACTCCGTGCCCAATGGACTGCAAGACAACTACTCTCTAAGCATAGCAGGCATGCTTCCCTTGGGAGTCACCAATCTGTTGACCAATTTTTGCCCACAAGCAAAAATTTTGGTCCCCTTCTTCCCTTGCTATTCAATGTCAGTCATTTTTAGGATTATACAAGTTCATACCTTGGTTCTTTGGCTTGGTTCAACACTTTGGTTTAGTCCCTAGTTCAATCAGCACTTGGTTCATCCATCCTCAAGTTTAAACATCTTGTTTCAACAAGCATTGAACCATTGAACCATTGAACCATTTTCGATTCAATAGATTGGTTTAACGAGCTTGGTTCAAAACATGTGGTTCAATGTTTGGTTCAATCAATGGTTCAAGCCTTGGTTCAACACTTTGGTTTGATGAGTTTGGTTCAAGGCCACCAGTTCAGCACTTGGTTCATCAGCCTAGTTCAATCAATCAACTCATTACCCAGTTTATTAGCGTGCAATGGTTGAACCAATTGAACCGTTGAACCATTTTGGTTCAATGACTTGGTTCAAGGGTATGCCCAGTTGGCTAAAGGGCAATCAGATGTTCTAAATGCCCTTGTAGAGGGCAAGCACTTCAACAAAGGGGAAAAAACTAGGTAAGTTCAAATTTGTTTAAGTTCAAATTTGTTTAAATCTCGAATTCCTTCAGACTTTTGTTTGAAGGAATTCCTTCATACAAAAAGTCTAAAGGAATTCGGGCCACGCTTCAAATCCAAAGGCAAAGGCTTGGGGAAAACATCTGTGGACAAAATGTCTACGGGAAACATCTATAAACAAAAGCCCACGGGGAAAATGTCCACAGACAAAAGGTCCGTGGGAACTCGATAGGCATCTAAAGGCAAAGAGCGACCCGCTGAAGGCCCCCAAATGGCAGGTGCCCTTACAAGGGACTCCCAACTAAATACAAAGGACACTTTCAAGGGCTGGAGGGTCACTTTCCCTTCAAGAAGGTGTTAAGAGGAATCAAAATCAAAGAGTGCCCACAGACAAGGCCGAAGAAAACAAAGACGCAGAAAAGCTAGCGAAGGACCCAATGAAATTTTGATAGGGATGAGGACGTCCTAGAGGCTGTCAAAATCAACAAAGTAGGCCATTGGTTTTCAAACCAATGATGGCCATGTGAACATCAAAATTAGCACAATGAAATAGCTGTTTGCTTTCAAACTAAAGAGTGCTAACTAGGGGAGCCCAAAATGCAGCGACCTGCCAAAATTTTGCCCCCGAGGGCCAAAAGAGCTAGAAGAGACAAGATAGGGAAAATACAAAGTGACAAGTATGGAATGAGCAAGCAGATGGTCCAAGTGGTGAAGGGGAGTGCCAATTCAAGAAGTGACTCTAGCAGGTGAAATAGTGCCAGTGAATTGACCATTAGAGGATGCAAATAGCTAGCAGTGCAACTAGTTTTCTCCATTTCACATTAATGAGTAGGCAAACCATGTAATCACCTTAAAGAAGTGGCATTACAAGCAGACAAAGGGTGCAGCTCATTAATATTTTGACCAGCCTACTCTTCCCAATGAGGTGACGCAAATGAGCCACTTGTAAAAAAGGGGCACCAAAAGGCCTCTTTTCTTCTCCTATATATTGAATACTTGTCATTTTTTGTAGGGATCTTCCACATTTTGTAAGGCGTAGCCCTAGAAAAATTTCACCTTAATCAATAAATGCATTTTTTACCTCTATCTTGGTTAGACATTTTTGTGTATGTCCTGAGTGTTAATTTGTGTTTAGTCATTATTTCTTGATGCTTTCACAGGTTCAATACCAACATATCTATTGTCTACAAAGTGCCCTTTCTGCAGCTGGTAAGGAGAGTTCTATTTGGAGGTGTAGAAATAGAGAAATTACCTTTCAGTGTGCCTCTCACAGCACCTTTGGTGAACCTCTATTCTATATATTTTCATTAAAACCTCCCTATCAAGCATTTGCAGTCTAGTCCTTTTGCTAAGTGTGGAGCGTATGTATGCATTTGCCTGATTTAAAGTGTGGATGTGAGAAGTTCATTTCATTTTTGTGTATCACCTCCTTAGAGTAGTTTGTTTTCTTACAATATTTCTCCCTTTTCATCCCCCCCATTATATATCTATGTGTGTGTGTGTGTGTGTGTGTGTGTGTGTGTGTTAGCACTTGCTAGAATGAACATGATGCATCAAAGGGAGCTAGCTCTTATCTAGAGACTCTCCCCTCCAGCTTCGCCAGTCCCACTGGTGAGAGGGGAGTTTCCATAGTTGTGAGGAGAAGGCAAGAGCTCGGCCTCCTGGCAAGGGTGCAATCTTTGACATCAACAGTTCAAACATGAAATTTTTTATATATAGTATCAATCTAGATAGTTGCAACTTGTAGAGTTTTAGACAAACCCCACTTACCACAAAAATATTGTTGATGTGAGGTGCTCCCCAAGATCCATGTCATTGTATTATCACTTGAGAGAAGGGGGTGTAAAATACCCTACCATATAATTCACTTTTATTTTGTATGAACACTAAATTTTCTCTCAATTGCATGTATAAAGATGAAATTCAACAATATTATACAACCTTATTAGTTTAGGACTTAAGGAAGATTACTTAGTTGTATTTATCTATTTTTGTCTTAGATTACTTGATCATTGATTTGAGTCAAAAATTGCTTGTAAACAAATGTCATAAACAAAACACATTGTCCACCATTTCTTGAACAAGGAGTCATTATGTTGTCCAAGTGAAAATCATATTTTCCTTGTTCAAAATTATAATCTTAAAAATTGTGTTTTATATCATCTAATTGGATAGTTATGTTGTCCATTTGAGTCTAGAACATTTTCCAAAAATATTTAAGTCCATTGATAGTTCAAATTCAAAATTGCATTTTTCTAAGTTCATAAGGTTGATGTGTTATTTGGGTTCACCATTTTCGCTTGACTTGAGGAAACTTAGGTTCAATTTCCATTTAAATTAAAGGACATTTATAGACTCATTAGCATTCTCATCATTGTGACCTTGGGTCATCAAGTGTATCTCTCATACTCAAAGTTCTAGAACATATTTTATACTATCATTTATCTTACTATGTGATGGCATTATACTACCCATTTGGTTTTAGTTTTATACTTTGGAATCCTCGTGTTTTTTCACATCTTGAGTTTCTTGGTTTGCATTGTCTCCTTCCTAATCTAAAGGGCTTTCTTCTAGTTTCCTAGTATCAAATCATTGAATTTGACTAGCTTTTACAGTATTGATGTATCACAAAAATTTAGGCTTTGGTGTACTAGCTTTCACCTTGTATTTTTGAGTTATCATACCCTCTTCTAATTTATATGATTTTAACCCTACCCAAGGTTGAGTAAATTCATGAACACATTCTTCTAATTATTTGGGGTACTACACCACCCTCCTCTTTATAATCTCTTTGGTACCCTAGTCACTTGTTTAGAGAAAGATCAAAACACATATCTTGTTTAAGATGTTTATAAACATTGTTCCAAATCTATTCAAACATAGAGAATAACCCTTTTTAGACATGACTCAAAGGTACACTCATAGTGGGTTATCTTATGGCCCTAGATATGAGGAGGAGAATTATTATGATGGTCAAGATAATTCCATTATATTTTAAGACATTCCCACAATAATAGGATCTAAGGGAGAGTATATTGAATACCAAGAAAACCAAGGTGAAGCACTCCTTAGGTTGATTGAATATTGTGCTAGACTACCCTAAAATTTTCTTATGGAATAATTACATGCTTTAGCTATAGAAAGAGAACAATGGTAAGAGAAATCTTTTGCAAACATTAAAACAAAAATCATACCTTCTTATTCTAACAAGGGCAAGGTAATACTTATAGATTCAAAACCAACCGATCAAGATCTTGTAACAAATATTAAGAAAATAAGTCAATAGTATGTTGATCAGCTTATTACAGATTTAACCGACTCTCTAATTTCTACTTAAATCTGCAATGATGCTTCCAAGTAACAAGGAAATATAGTTGAAACTACGTAACAAACATTTATTGAGAACACAACATCGATAGATCAAGGTGTCTCAAATAAACAAAGGAAGACACAATAGGTTGTGAAAAATGTTTTTCCAAACATAGAACACACATTATTTAACCATCAATAACCTCTTCTCACTTTACAAACACATAAACCTAAACATTCAGTTTAAATTGAGGAGATCCCTCAAGATAATTTGGCTAGTTCATCTCAACAAATGAATAAATTAGTGAATAGACTAAGGACTCCCCAAAACCAATAGAGCACATATAGTTCAAAGTAATAGATTCAAAGGAATCAATGGCCTATTTACTTGAATTTAGGAGTAAATCAAAACCAAGTCATAGAACATAGGGTATATATCCCTCATAAATCCATACAACAACAAGGGCACATTCCACCCTAACAATAATAGGGGCACATTCCAGCCTAATAGCAATAGTAAGGGCACATACCACCCCAACAACATTATGTTCCACCCATGAACACACCTAACATGCAAGAGTATAACTCCATGAAAGAGATTTTGACATGATTGGAGATGAATAATTGAGTTAAAAAGTATAAGTTTAAAAAAATATATACATATCCATTTGATTTAAGCATACTTCAAATCCCCTTTCCATCTCATTTTGAGGCACCAAAGTTTCAGAAATACAAAGGAAAGGGAGACCCATGTGAACACATTCAGGGATTTTTCATCTTATGCCAAGAGGTTGCTTATAGTATCATATACTTACTTCGATTATTTTTATGAAGTTTAGTGGGGTAATATTTAGATTTGCTACTTAAGTTACCCAAGGGATCAATTGTAGATTGGAACAACTTATCTAAAATTTTCATCAACCATTTCTTGTACAACATTGATCATGAATTTATCATTATTGACTTGTGCAAAGACAAACATCATGATGGTGAAATTTTTGTGGTTTATCTACAAAGGTGGAGAGCATTAGTGGGTCACTTTCAACATAACTTGCCAAACAAATTGTTGGTAGACATATTTGCAAAAAACTTACACCATAAGGTCACACATAATCTATAACTAGCTTGTGTTACCTCATTTGAGGAAATTATCAACAAAGGGGTGTAGATTGAGAAGTTTATTATTGCTAAGGACCTTATCAATATTTTTAGGTAGGGTCAAACTTCAAATCAGACCCAATCATTTACTCAAAAAATTACACAAGAGAAACCTAAGGGTTTCAACAAGATTGACAACATGATTGAAAATGGGGTGACTAAAATAAGACATGTACAAATGGTGTCGGCTCCATCAGCCCCAAATGTATAACTATTTCCTCCTAATCCACCACCTAATTTTCAAAGATAACCTCCATGAAGGATAGCTCACAAAAGTTTCAGCAAAAAATTAGGAGAACCAATCAAAACAATACTTTAAAAGTTTGTAATAGCTAACCTAATTATATGGCTAGTACTAAGTCCATTTCCTATAGAGCAACCAAATCCATATTGGTACAAAGATAATGAACTATGAAAATTTCATCATGTTATTGGTCATGGTGCATATCATTATGTACAATTATGACATATTATTGAATATCTCATTGAGAGGGTGAGGTTGAGATTAAGGTGGCCCCTAATCAGGATATGGGAATTTACAAAGAGCCCTTTCCTTGACATAATCAACCACCATCAAGGAATAATCAAAAGTAAGGATAGAGGTAGAAATAGAACTAGAATCAAAGTCAAAATTGTAATCAGCATAAACATAATCATGATCATAATACCCATAATGTGGGTTATAACAACATGCCTTATGACTATAACAACACTATGAGACACATTTCTATGAGCCATATTGCTAATGTTAAAGTGAAACCTCATGAACCATCTTGTACTCCTTGAAATATGGGACCCATTATTATAGGGTCAACACCCTCTCCTCTTAGTAATATCGCATTGAGTTTGTGCAATTATATTATAACTCCATTTGTAAAAGTTACTATTTTTGGACAATACCCTTCCTCTAATTATAATAACTCCCCACCAACTCAAAACTACATCCATGTAACTAGATGCCTATGAGTTATCCTCTAAGGACCTTCACCTTCATCTTCTAATTAAAATGACTCCTTTCCACCTCTAGGTTATACAGTCACAACTAGACGCTCACGAGTTACTCTCCAAGGTCATTTTCCCTCTTCTTATAATATGGAACCCAATGGGAATATTGCACCAATGGATCCAAAGCCTACTATTATGTCATCCAAAGCCAAGATGACTCATCTTAGTGTTGGAAAGCCTTATAGTATATCAAACCAATTGAGTAAAAACTTTGTGCAAATTTCCATCTTGGATCTTTTGTGGAAATATAAAGTTCATAGAACTATTCTAAACAACCTTTTGCAACAATCCATGATTCCAAATGATATAAACCTTGAATAGTTCCATAACCTTGTGGGACATTTATTTTTGTTTCATCAAGTAACATTTAATCAAAAATACATGTCTACACTAAGACCAAGTCATAACAACCCACTATACATTGAGGTAATCATTAAAAATCATAAGATCAAGTGGTTTCTTATAGACAATGGTTTGGGGCTAAACATCATATCTCTTAATGTGGTACAAATATTGGGCTACACTATGAAATACATTCAACCAAAAATGATCACCATCAAGGCCTATGATAATGTTGAGAGGAACTCTATTGGTACTATTTGGTTACCAATCATTGTTGGGTCTATTCTCACCACACATTACTTCATATTGTGGACATTGAATTACCTTATAACATACTTCTTGTTCAACATTGAATCCATGAAGTATAGGTTATTCCCTCCACCCTCTACCAATGCTTTAAGTTTCCCCATTATGGGATCAAGGTCACTATCTATGCTGATCAATAGCCTAATCAATATTTCAAACATCTTGAGGATAAGTTTTGAAAGTATATACCTATTGTCCAAACTCTAAATTCATTGAAAAAAAGAATAAGGCAATAGTTTCACATCCACCTCCATCCAATTATATCAAACCTAGTGATCTTGCTTCCACTTTGACTAATCTATTTCCTATAGCTCTGGTGAATAGGTTGTGATTAAAGATGTGGGAATTTCCATGTACCATCTTAATGATTCCTTCCATGTTGCAAAGTTACCAAAGTCTCTTAAAAAATATGGTAAGCCTAAACCTTCAAATAATCCTAATAGACCCACATTGATTTGGCAACAAAATAAACATCAATAGAAATTACCACTGATATTTATACCTACTATTGTGCTAAAATAAGATTGAGAATATTTTACTGAAGGATACTAGTTATATTTTGAAGGCATTGCTAATTACTTTAAGAATCCAAAGTATCATATCCCTAATCAAATAATAGATCATCTTGACTATATAAGAACAGGCCTTGGCCCATAAGTGCAAGGAATCTTGGAACCCTTCTCAATTGGATTAATTAATTGAAATCATTTTCTTAGATTTATACTACTTAGGGTTGACCTCATGACTTTTGATAATGATTATTCTGAATTGACTAGTGATGAGACTCCTAAAATGACATAACATCCCATTATAACCTTTTTAATGAGCTCGATGACATGGATCTATTTCATTCTAATGCCATTTTGACCTTAAATATTGGAGCTTCCCATCCTAAAGAAAGATCCCATCCTAATGGAGCTTCCCTTACTGAATCAAAACCCTATTTAATTGGAGCTTCCCTTCCTAAAGCACAACACCATATTTTCACCATTGGAGCTTCCCATCCTGAAGTAGAATCTCATTATATCCTATGCCTTTTCCATCCCAAACTCATTAATTGGGACCCAAAAAATTTATTCATATGCCTTGATGAGTTTTAGAATGAAGAATCAATTGCATAATACATGGGCCTAAGAGATGGATTGCCCTTTAGTGATCATAAACAAAGATTTTATTTTTCATTGGATCCTTCTACCTACTTTGGAGAGTAGATAAACTTTCTTGGTCACAATAAAGATAAAACTTTCTTGAGGAACTCATTGAATAGGTAAAAAGTAAGGAAAAAGATGAGCCTTTGAGTGGAAACCTATTTTAGGTGCTCTCAGGCAGAAAATTTTGATCATCCCCTCAGGATGCATAAGGTCCATCAAGCTCAAGTTTTATATCCATTACAAGTATCTCTTCAAAAAAAAAATTAGTGTCTCACTCTTGAGTTTTCAAAGATCTTTGCTACTTGGCCATTACCTGAGATAGTGGATTTTAATTTGTCACATTATCCAAAAATTTAGGAAGAATAGTAAGAAGATATAGCAGAAGAAGATGATCACAATCACACTTTACCTACAATTCTAGAAGATAGATCCACACTCCTTGTGGAGAACACAATAAAATTGAACCTGAGAACCCATGAGGATCCCAAAATTATTTATCTTGCAGATTCCCTTACTAAATAATGATATGAACATATTATATCCATGTTGAAGGATTATATTGACATATTTACATGGTCATACTTTGACATGCCATGCTTAGACCCTAACTTTGTTGTGTATTACCTTGTTATCTATCCCGATGACAATCCAATCAAGTATAAATTAAGGAAGATACATCCATGCATCTCCCTTTGGTTAAATTAGAACTAGAAAATCTACTTATAACAAGTTTCATTAGACTACTAGACTATTTTGAATGGATTTCAAACATATTATCAGTGATTAAAAAGACCATGGGTATACATCTTTGTACTGATTTCAAAGACATCAACAAATCATGCCCCAAAAATGATTTTCCTCTACCAAACATCGACAAGATTTTTGACTCAACTATTGTGTATGAGATGGTATCCTTAATGAATGCATTTTATGGATACAACCAAATCAAGATAGCCCAAGAAGATGAACATAAGACTACATTCACCATTCCCTAGGGAACATTCTATTATCAAGTCATTTCATTTATCATGATGAACATTGGAGCCACATATTAGCATGGTATGATTTTCATATTTCATGACATGATGCATAATATTATTGAGGACTATGTTGAAGATATACTAGTAAAATCAACAACATGAGCTAGACATCTTAACATTCTATGAAGAATCTTTGAGAGGCTTCATGAATATAAAGTTTGCCTAAATCCTAAGAAATGTGTCTTTGGAGTCACTTCAAGGAAATTTATAAGGTTCACTATATCACAAAGAGGGATTGAATTTGACCCTAAAAAAGTCAAATCTATTATGGATATGCCTCCACCTTCTAGTCTTAAACACCTATGAAGCCTACAAGGAAAGATCCAATCTATACGTAGGTTCATTTATCAATTGGAAAATAAGTGCCACCCATTTACCCACCTCTTGAATAAAGGGTTTATGTTTCAATGGGATGAATATTTTTAGATAGAGTTTTCAAAGCTCAAGATGTATTTGGCCAATCCATCAATCTTAAAACTTCAAACACCTAGAAAGCCATTGTTTCTTTACATATCAACAACAGAGCATGTATTGGGGGCATTGTTAGCCCAACATGACAAGTAAGGTAAATAGTATGTAGTATATTATTTAATCCACACTTTTATATCTTATAAACATAATTATTTGATATACAGAAATTGTGACATTATATGTTGAACAATAAAACTATTGTCATTGCTAAGGTGGATCCTCTCAAGTTTTTATTATCTAAAGAAACTCTTCAAGGACACATGGATAAATGGGTCATGCTCCTCATTGAGTTGAACATTGAGTATCAAAATTAGAAAGTGATTAAAGGGTAGGTAATTTATGATCAACTTATAGAAGCCCCTATCCAAGATACTCAACCTCTTAAGTTCAACTTCCTAGATGATTTTATGGAAATAGAATAAGCATCACAATAACCTGAATAATGGAATCTATATTTTGATGGATCCTTTACATCCCATGGATCTAGAGCTAACATATTGTTAATTACATCATAGGGAGATATGATTCCAAAATCATTTCATATACAATTCAATTATACCAATACTATGGCCAAGTATAAGGCATTGATTACAGGGCATTGCCTTGAAATATAGTGGGATATTTAGAATATACTAGTCTATGGTGATTCCCAATTGATCATCAATCATACCACTAATCATTATTAGATGAGATGAAAATATTTTACCTTACAAGTAGATTATTGATAACTTCAAGTTTCATATTAAACCTCTATGGTTTAAACAAGTTTTAAGAGCAAACAACAGATCTGTCGATGCAATAGTGATGATTGGATCCATGTTATAGATTGATGGTAGTATTAAAGAGTATCAGTTATTGATTGAGAACCTTCTACATCCTACACATGTCTTGCTAGATTCAAAAAGGGTATGTGTCATTGTTGGTCCTAATACCCCACCTGAACTACCATGGTTCCAAGATTTTTATAACTACTTCCATGATCACATTTTCCCATCTGACTTATCCTATAATAGATAGAAACTATTCCTTCACCATTTATCACATTATACCCTCCTTAGAAACATGCTTTATCACAAAGGCTATGATGAAATATTTCTTCATTGTTTATCTTTGAGAGAATCCAAACTAGTGTTGAGGGAGGTTCATGAAGGAATGTGTGGGGACCATACCAATGATGTATTCTTAGCAAAGAAGCTCCTCATAATAGGCTATTATTGGCCAAAAATGGATAATTATTCTTGAAATTATGTGTAGAAGTGCATTGTGTGTCAATAATATGGAAACTTTATACATGCACTTTCTTTACCACTATAGTAGATCACAACACCATAGTCATTCTCTACATGGGGCCTCAATCTCATCAAAAAAATAAACCCAACATCCTCAAATGGCCATAAACACATTTTAACTAATACTTAGTACTGCATTGAGTGGATTGAGGCCATTCCTCTCATTTACATCATCACGAAGTAGATAACCAAATTCATTTATTACCATATCTATCGATATGGCATCCCAACATGCATTATATCTAATAATGATGGATCCTTTGTAAACAAAGATGTAAAATACCTTTGTGCAAAATTCAAAATCAAGCACAAGAAATCAACTCTATATAACCCACAAGTCAATGGACAAGTTAAAGCATCAAACAAGACCATTATAGCCATTTTAAAGAAGATTATCAATGACGTTGTCCATAATTGGCACTTGAAAATATTTCTTGCCCTCTGGGCTTATTGAACTAGTCATCGAACCTCAATAGGAACCACTCCATACTCCTTTGCCTATGGCACATAAGTTATTATCCTGATTAAGATTTAGTTTCCATCATTGTGAATATCTTTAAACATATTGAAGATGACAAGGAATATAGAGTCTCATGACTATAAGTACTAGAACTTCTTGATGGCAAGCATTTAGTTACCCGAGAAAACTTGAAAGCCTATTAGAATAGATTGTGAAGAAGATACAACAAGTGCATTCTACCTAAAAATTTTGAGATTAGTGATTTGGTCTAGAAAGAGAACCAAAAGAACATAAACATTGAATGTAAGAAAAAAGGTAAGTTTAAACCTAGTTGGTTAGGAGCATATGTTATCACAGAAAACTATGGATCAGAGGCATATCAACTAGCTACTCCTGATGGTGAATAAATTGTATAACCCATAAACATCATATACCTTAAGAGGTTCTACACATGAATAGATTTGAACCATTATCTACAAGACCCCTTACTTGGGAGCAAGTTATGCTAAAGTAATTTTATCCTATTCTTAACACATTTTATACTACCCTAAACTATCCTCTCATGGACCATATTCTTTGGACCACTCTTCTAAGATCCATATTATTTTATTATGTTGAATATTTGAACCTTTGGACCGTTGCCACTCTAGATCATTCTTGTTGATAACTACATTCTTTATACCATCCTGGACCATCTATATATTGGACCATATTATTTTTGGACCATTCTCTTTGAGAACCACATTTTTTTTATGTCTTGGGCTTGTTGTAACCTAAACACATTTATCCCTTGACCACTTATGATCTTGATTATGACTCATAGGAACTTATGGACAAATTCAATGCTATTTCTATAAAGTAGTTTAACCAGAACAATATTGTGTAGCTTCCTATATAGATAAGTGAACAAAACACCTTTTCAACTTAGGATCTTTGCCTACTAGATGGTTCTTCAGATTTATCTCTCACTACATATTGTTCTATCATTATTATTTTCTCTTTGGTAAATATTTTTGCCTTTTTAGGATCCTTATTCTCATTGATTTATGAGTATGGGTATTTGTAGCAGTCTTAGTTGTTATTTGGAACTTATACTCTTGGGTGGGCATCTCCTTGACTAATTGGTCCCCCTTATACATATTTTATCCAAAAAACACCAAAAAACATTATAAATTTGATAAAAAGGAATAAAAACATTGTATTATGATTTTGTACATTTTGGTCCCATGCTCTTGCCATTTTGCAAGTATATAATCTCACATTCTTGCCATTTTATAAGTAATCTTGTCCCACCAACCTATCATTTTTTAGGATCATTCTCATTTATCACATCTTCTTATTCTTCTACAACATTAATCATGATTTTTTTATCATCATCTTTTCTTTTATCCCACTTATTGGGAGAACTGAATTCGGCCTGAAGTTCATGTTAGAACATGCATCCATGGAACTATGTAGGTAGCATCCACTTGTCTTATACATCTGGGGTCATCTCAGCCAACCCCTTCCTTTTTTTCTCTTCCCCCATTTCTTCCACATTGTTCATATTTAAATAGGGAATAGCTTTATGTCCTTGTTCTTTATTACATTGTTGTGAAAAGTGATGCCTCTACTACATGTACATGAATAAACATTTTTAAATCACACTAAAATTTATGACTTACTCAAGTTTACGTGTATTTATTTGAGTTTTATTGGTGTTTTGATGTGATTTTCATGCCTCTTCATTTATTTCTTCTTATTCATTTATTACTTATTTTTTTGCCTTGGTTTTTGGTTTTACTATTTGGTCTTGCTTCTTTATTCTCTTTTCTAAGTACATCTTGATGGTCCACATGCATCTTGATTATTTATATCTTGATCCCATGTTATCAAGTTGTTTTTACTTATTTTTAATAATTTTTATTCCTATTTAAGTCTTGATTATCCATATCTCAATTTTAAGTTAGGTGCATTTATGTTTAATTTTTATATTTATCTTTGCTTCTTTGTTTAAATGTAAATATTTGTAACTCTGGTTTTGGTCATTTCTTACCATTATCCTTAGTTATAAATATTAACATTTGAACTAGATTCATATAATTGAAATATAATGTCATTATAGGTTACTCATACTTATGATGCATAGTTTAATTTTACTATAGCAAGCACTTTGTGCTCTGGTTTTAAGTCTTAATGTCAATACAACTCTGATAAACAACTCTCAAAATCACCATGCATAAACTAGGTTCAATAGGTTTAACACTCTGACTCTATGTTTAGAAGTGCATCTATTAGCATACATCATGAGTCTAATCAAACTCTGGTCACTTTTCTTCATCCTTCATTCCATTCTCTCCCATTTTTGGGTAAACTACATTGGCTTGAGGTCCATTTGGACTATGTAGGAAGCACTTAGATACATGACATATCTTGGGTCAACTTAGCCATATTTCATTCTTTTCATTTCTTTTATCACTTTGTGCATCCTCATATGCATGGTTTTTTGTGGATTTCTAATCCATTCTACCATCACATCTATGTTTACACCCACTCATTTTAATTTCTAGATTTGGTTATCTACTTGAGATATTGATTTCTAATTTTCTCATACTAGGGCACTTCATTTAAACCAAGTCACAAATCTAAATCATCTCTATAGGGGAAAGACCATTCTTTATTCTTTATCAATGATCAAAATTAGTGCTACTAGGGCAAAACTATCTATTCATGATCAAATTTGCTCTACTAGGGAACCTCTTATTATCCTTTCTTTAGAGATTGTGTTCTCTTATTCTTATAATTTCAAACTCTCCACACTTTTTCCCATGATGGCATTGTTTTAGTGTGTAACTTATCTTGGGATTAATCAATGTTGTAAGTGCGTAGATCCCACTCTCAAATTAGGTGCATTCAAAGTGTGTTTATTATATGTTAGGATTTTATCCTTCCCATTCCCCCCATCTTTGGGGCCCATTATACCTCTAATTATATTTTCATCATTGATGAAAATAATGCATATAAGCATTGGCTCATCAGGATTTAATCTATTCCATGGGTTAGTTTCTCACTTTCTCTCTCTCTTCGAGAGTCCATCCTTCTCTTTCATCCTAGTATGTCCTCTTGATGGGGCATCATGGGTCATTTATAATTTCTTCTTGACAACTCTTTTCTTTAAAAATATGTTGCTTCACCTAAATGTCTCGTTATGCCTTCCTAAACAAGGGGAAAAAAAGATCTAATTCCTACCACCATTTATGTTGAAATTGTTAATTTTACTCAAATGCACAATTTAGGCCAAAATCCATAAAACACACTAAATGGTTCGATCTTGTCATATACAAGTGCCAATTTAGGATAATATATCCCTAAATGGGGTAATGTATTTTATGTGATTCTTAACTTTGATCAAATCATTTCGAGTCAAAATGATGATTTCACATTTTGGTGCTCTGTATCACTCTTTTCTTCTAATTCATATACACACATCACATGCCTTTGTTATTTTTTGTTAGCAACATCCTAAATAGAATAATGATCTGTACACATCTAACATCATCTTATAATTCCTCTTGAGTCAAATTATGACCCAATAATATGATTTTATGACCATTTTGATTAATTGTGCAACCAATTTCTAAATAATATCACTAAAAATGATTAATATTACTTAGGCAAATTAAACCAAATTATGAGCTTAAGTAAGAATTCCATAGAATTTATTAAATATTTATTTATTGGAAATTGATATCTATTATTTGCATCATCAATTCAACTTGCCAAAATATTAGGATTATGGCCCCCCATGCCTCTTTATGAGGATATTTATGGATATTATTTATAATATTGGATTAATTCATATCCACACATCTTGATCTCAAGATGGATGGTTATGGTTGATCCTGATCCATTTGGAAAATCTATATATATGAAGGTCAAGACCACTTTCATTAAGCTTAAATAATGTAAACTTATAATGTAGGATTCTCTCCACAATATTTTTTTATGTTGATTATTGTGTTTTATTTGCATAGCTTTATTTGATAGGCATATTAGTGATTTCATATCATTATCTAGGTTATGCATAATGGTCTTAATATGATGGAGGATCTTATCATCCATTTTTGACAAAGATAAGAACACTAGATCAAGGGAAAAAACATGTTTGGAGTTGCTCTTGGATGGTGAAATCACTTGGAAAGGTAAAGGTTATTTGCTTTCTTTCATTTGGCCTTCATTATCATTTGTGAACCCCATTGGAATAGGTTGGATAAGTTTGTTAATTTCTTTATTCATTTTTCTTGGATTTCTTGACTAATGTTTGACTAACCAACTTTGTAATCCAATCCTACACTGGGCGCTACTATCTTTAGCCCTAGCTCTTCCCAATAGATACTTTTCAAACAAGTTCCCCTCCTAAGGTCAGCCTAATCTCATTTGATTATCCACATAAGCAACATAACCCTATAAATACATTCTAATCAACCTTTATTCACTACATGAAAAATAAATGCAAAAGTTATTCAAGCTAAAGACAATGTTGAGAAAAATCAAGGTATTTGATATCTATTTTGCCCTAATTTCTACATATTACCATCTATAATAGCCCTAAGCCTAGTTTTCAAACATTTAAAAACTCAATCACATTCAAAACATCCAAGGCCACTCTTATTCTAGCATTCAATTGCACTTGTATCAAGCATTAAGTGGGAAAACTACATTTGGCTTGATCCCTCTTTAGAGTATTTGTATGTAGATAACTCTCTACACAAAAAGGTGTTGAGGATGTCCATTCCATACTAATAACACACATAAAATTATTTTTCATGCCATACTTACAAGGAGGATTAAGGTTTGCACATTAAATCAGGTTTTCTAGTTACACGATAGAGCTCTAGGTTTTATGCACATAGGAACTGGACATACAAACATAGTTGCAAGTGATCCCAAAAAATAGGAATAGCCTGTAAAGGGGAAATTATCACCGCATTGAGTACACTACACATAGATTGTGTTAAAAGCCATACTGGGCACTATTGTCTAGTGAGCAGATGAACATTAGAATCTTGTTGATAATATAGACTATTACCCATATCCCAACTTTCAGAGCCCAGATCATCCGTGAAGTTAATTTTTAGATAAGTCTCTATTTATCCCTATTTATTTTTATTTTTAGAAATTCAAATAAATTCAAAATCTATAACAAATCAATTCTTATTTATTGCATATTTATTTAACTAATTTAGGCATCTCAACCCTTTAATCTAAACATAGAATTTTCATAGTAAAACCCTAAAAGGTTAAATCACAAACACATTTTAGATCTACCTTTAAATGTATGTATGTATGTAATATCATATAATTATATATAATTCATAATATGAATAACATAAATAATAATACATACCATTACAACATATATTAATAAATATATAATTATAGTATACAATTATTTATCATATATAATATAAATTTGATAGTAAATTAATAAATATATATAAATATTATTAATAATATAATTTATTATATATTATATTATATATAAATAATAACATACAAATATAAATTATATATATATATATATATTAATAATAATATAAATAAATTGATAATAATATACATTAAGGTTAAGAACATACATCAATTGCTTACTCGAACCCCTAAAAGAAAAGGTAAGTCTATAAAAAACATGCAATTAGTGAAATATTTCAAGATGATATGGTCATTAATGGTATGAGGAATTATAGGTTATTTCATATGATATCATACACCAAGGGGCCCATATCGTACACCAGACCCAGATTCAGTGTAATTGTTGGATTCACATGATTAGTGTGCATTGCAAAGGGGTTTTCATCTTGAAATGTGGTAACATCTTTGATTGGCTATTTTATATATGGAATATTTATAATAATTTAGACTTATACCTACTAAATTGGAGTGGAGAATTTTTTTTCCAAAAATAAGTTTCTTGTATTCCAAATAAATTAGATTGTTTAAAATCATTTGGGCATAGATCATTTTGAATTAATTGGACTATTTTCAATAATTTATACTTATACCTACTAAAGTGGAGTGAATAAATTTTTTCCAAAAATGAATTTTTTATATTACAAATAAATTGGATTGTTTCAAACCATTTGGGTATAGATCATTTCAAATAATGTGAACTTATACCCACTAAAGTGGAGTGGAGAGAATTTTATCCAAAAATGATTTTTTTATATTCCAAATAAATTAAACTATTTCAAAGAATTTGGGCATAGCTCATTTTGAATAAATTGGGCTATTTCAAATAATTTAGACTTATAACCACTAAAGTGGAGTGAAGAATATTTTTGCCAAAAATTAAGTTTTGTATATTCTAAATAAATTGGACTATTTCAAACCATTTGGGCATAGATCATTTTGATTAAATTGAGATATTTTGAATAATTTGGACTTATACCCACTAAAGTGGATGGGAGAATATTTTCTCCATAGATATGTTTTTTATACTCCAAATAAATTGGATTATTTCAAACCATTTGAGAATAGATCATTTTGAATAGATTGGATTGTTTCAAACATGTGCAACCCTTCAGGGCCTTTAGATCGATCATTGATCCCTTGAATTAGATTTCTTTACTAGGACATGTGGGACCATTTGAATGGCCAATTTATGGATGAAAACATAATAATCAATTAGTTCATCTAATAATTAATCTCATTTGATGCTTCCTAGGGTTGCTTAGTAATAAATAATATGTGAGGTTTGATGGATAACCATTCAATTTTAGAACCAAGGCAACATTGGGACTAAAACTACATTCTTATCAGGTTTTTTAGGTTTGTATGAGTCCAAGGTAACTTGGCATTGACAAACAAATTTAATGAGAGAGAGACCTGATAATTGTTTCTTATTCATTGGGAAGATATTCATGAATAGGTGTCAATATACTAATGGATCAACTTGGCCAATTTCAAGATAAACTGATGGATTAGCCACTTATAAGGGGATTATATTTTAAACTTCAACTTGATTCAATAATTTCAAGGTATCTCCAACTATAAATCAAATTGCATTTAACAAGATCAAAGTATTACTAAATTAGAATCGATAAATTTGAAAAAAAATGAACTATTTATGAAATAATTTAGAATTGATTTGTATGAAATTGATGATAATGTTTATTACTATAATTATAGTTTATAATCAAAAAATACATTTGAAATAATCATATGTCAAAATTACATCTTTACAAATAATGTTTCACAACTATTGGCATGGATTTTTTGCTTTCTCCCAACAATGTGATGATAGATGTCATTTTGATTTTCTAATCTTTTTATCTTATTTTTGACTTCCATTTTTAGTATATCTACTTGATGTGACATAACTCATTTTCAATTTTTGATTTGTAACACAATTTTAAGAATTACAATCAATGAACATTGTGTTGGCAATTAAAAAATTATCTCCAAATATTCCTTTAAAAATAATTTTATCCAATTTCTTTATGTTTATATTAAAGATCTTAGAATATATTTTCCCCCAAACAAACATGAAATATGAACTTGTGTAACCCATGGATTTAATGAGTAGCCTCAAATGATTTTACTCTATCATTAACCAAATGCCAATGTGATAAAAAGACTATAGTGCCACCTTCAAATTTTATTTGGAATGATCTCAAATGTAGTATGACATATTTTCTATTTTATAATCTTCTTTTTTTCCTGTATCATTCATTTGCATATCTTTTGTTTTGTGCACAATAAATAATAAGTCATCCAACCCCAAAATAGTTTTTTAGAACTCGGTTTTAGCTCCTCCTTTGAAATGTCTATAAATTTTTTTTAAAAAGGAATCATTTATTAACAATATTATATTATAATAAATATAACATGAAAATTTTCTAATAAAATATTTTACATGTTACTAGATTCGTCATTGATGCACTTTTGATTTACATTTCATATTGTAACATATAAACATAATGCATTTTATTTGATGAATTTTTTATTTTCATTTCCTTAAATCTTATAAAGATTCATTAAACATATATAAAAATAAGTACATGCTTAGGCACATGTAACTATACTCAATATACATGGATGTACAATTTTTATTACCAATTTTGTAACATGCATATGCATATACATGTTCATATTGAATCCTTATAGCTTGACCATAACTTGATCATATTCTGAAATAATCCCATTTTGACATAACTCCTTTCTCATAAACATTGATATGAATTTAACATTGATCAATTAACATCTATATTATTACAATAATGAAAGTATTAGTTGTTCTTATGCATACCAATACATATTTATATGTTTATATAGCACATCATAGCAAACAAAATAAGATTTACTCATTCTAAGTCGATGTTCACTATCACTAATTTCAAATGAATATACACTTATAGTTTAACCCCATTCATATACTTTATAAGACACATCAAATTAAACTATTTAAATCAATATCAATATAATTATTTCTAGCATAATATATTTTATTGTTTTTATATTGATAAAGATCACATGGATACTCGGCATCAAAATTTATTGTATTGAAGACATAGTATATCACATATTGTGTTATTTTAAACTGGGTAAATTAAACATGTAAACAACATTTTAATGAGTAAATCCAACCACATTCAAGCATAAAAAACAATAAAATGAACCCACACTTCCAAATCTCAAGCTGATGTAAGTCTATATTTTATTGTCTTCTACAATCTCCTATCCATGAAGAAAAATTCAATTGTAATGTGTTTAACTAAATAAAGATAATATATATTAGTGTATGAAATTTTATAATTACACATTCATTGAAAGAGGTTTTCACCTTTTTTGCCTTTTTATATTTTTTATAGGTGCACTCTTTCGTTGAAACCTTTGGTTCTTAATTCCTTACAAGGTATTATATAATGTAGTAACTAAAATTTCTCATCATCAATTGATTTGATATTTGTATTTTAAAAATGTGTCTTATTTTAGAGTTTTACCTTGTGTTGTTTTTGTCAAGGAAACAACCTACAGAGTTGTACCATGGGTTATTATGTTGGAGACAAAGTTGTTTTAATTGAGACAAAAATAGACAAAGAAATATTTTGTCAATATTATAAATAGTTGATAAATAAAAAATTATATAACTGTAAAAATATGAATGATCTTATCTTACCTTCTTCAACTTGTAATGTGCCATGTTCATTGATTTGATTTTTTTTTATTATTATTTCTTCACTTACATGAAATGCCATTAGTGTTAAACACCGAAACATTGTTAAGCTCTTAGGTTTGAAAAATTATGTATACGCACTGAAAGATTGTTAAGATGTTATATTTGACAAATAAAGTATGATTATAAAATAATTTTAAAATGATATGCACTTGGTATTGATCGAAGTAGTTATTTGTGTATTGGTTGCTCTAAATTTGTCAAATAATTTTGAAATTGAACATTAAAAATTATGGGTTATTCAATTTATGTAATGCAAGATAAATAATTTTTCAATTGTGTACAAGCATACACCAATCTAACTCATGTATATACCCCCTAGCACTTCACATGTATCTAAATTATTGAAAGTAGAGATAAGTGTCTCTCAAAAGAAGTTATTTATTTCATTTTTTAATGGCCTTCCTATTTTGTGTGAACCAATCATTTGAAATTTTGGTACATCTTTGTTGATGTCAACACCTTTCTCTAATTTGCTTTATTGTGAATGGAGGATGAAATATTCAAGCTAAAAATTAGTGATATCCTAAGAAAAATTGATACCTATAATATGAGTCCAATTGAATCCATCACTATCTGGACCCCAAAATATGACACCCATTTTTTTCATGCAATGGAAATCACCAATATAGATTCTTGAGAGAGTTTTGAATCCCAAAAAAATGTTCAAGTTTGTGAATGATGATGACATTGAAATCCCCAACATTAACTTTGTCAATCAATGCCTGAAGAAATAAGATAAGATGTTCTTCCTTAAAAACTTCAATGAGATTCACAAGATCAATAATTATAAAATCGGCATTCATACCAACAATGAACATTTCATTGAAATATTCTAAAACGGATGGTCAAGGACATGAAGGCCCATATTGGCAACTTGATATTTCTATATCTATCTCAAGAAGCTGACCTCCATCACTATGTAGATATTTTCCCAATATACTTATTGAATCTGGAAATAATACTTCCCTTTTTTTTTGAAGTACCTTTATTTAGGACACATATATCATCAAAAAATTTCAAAAAAATTGTATAATGCTCCATTACCTCTTCAAGTGTGATTATTTTTTTGATAGCAGCATCAAATTACGATTGTTGAAATAATCTATAATTTTGATAATATGTTACTTTCTAGCTTCACCTTTTTTCATCAAGTATCCATGTTATTGTACCTATGGGTTTTCAAGAAGGAAATAGACCCTTTTTCCAATAAGTTTGTTAGTTCTATTTTTTGTTTGTCTAAAATCCCTTGAATATTTCTAAGTACTATTATACCAATCAGATTTAAATCTTGTTTATCTAAACTAGGTAAAGTACCACTTTCAAACAAATCAAATACCTTATCAAAATAATCCTAAATGGATTTTTCCATGAAAAGAAGGCAATTTATCTCCTACAATTGTTGTGATAAACAATTCATTTGTGTGAACAAGTGTCTATCTTGTTCATGTATTTCTTCCATCTATTTTTCCCTATTTCAAGATTCTTCCAACCTTTTAGTTGGATAAGGTCATGTGTAGATCAAACTCTTTCTACAAATGAAGCCTTATAAATTATTTCATTGCATTCATTATATTGGTTACATATTTTTTGTACATCATGGAATGGAGTACAAGTTTTCAAAAATCATGCCCTTCTAATAGAAAATTTATTTCTCAATGACAGTGAATTGTATTCCTCCTCTAAAATAATTATCTGTTGTGTTGTAATTGTGTGTTGGCCATCTATAATTTTGAAACTTATAGTTTTTTATCTCATCATATCTTCTAAGACTTATTTTGATTTGATAATATATTTAGGGTTATTTAGATCAAAATTAATTAACAAAACATCCTTCATTATAACCTCTTTCATTTAGATTTCTTATTTTGATATTAGCATCCCCCAATTCACAGAGCTCTACAAGAATGTTCAAGGTGTAATTTATAGATAAAATATACCATGTAGAGAATTTAGTGTGTCTAATCAAAATTTTGTGTCAACAAAAGTGTATCAAACTTTTATTCAATCTTATTTTTCTCCACTGGTGTGATTAATTATATAACCTCTTTTAAATCTGCATACAAATATGTTGCCCTTGCTTGTCTTAAATTTTTCAATATTTTTTTGTCATGACTCCAAGGTATATTAAGTACATGTTTACATGGTGGCAAGTAGAAGAATTTGTTAACACTTGTTCATGTCTTTATTTCAACATATTTTATATTCTAGTGACCAAATTATTTCTATCTATAAACCCAAACATTTGAAGATTGTCGTAGCTATTTAAATGAAACCCAAATGTTTCACAAGAAGGAGAAATTTTATTTTTTGTCAATTCCATTTTATTGGGTGTAAGTTTATTGAAATTAGTTGTATCACAAAATAGAATTCCCTTTCTCCATTCCATACTTCTAGTTAGAATTGAATGGAATCTTCAAGTTCATCAATATCGTAGTTAAGGATTACTCCAATCTAATAATATTCTTTTCCCGATATAGTGCTAAACAAGTAAATATATGTATGCATATTTGGTAGACTAAATAACTCAAAATACCAATCAGTAAGAGGAATTTTTTTGCCACCATAAAATGGAAGATGGTGATGTGGATTTAATTTTAGTTTTGATAGTTTAAATGATACTATACCCAAATTCTCTTGGAGTGAGGCCTTATTATGATTTTTAAGTGTGGGAATTCCTTTCTTTCCTGAAGATATTATGTAAGTAATTGAAATGATTTAAATATTAATTTTTTATAAAATTCAAGTTGAATATTGCATCAGCTAATGAAATTATTTATGATTAAGTAGTGATTAATTGTAAATCAACAAATATGAATTATAAAATACAATACAAATACATATTAAATCCTTTTAATATATACACTAACTCGCACTTAAACTAATAATGTAAGACCAAATTAAAAATAAATTATATGTAGAAAGATGTAAATATAATTCAAATAGAATGGCCTAAAATTTGACTATACATTTATGACATATCAGGCACCATCCAATATAATCTAATGGGAAACATAATCCACAAACATTTATTTCAAAGGAGAAAGATGAGGGGGAAGTGTGTTTCTAATATGTATCAAAATACCCATTAATAGGTACCTTCAAGGGATCTCCTAAGAGATACCTTTCAAACATACATAAGAGTGAATTTTTCTTACAAAGTATCTCTTAGGAGATACATTCAAGATGACCATGATGGTATTACAAGTGTATCTCAAGGACCTTAAAGGAATATCCTAGTAGACACCTTGAAGAGTGGTTTCATACATTCAAAGGGACATTAAATGTATCTCTTAGTAGATACCTTCAATATTCACTCAAGTAGAATTTTCCTTCACCTTGAAAGCACTATTGGCTGATAACTTGATAACTTGAAGGAAATTCTAATATTTGGGAGAGTACACATTGATGTTAATAGGTTGTACATAAGAGCACACATTTAGGTCCTCCTGTGCACATGCACTTTTTACCTCAAAATAGTTTAACAATTTTCCCTATTATGTGGCAGTAATTAATTTTATTATAGATTTAAAAAGTTAGAAATGTTTGAAAACATTATCATAAGGATGTAACCTTGGGTTGGGCCTTAGCATTAGTACAAATTGCTATGAGGGTGGTACGGCTATGATCACCTTACTGAGTTGTTCAAGTGGAATTTTCTTTTACCTTGAATGTCCTTGTAATATATTCAAGGTATCTCTTAGGAGATACCTTCAAGTTACCCATAAAGGTATTACAAGGCCCTTGAAGGAATATCCTAGTGGATACCTCAAGGTTAAACTTGCCCATTATTATTGAGGTTTATAATATCTTCAAGGTATCTCTTAGGAGATACTTTCAAATTACCTGTGAAGGAATCTCCCAATGGATGCCTCAAGGTTGAACTTGCCCAAAGTTATTAAGGTGTATAAGGGATTCAATAAGTAAAAAATAAGTGTTTTAATTAAATAAGGTAGCTATCAACACATTGATTGTTATGTATAAGGTCTTTTTAGTGGGTTATTCTAAAAAAGGCCAATGTTATTAAAGGCCCACTAAGTGGGTATTTGATTTGTAAGCAGATTATCTAAAAAATTGAGGTCATTAAGGCAATCAAGCCATGTTAGTTCCCATGGCATCAAGCCACTAAGTTGGTTTCCATTGAGATGAAGGAGTTTAACATAGGTGCAATTAGCGAGCTAGTTGGGAATGGGTCCTATGAACTAGTTGTTAAAAAGATCTAATTGCACAAGAAAGGGAAGCCATTTGTAAATATCCTTTGGGATTTACCCTGGAAGACTATTACTATAGATAAATTCAAGTAATACATGCTACCATAGTTCCTCAAGCCACTGGGAAAACCTCCTTCTAGAGTCATTCTAGTGAGCTTAATGTTCAACACTTTCTTGTTGTCATTGTGATAGCACTAAATTCCCATAAAGTTATAGATGAAGCAAGCATGTGTTGTTGTTCCCAAACTACCACATGAAGAGGGATTGGTTTAGGTATTTAAATTATTTTTTAGTCTCATTGAGGATTTTGATGTATAACTATTACAAACTCTAGGATGTGGGTGGCATAGTGGCATGGAATTGACCACACCATAAATACCTTAAATAACACCAAACTTAGAATGCTTATATTTCCCATTGTTTGGCTTAGTTTGGCTTGGTTTAGGTTGGCTTGGCTTATTACAAGAAGATATTAATATGCTACAGTGGATTCAAATACAAGACCAATATAAAAGGGATTTACTTATTCCTTATATCAGACCTCGCTCCTCCCCTAAAATTTTCCATGGCTTTTCTCACCACCAGTAGATGAATGATTATTATCAATGAAAAGTGAGGCTTCAAAACTATAACTTATTATCTCAGTAGACCCATTTGTGCATACATTCACAAGTCAAATCCATGCACTTGATGATTTGTTTTTGATGAATATGTAGAAAAATAAGAGAGGTGAAGATTAAAGACTCTTATGCTACACACATGAGGATGTAAATCATTAGGAAAGTATGCATTGATGTTGACAGGCCATACATAAGAGTGCATTTTAGTTCCTCATATGCACATGCACTTTCCACCTTAAAATAGTTTAATAATTTTCCCTATTATATGATATTAATTAGTTTGTTTGTATTTTAAAAAATTTAAAAAAAATTGAAAGCATTATCATAAAGATGTAACCCTAGGCTTGGCCTTGGAAGTAGTACCAACTACTGTGAGGGTAGTATGGCTATAATCACCTACACCCTTGATCATGATTAGGGATGCATTTTAAACACATTTTTTATCTCTTCTACCTCCATAGTCAACATAGCATCCAGACCATTCTCATTCCCATTCTTGATGTGAAATATCCTGATGGGAAACTTCCCAGAATGAAAATTTCTAAGGGAAAGAATCTAAGAGAGTTAAATAAGGTAGATCACCCATACTTCATTTTGTATGGAACAAGGTCATTTTAATAGTTTTAGATATGAATAATTACTACATTATACAAGTGGAATTTTCCTTTACCTTGAAGTTTCTTGTAATATTTTCAAGGCATCTCCTAGGATATACCTTCAAGTTACCCATGAAGGTATTATAAGGCCCTTGATTGAATCTCCCAGTGGATACCTCAAGGTTGAACTTGTCCATTGTTATTGAGGTTTTTAATAGCTTTAAGGTATCTCCTAGGAGATACCTTTAAGTTACCCATAAAGGAATCTCATAGTGGATACCTCGAGGTTGAACTTTCCCACTATTATTGAGGTGTATAAGGGATTCAATGAGTAAATAGGTGTTTCAATCAAATAAGGTAGTTATCAACACATTGATTATCATGTATAAGGTCTCCTTAGTGGGTTATTATAAAAAAAGGTTGGTATTATTAAAGTCCCACTTAATAGGTATTTTCCCTATAAGTAGATTAACTACAAAATTAAAGTCATTAAGGTGCTCGAGCCATGTTAATTCCTATGGCATTGGGCCACTATGTTGGTTGCCATTGAGATGAAGGAGATTAAGATAGGTGTAATTAGTGAGTTGATTGGGAATGGGTCTTGTGAACTGGTTGTTAGAAAGATCTAATTACACAAGAAATGGAAGCCATTTATAAATATCCTTTGGGATTTTCCCTAAAAGACTATTACCAAAGACATCTAAGTAATACATGCTACCAAAGTTCCTCAGTCACTGGAAAAACCTCCTTCTAGATTTATTCTAAGGAGCTTAATGCTCAACACTTTCCCATTGTCATTGTGCTATCACTAAATTCCCATAAAGTTATAGATGAAGCAAGCCTATGTTACTTTTTCCAAATATCCATGTCAAGAGGGATTGGTTTGGGAATTTCAATTATTTTTTAGTCTCACTAAGGTATCTAATGTACAACTATTGAAAACTCTAGGATGGGGGTGGTGTAGTGGCACAAAATTGACCATACCAAAATTGCCTCAAATAACACCAAACTCAACATGCCTATGTTTCCCATGGCTTAGCTTGGTTTAGGTTGGCTTGGATTGTTACAAAAGGATATCAATAGGTTATAGTGGCTTCAAATACATAGACAATAGAAAAGGGATTTACTTATTCCTTGCATCAGACTCCACTTATGCCCTATAATTTTCTAAGACTTTTCTCACCACCAGAAGATGAATGATTATTATCAACAAGATGTGAGGGTTCAGAACTATACCTTATTATCTCAATAGACCCCTTCATGCATGCCTTCATATTCCAAATCCTTGTGCTTGATAATTTTTTTTTGATGAACATGTATAAAAGCAAGAGAGGTGAAGACTAAATACTATTATGCTACACACATGAGGATGTAAACCATTAGGAGAATGTGTATTGATGTTGATAGGTTGTACATAAGAGCATGTAGTTTAGGTCCTCCTATCATGTGCACTTTCCACCTCAAAATAGTTTAACAATTTTCCCTATTATGTGGAAGTAATTAATTTGCTTGCATTTTAAAAAAGTTAGAAATTTTTTAATGTGTTATTATAAGGATGCAACCCTAAGTTGGGTTTTGATAGTAGTACCAAGTGATGTGAGGGAGGTATGTTTACAATCACCTATGCCCTAGAACACACTCAATGATGCATTTTGAATTCATTTTCATAGCTCTCCTACCTCCCTAGTCAACATATCATTTGGACCATTCTCATTCCCATTCTTGATGTGAAATCTCCCCACAAGAAACTTCTTGGAGTGAAACTTTTTGATGCATAGAATCTAAGAGAGTTGAATAAGGTAGATTACCCATGCTTAGTTTTTATGTAATGAGTTTATTTTAATATTTTTATATATAAATAATTACTGCATTATATGAGTGAAATTTTCCTTTACCTTGAATTTCCTTGTAATATCTTCAAGTTATTTCCTAGGAGATACCTTTAGTTACCCATGAAGGTTTTACAAGGCCCTTGAAGGAATCTCCTAGTGGATACCTTGAGGTTGAACTTCCCCAGTGTTATTGAGGTTTTTAATATATTTAAGGTATCTCCTAAGAGATACCTTCAAGTTACCTACGAAGGAATCTCTTAGTGGATACCTCAAGGTTGAAATTGCCCTATGTTATTGAGGTGTATAAGAGATTCAATGAGTAAATAATTGTTTCAATAAAAGAATGTAGTTATCAATACATTGATTATTGTGTATAAGGTCTCCTTAGTGGGTTATTTGAAAAAATGTCAGTGATATTAAAGGCCCACTTAGTGGTATTTAACCTATAAGAAAAATATCTACAAAATTGAAGTCATTAAGGCACTCGAGCCATGTTAATCACCATAGAATCGGGCCACTAATTTGGTTACCAATACAATGAAGGAGATTAAAATAGGTTAAATTATCAATTTGGTTAGGAATGGGTCTTATGAATTGGTTGTTAGAAAGATTTAATTTCACAAGAAAGGGAAGCTATTTGAAAAGATCCTTTAGGATTTACCCTAAAACACTATTACTAGAGACATACAAGTAAGACATGCTATTGTAGTTCCTCAAGTCACTAGGGAAACCTCCTTCAAGATTCATTCTAGGGAGCTTAATACTCAACACTTTCCCATTATCATTATGCCAGTAATTAATTTTCACAAATTTGTAGATGAAGCAAGCATTTGATGCTATTTTAAAACTACCATGTGAAGAGGGATTGCTTTAGGTCTTTCAATTATATTTAGTCTCACTGAGGCATCTTATGTACAACTATTAAAATTTATGGGATGGGGGTGGTGCAATGGTAAAAAACTAACCATACCATTAATACCTCAAATAACACCAAACTCAGCATGCCTACATTTCCCATGGCTTGGCTTGGTTTGGGTTGGTTTAGGTTAACTTTACTTGTTATAGGAGGATATCAATAGGTTATATTGGATTTAAATACAAGGCCAATAGAAAATGTATTTACTTATTCCTTGCATTATAATCCACTCATCCCCTACAATTTTACATGATGTTTCTCACCACCAACAATTGCATGATTATTATTAGCAATATGTGAGGGTTCAGAATCATACCTTATTATCTCAACATACCCCTTCGTGTGCACCTTTATATGCCAAATTCATGCACTTGATTTTTTTTTGAAGGACATGTATAAAAATAAGAGAGGTGAAGAATAAATACTCTTATGCTACACACATGAGGATCTAAACCATTGGGAGAGAGTACATTGACGTTGATAGGCCATACATAAGAGTGCATAGTTTAGGTCCTCCTATTCACCTACACTTTTCACCTCAAAATAGTTTAACAATTTTCCTTGTTACATGGTAGTAATTAATTTGCTTGCATTTTTAAAAAAGTTAGAAATTTTTGAAAGAATTGTCATAAGAATACAACCCTAGCTAGGCCTTGGTAGCAGTACCAACCAATATGAGGGTGGTATGTTTATGATCATCTACAACCTCAAGCACACTCAAGGACAAATTTTGAACACATCTGCATAACTTTTCTACCACCCCAATCAACATAGCATCTAGACCATTATCATTCCCATTCCTAACATGAAATATCCCCATAAGAAACTTCTCAGAGTGAAAATTTTTGATGCAAAGAATCTAAAAGAGTTGAATAAGGTAGATAACCCATGTTTCATTTTGTATGGAATGAGTTTATTTTAATAGTTTTAGATCTAAATAATTATTGCATTATACAAGTGGAATTTTCCTTTATCTTGAAGGTCCTTGTAATATCTTCAAGGCATCTCCTAGGAGATACCTTCAAGTTACCCATGAAGGTATTAAAAGGCCCTCAAATAAATCTCCTAGTGTATACCTTGAGGTTGAACTTGCCCAGTGTTATTGAGGTTTATAATATCTTTAAAGCATCTCCTAGAAGATACCTTCAAGTTACCCATAAAGAAATCTCCTAGTGGATACTTTGAGGTTGAACTTGCCTAGTGTTATTGAGGTGTATAGGGGTTTAAATGAGTAAATAGTTGTTTCAATCAAATAAGGTAGTTATCAACACATTGATTATTGTGTACAAGGTCTCCTTAGTAGGTTATTCTAAAAAAGGTTGGTGTTATTAAAGTCCCACTTAGAAGGTATTTCCCCTATAAGTAGATTATCTATAAAATTTAAGTCATTAAAGCACTCAAGTTATGTTAATTACCATGCCATAGGGCCACTAAGTTGGTTTCCATTAAGATGAAGGAGATTAAGATAGGTGTAATTAGTGAACTAGTTGGGAATGGGTCATATGAACTGGTTGTTAGAAATATTTAATTGTCTAAGAAAGGTAAGACATTTGTAAAGATCCTTTGGGATTTGCCCTAAAAGACTATTACCAGAGACATCCAAGTAGGACATGATACCACAGTTCCTCAAGCCACTAGGGAAAACTCCTTCTAGAGTCATTCCAAGGAGCTTAATGTTCAACACTTTCATGTTGTCATTGTGCCAACATTGAATTCCCACAAAGTTATAGATGAAGAAAGCTTATGTTATTATTCCAAAACTACCATATGAAGAAGGATTTATTTGGGTCTTTCAATTCTTTTTTTGTCTTATTGAGGCATTTGATGTATAACTATTACAATATCTAGGATGGGGGTGGTGTAGTGACATGGAATTGACCACACCAAAAATACCTCAAATAACACCAAACTTAGCATGCCTATGTTACCCATATATTCGATTGGTTTGGATTGGTTTAGGTTGGCTTGGATTTTTATAGGAGGATATCAATAGGCTACAATGGATTCAAATACAAGGCCAATAAAAAATGTATTTACTTATTCCCTGCATTAGACATTGCTCCTCTCTTGTAATTTTCTATGGCTTTTCTCACCACCATTAGATGAATGATTATTATCAATGAGATGTGAGGGTTAATAAATTTACCTTATTATCTCAATATACCCCTTCACTCACTCATTCATAGGCCAAATCCATGTGCTTGCTCATTTTTTTCTAACGAACATGTAGAAAAATAAGAGAGGTGAAGACTAAAGACTCTTATGCTACATATATGAGGATGTAAATCATTGGGAGAGTGTGCATTGACATTGATATGCCATAAATAATAGCATTAATTTTAGATCCTATTTTATATATTCACTTTCCACCTAAAATTATTTTAAAAATTTTCCTTATTATGTGATAGTAATTAATTTGTTTGTAGTTTAAAAAAAGTTAAATTTTTTTGCAAGTGTTATCATAAGTATGCAACTCTGGGTTGGGCCCTTGCAGTAGTACCAACCACTTTAAGGTAAATATGAATATGATCACATATTACCTTGATAATGCTTAGGGATGAATTTTTAAATCATCTATGCATCTCTTCTACCTACCCAGTCAACACTGCATCTAAAACATTCTAATTCCCATTCCTGACATGAAAGCCCCTGATAGGAAAATTCTCAGAGTAAAACTTTTTGAAAGAGATAATTTCAAGTCACCCATTATGATACCTTCATGTTAACCTCAAGGATATAATTTCAAGTCACTCATTAAGGTATTATAAGGCCCTTGAAAGAATCTCCTAGTAGATGCCTCGAGGTTGAACTTGCCCATTGTTATTGTGGTGTAAAGGATTCCATGAGTAAATAGGTGTTTCAATTAAATAAGGTAGTTATCAATACATTAATTTTTGTGTATAATATCTTATGTAGATCTTATTGATGGGTCAAGGGTCTTAATTACAAGATTTAATGTGAAACCCATCAAAACTATAGACATCATAATATCATTAAGAGAGGGTTGAATAAGGTAGATCCTTCATTACATAATTTTATATTGAACAAGAATTACACTCAAGGGCATTGCCATAAATTCAATAAATTACAAGGCCATTGAAGGAATTTATTAGGAGATACTTCAAAGGTAATTACAATACATTAAAGGGAACATTAAAATTATCTCCTAGGAGATACCTTCAACATGCACATGAGTGGAATTTTTCTTGACCCTGAAGGCACAAGAGTGGATTTCTCCTTCAAGGTATCTCTTAGGATATACCTTCAAGTTATCCATGAAGATATTAGAAGGCCCTTGAAGGAATATCTTATTAGATACCTCAAGGTTTAACTTTCCCAACCTTATTGAGGAGTATAAAGTATTTAATGAGTAAATAGGTGTTTCAATCAAATAAGATAGTTATCAATACACTTACTATTATGTATAAAGTCTCCTAAGAGATACTTTCAACATCCACCTTGAATGTATGACAATTCCCTTCAAGATATCTAATATGATATCCCTTTAAAGGCCTTGCAATACCTTCATGCGTAACTTGAATGAATTACAAGGCTCTTGAATGAATCTCCTTAGAGATACTTTGAAGGGCATTGTCATACATTGAAGGGAACATTAGAGGTATATCATAATAGATACCTTCAACATGCATGAGTGTAATTTTCCTTTATATAGAAGGCACTACTAGGTGATATTTTAAAGGCCCTTGAAATGCACTTAAGGTATCTCTTAGGAGATACCTTTTAAACATGCACAAGTGTGTATTTCTCCTTCAAGGTATTTCTTAGGAGATACCTTTCAAATAGGCACAAGAGTGGATTTTTCCTTCAAGTTATCTCTTAGGAGATACCTTCAAGTTATCCATAAAGGAATTGATTTCGTACTTTTTCCTTTGTAAGGAACTTGATGTCAACCTAACCTCAATTGAAAAGCAATAGTGTCACATGCACTGGTCACTAAACCATATAAAGTTTCAAGCTTTGTCATGCTTATTTTAGCCTTAAAATTTTCTCATGACTCAGTAACCCAATGAAAGTCTAGTACTTGGCACCTAGTCATGGCCTTTCAAGGATCCTATTATTTTCTAAAGTCTTACAATCCTATCACATCATGTCACTTAGAACCCATTCATAGAATTTAAATTCCAAGGAAGAGTAACAAATTTTGTAACCTAGCCACCCAATGGGAATGTGCCACTTGTCATTCAATCACTGCATTTTAGCACATAAAAGAGTTATAACCCAACTAGAGCACACCATATGGTGCCTAGTCATAGCCTTCCAAGGCCTTGATTACTTTCTAAAGTCCCATAATAAAATTATCTAATAACATCATGCCACTTAGTACTCAACCATGCCCTTTGCACCCCCACAGCTAAGGTGCAATACTCAATATTGTGATTGCATGACAAAATGACACCTAGAAGCTAGTCACTAAAATGTTAGATAGCTGGATACTATGTGGAAACCAACTAATAGTTGGAACCAATAGGTTGAGGACATGTACACCCCTATCTTGTAAGTTTTTGAAATTTGGAACAAAATTAAAAATATATTCAAGGTTTAATTTAAATCAAGTTATACAAAAAAGCAATTTAACTGCATCATGATAACATTATGAGTTAACTACAAGGTGACACATGTCAATTAGTCACCTAATCTTGAATAGTTAGATGCTACTTGGAAGCCACATAATAGCTAAGACTAATAGGTTGATGACACATGGACCCATTACCTCATGTTAATACATGATCAAATGAAGCTATGTTGGAAATATTGTCATTGATGTCAAAGGTTTAGTATTATTGGTGATAAAGGCCCCATTGCATTTAATGTTATTTATCTTGGGTAATATGAGTTAATATTTATTTAATATTAATGAATATATTTTTGGTTGCATATGAGACAAAATAAGGGCCCATGGAGAAGTCGAAGAGTCATGGGATAAAGACAAAAGAAGGATGGGATGCATTTTCCCATGAAGAGTCATCTTGGGGAATACCAAGAGTCACCAAGTGAAGACAAAAGAGTAAAGGGAGAATTTCTCATGAAGGGACACTTTAAGGAATATGAAAAGTCACCAAAGATAAGGACAAAAGTGGGAAAGACGTTTTTGGTCATGAAGGGTCACCACATGACTTTTCAAATGCTTGGATATGAAGGGTCATCCAAGATTGGCACCATTTTCCATGAGGAATGAAAGGTCACAAAGGGGGAAGGCCAAAGGTCATTTGGAAAGCTATAAATAAAGGCTTGAGTAGCCATTTTTAATGTGGATGTGAGAGGTTAATTTGATATTGTAATATCTAGCTTAGAAGAGCAATTGTGAGAGATGATTTGTATTTTTTATATCTAGCTTAGAAGAGCAAAAGTGAGAGAGAGGAAGAAGATGTTGTATTGATCTATCATTTGTTGAGATAGCAACATTGAGAGATAGGTGTGTGGTATACACAAAGGGGTTGGTGCTCCTGTGGGTTGGTGCTCACGAATTGTTGCTGAGTTGGTGCTTGGCAAAGGGGTTGGTGCTCCTGTGGGTTGGTGCTCATGAATTGTTGTTGGGTTGGTGCTCGGTAAAGGGGTTGGTGCTCCTATGGGTTGGTGCTCGGCAAAGGGGTTTGAAGCTCCTATGGGTTGGTGCTCATGAATTATAGCTGAGGTTTGTACTTGGCAAAGGGGTATGGTGCTCCTGTGGGCTTATTATCATGAATATATTTGAGATTTATTCTTTGTGGTTTTTCCCACATTGGGTTTCCATTTTATATCTAGTGTCTCCCTTTGTCTTGTGTGATGTTTATTGTTTGAGTTTTATTGCATATCTTGAATGTTTGATTAAGTAGAATTCGGTTAAAAGAAAGATTTATAAGATATATAATATACTGATTCACCTCCCCCTCTCAGTATATTTCATGCTTAACAATTGGTATCAAAGAAGGTTCCTTTTTGAAAAGTTTTACAGCTTGAAGGTAGATCGAGAAAAGCACAATGGCTAGGTCACAGGAAGGATTTTCTACAAATAAGGCACCTTTGTTTGATGGGATGAATTATGCTTTTTGGAGCTTGAGAATGAAGGTTTATTTGATGGCCCTTGGATTTGACATATGGAAATTAGTGGTGGAGGAATATGAAGAGCCATAGACATCTTCAATTACTCCAGTAAAAAAGAAGGCAAGTGAATGTAATGCTAAAGATTTAAATGTTATTTTATGTGGTTTATGTGAATCTAAATTTGTTAAAGTTATGCAATGTAAATCTGCTCATGAAACTTGGTTAAAACTTGAGAATATTTACAAAGGTGATGGAAAGGTTCAGCAAGCTAAGTTGCAAACTTTTAGAAGGCAGTTTGAAAGTTTGAAGATGGAAGAAGAAGAAGATATAGCAAGTTATCTCTTGCGAGTTGATCAGATAGAAAATTAGATTCAAGGTCTTGGAGAAACATTAGAAGAGTCAACAGTGGTGCAAAAGGTTTTGAGATCTCTACCAATGAGATATGATGCAAAGGTTTCAACAATCGAGGAGATGAAGAATTTAGCCAAGCTAAAGATGGATGAGCTTCATGGTATTCTCATGGCATATGAGATGCAGACAGAACAAGATAAACCCTCAAAGAGAGAAGTGGCTTTCAAGACATCAAAGAAGGAGAAAGCTAAGACTCAAGAATCAAGTGATAGTTCTAGTGATGATGAAGATGACAACGAAGCACTTTTCATTCACAAGCCAAAAAGAGGAATAGGTAAATATCAAGGAAAATTACCTTTTAAATGTTTTAATTGTGGAAAGATTGGATATTTTTTAGCTAGATGCCTATATAAGGTTAAAGATGAAGAAGAAGAAAAGCATACATACAAGAAGAATTTCAAAGGAAAATCTAATAAGGGATTTGAAAAGAAGAGCCTGTATTCTAAAGATCTTAGCTCAGGCGAAGATAGTGGAGTCAGCGATTCAGAAGAAGAAGATCTGATTAGATTCATGGCCATACATGATGATGATCAAGAAGAAGAAGAGGAAGAAGTTGAAGTAGATATGAAAGGAGAACTCAATTGTGACCTAGAAGAGTTAGAAGTTGTTCAGAAGAAGAATTGAAGGTTAAAGTACCAGATCGAGAAAAATGAACAAGAGTCAAAGGAAATGATTGAAGATATACAAGCACACTTTGAAGAAGCCAAGAAGAATGAAGAAGATCTCACAACACAGTTGGAAATAGCAAGAAAATATTGTGAAAGGTATGTTATTGAAATTTCCTCTTTAAAAGAAGATATTAAGAAAGTAGTCAGTGATAAAGCAGTCAGTGATTCAAAATTTGAAGATAGCACTAACATGTTGAATAAGATATTGGAAAGTCAAAAAGCATATTCAGATAAAATAGGGATCAGATTTGAAAAGAAAAAGAGCTATGTTGAACCTCTTACACAAGAGGAAACAAAAAGGGGAGAAGTGAAGAATACAGAGGACATTCTAAATAGAGAAGGCTGGAAGGAACAAAACTACAAAAGGCAATTAGGTCAGAGATATACAGACATGTCTTATTTTTATGGCTATTGTTTTTATTGTAATGGATATGGTCACAAGAAATTAGAATGTAGAAAAAGAGCTAATAATTTTAGAAATAAGGAGAAGGAAAGTCAAGTAGAGTCAAGTAGAAGCCACAACTCTTTTACTCCTCTATCAAGCTTTGATGAAGAGACCATAGTATGCTACAAGTGCAACAGCTATGGACACATAGCTCGGTATTGCAAAAACATGTTCAAGTCAATCAAGAAGGATCAGAGGTTCAAAGCTCCATTCATTAAGAAGAAGAATCAGAGTGTCAAATATCCATTCATCAGGAAGAAGGTTCAGACATGTACATGGCAGAAGAAACAACATGAAGATTCTATGATGGTGCAGACAGCTCTGCATGTGGGAGGTAAAGATCAGCCATGGTTAATTGATAGCAGATGTTCAAGGCATATGACAGGAGATAAAAGTAAGTTCATTTTTATAAAGAAGATTAATGGTGGTACATTGAGGTTCGAAGATAAAACCATTGCTAGGATAGCCAGAAAAGGTACTTTGAGTTTGGATTATGGTAGAACTAGACTAAAAATGTTTTGTATGTAAAAGGTCTTAAGCATAATCTGTTGAGTGTTAGTCAAATTTGTGATCAAGGATACACATTAAGGTTTCATGCTGAAAGTTGTGAGATTAGAAGAAAATATTCAAATGAGTTGATTGCAGATGCTCAAAGGACAGGGAAAAATGTGTATGTATTGTCAGATATCTTCTCAAAGGCATGATCAAATGATACATTCAAAGATCAGCGAGAGGAGTTGGGAGTAATTTCTATTAATTCTTGCCATTGATGTTTAGCATCAAGTGAGGGGGAGATAAGTGTTAGCTCCAGGTAGGCCCTTTGCCATTGATGTCAAAGGGGGAGAATAATAGGTATAGGTATAGGTGCAAAAAATAGGTACAGGGAATAGGTATAGGTTACTACAGTAAGGGGGAGTTACTGTATGTTTTCAGATGATGGTATGTGTAGGTGACAGGATGTGGTAGTTTCAGGATTGAGGTTGCCATCAATGACAAAGGGGGAGATTGTTGTAAATATTGTCATTGATGTCAAAGGTTTAGTATTATTGGTGATAAAGGCCCATTGCATTTAATGTTATTTATCTTGGCTAATATGATTTAATATTTATTTAATATTAACGAATATATTTTTGGTTGCATATGAGACAAAATATGGGCCCATGGAGAAGTCGAAGAGTCATGGGATAAAGACAAAAGAAGGATGGGACGCATTTTCCCATGAAGAGTCATCTTGGGGAATACCAAGAGTCACCAAGTGAAGACAAAAGAGTAAAGGGCGAATTTCTCATGAAGGGACACTTTAAGGAATATGAAAAGTCACCAAAGATAAGAACAAAAGTGGGAAAGACATTTTTGGTCATGAAGGGTCACCACATGACTTTTCAAATGCTTGGATATGAAAGGTCATCCAAGATTGGTGCCATTTTCCATGAGGAATGAAAGGTCACAAAGGGAGAAGGCCAAAGGTCATTTGGAAAGCTATAAATAAAGGCTTGAGTAGCCATTTGTAATGTGGATGTGAGAGGTTAATTTGATATTGTAATATCTAGCTTAGAAGAGCAATTGTGAGAGATGATTTGTATTTGTTATATCTAGCTTAGAAGAGAAAAAGTGAGAGAGAGGAAGAAGATGTTTTATTGATCTATCATTTGTTGAGATAGAAACATTGAGAGATAGGTGTGTGGTATACACAAAGGGGTTGGTGCTCCTGTGGGTTGGTGCTCACGAATTGTTGTTGAGTTGGTGCTTAGCAAAGGGGTTGGTGCTCCTGTGGGTTGGTTCTCATGAATTGTTGTTGGGTTGGTGCTCGGTAAAGGGGTTGGTGCTCCTATGGGTTGGTGCTCACGAATAGGTGATGGGTTGGTGCTCAGCAAAGGAGTTTGAAGCTCCTATGGGTTGGTGCTCATAAATTGTAGCTGAGGTTTGTACTTGGCAAAGGGGTATGGTGCTCCTGTGGGGCTTTTCTCTTGAATATATTTGAGATTGATTCTCCATGGTTTTTTCCACATTGGGTTTCCACATTATATCTGGTGTCTCTCTGTCTTGTGTGATGTTTATTGTTTGAGTTTTATTGCATATCTTGAATGTTTGATTAAGTGGAATTTAGTTAAAGGAAAGATTTATAAGATATATAATATACTGATTCACACCCCTCCTCATAGTATATTCCATGCTTAACAAGCTACTCAACCCAGCAAAGTGCAATCCAATCAAAGGGTACCACTTAGCAAAATATTTTGTAGTGTACCTAGATAACCTAGTACTCAAAATAAAAGGTGAAGGTACATAAGGTAATCTAAGTGTTAAATGAATGGTTTTGGTGCTAATTGAATGATAATAAGACTCATTTTAGAGTTTATAAAGCTAATTCACCTCAAGCTAAAAGTCAAGCCTATGATGGGAAGATGCATGGACAAACTCAGAGTGGTGATTGGCTAGTTTCCAAAAGTGTATTTTTTAAGCTATTAGAACAAAACTGAAGAGCCACCCTAGTTTTAATTCAAATCAAGTAAAACATACTTTCCATTTATGGATCGTATCTTTTAGTTCAAAATTATAGAAAATCTAGAGTTTAAATCTTGCAACCTCAAGGCTTTGCATTCACTTTCAATTAATATTTATTAAAGAACTCCAAAGTAGTATGTATTATCTGATAAATGACTTATGTGCATTCATCAAACATTAAAACAATATACGATCTCATCAATCAAAATTCATAAGCCATGGTTGAAGTAGGAATTTTTGAAACTACCAAGTCAAAATAGGTCCCATTTCTCTATTCATATGGCAAAAACATAGTATTTCAAGACACCAATTTCAATACCATTACATTAGCCATAGATGAAAAACACTACAATAACTTATTATACCATGTTGATAGGATGGTAGACCATTTTATGATGATGAGGAAGATGCTAGTGTTGTAAAATAAAGGTCTGACATCTTGGCACTCAAATTTATGGGATTGCACAAAGATGCATCCAACCCATAGGTACTCCCATGTGTGGATTTAGTCCATCAAATATTCATCCATTCTCAGTGTATAAATAACATTATCAAATATGTCAATTTAGGTAATAATATCACCTTTATAGCTAGGTTAGCCTTCTAGGCCTACTTTAATTTACCTAGGACTAAAATTATTTATAATCAAGAAACTATAATCCAATGTCTCAACTCCAATAACATCAAAGAAGTCTTGAGAAGATACATGTAAAACCCAAGGAAGTTCATCTACAAGTCCAAAATCAATTAGATACTAATCACCCAATTTAGTAAGGGGATGAGGATGGGGATGGCCATGATGAATAGGTTACATGGAGTAGAAGACACTAACCATGTGGATTATAAGTGGGTTCCATTCATGTCCTTGATCATAGACAACTCCACCACTCACCCTCTTAGGGAAATCATTTCTTACAATTTAGCTATCTAAATTAGGAAGACCATGGCCAACCAAGGAAATCATTTCTATATGATGTCTTACTTAGTTGATTCCATTTGTGCCACTCTAAAGTTATTTGATTTTAAAAATTAGGATCTAAACTTGAATTGAACCTACCCCATGTCTTCATGAAGGTTATAATTTATCGGTATAGGCAAGAGATGTAGGCTATTGCCGAGTAGTTATACCTAATTTTATATAGGTCCATCTATGAAAGGATTATGTCTAAGTTATCAGAAGAGATCAAGACAAAAATTAACACATTGGGATATTATTGGTACTACCTCAACTATATAAAAATAAGAGTCGAGGGGATCAGAATAGCCCCATTTAGGTTACCCATCATAGTTCCAGACAAGATGGATAAGCAAGATATTACCTTAAAACTACTCATAGGAGTTGATGGATTTTACAAAAATAAGAAGGCATCGGTCCATCCCTAATTAACCAACATCAACAAATTTCAAGTTGAGACTTGTTACTCAATCATGTATGCTACCAAACATAGGTCCACTTTAAATTGAGAAAAGGACACTAACAAGAAATGGACCTTGTTCACTTGAAATTCAATCACTATATTAGATACAGGGTAGCTCTCAGTATTACATACCATCATGAGCCCAAGGAGGGATATCAGTGTTTACCTCAATGTAGCTAATGACGTAGAATTCAAGTAGAGGCTAAGGGTTAAAAATATTACACATGTGAAAGTAAGAATGGATGGTGTAAATTTTTTTTGGTTTTCAAACAACAAGATACTCATGCTAGGGCATTAGCATCTCTAGTCCATACTACTTGTATTGGAGAAGAAAGCTTGACAAACCCATAAATTAGTCAAAGAATACTCTAGGAATTGTCTCCCACTTTGGAGAAAGAAGGAATTTTTTTTAGGGAACAAGTTGAGCAAGCTTCCACCTCAAGGGTATCATCTAGAAACCTATCCCAAATACAAGGTACCACCTCTACATAGGCAACACCTTCAGTGGAGGCAATAGTAACTCTTACACTGGCAACTTCAAGTCATCCATTGCTTCCCCTTATTCTTAATGAGGAAGGGCCAAGTATTATATATTAGGAACATATTTCCTTATTCCCTCTTTCCTCTATAAGCAACCCTTGAGCATATTTGGTCAACTCCAAACTCTAGGCCATATCAACCTCCTACCTTATAGGCCTCTTACCATAACTATAATTAGGCATGTGATCATGCCATTACCTATTATCACCCCTTTCATCATATCATCCACTTAAATAGTTTTGGTAATGTCAAATTTGCCTCTAGTCATGCTTGAACCTATGCCTAGACCTAGTCTACAATTGCCTAAGAAGAGGCCCACTATCATCATCCCACAAGTTCCCTTATTCTCCACTAGTTATTCAACTAGCACTAGTGCTTATTCATCCCATAGCTCTATATTTATATTGGTCACAACCACTAAATCCTCCCAAACATCTACTTTTAAGGGATAACTCTAGTTTAGCCATTGCTTCCATTAATAAATCCCCCAAGTGGTTCTTCAAACAACACATGGATAAAGTAGATGTAATTATCTATAAAAAGGAACCTAGATTTGGTCATAGTGGACCCCCCATAGGTCATGTTGAAATTTGACAAGGAGACTAGGGAAATGAAGAAGGTGACCAAGAGGAAGGTTACACACCTAGCCCAAACAATCATATATGAGTTAGAGGAAATCTTGTTTAAGTTGACAAAGACAAAAAAGGCCAGGTAGAGCCAACCACAATAATATGAGGAGGACCCCCTCTTAGCTCTCCAAGCAACTATGGATGTGGCTACTAGATTGGTCAAGGGAGTGTATCAAAGAATAACTGACTTGGAGTAGTAACATAATGCCACCTTACCATATCAAACCATAATAAAAGTGGAATGAGCTATATAAGAGATGTTTGACATGTTGAATACCTTGACTTAGTTAAACGTAAAGGGAGACAAAATGTATAATAGATTCCTCAAGGTAGAAGCTATGTATGCAGATATGATAGTAAAATAATCAGATTCATGAGGTTAATCATAATGAAGAAATTTGAGGACCTAAATATGAGTCCACTAGAGGACTTGAGCATTGCTCAATCCTATGTGATAGCTAGGAGGAAATCCCTAAACTAGTGGATCAATGAAATGAGGTCACTAGTTTAGTCTCTCACATAATAAGGTGATAGAGTCATCACCATACTAAAGGATGTTGAAATTATGCACCTTGCTAACAAATATGGCTCCATATAAGAACCATATATACATAAATAAGAAAACCATATATATAAGTTTATTTATTTATATATATATATATATATAAGGTTTTAAATATGTTCATGTATATCTATGTCAAGGATATAATATTAACAACATAACAATATTCCTCTTTCATTCCTTTGATGATAATGGAAATATATATATATAAGCACCATATATACATAAATAAAAAACACCATATATATAAGGTTTTTTATTTATATATATAAGGTGTTAAATATATATAAGGTTTTTATAATAAATTAGGTGCTTTATGTATACACATAATATTTTCAAACTTTTATTGATTACTGACACTTTGTATCTTGCAGGAACCTATCAAGTCTCAATCTTTCTGAGTGCATGCCTTAAAGGGTGCACCAGGAAAGGGGTGAGAAGGCCATTAGTGCTTCATAAGATTGTTGTCCCTTTTTACACTTTCCATCTACACACTTGTCTCTTAAAACCATTTACCCTAATCTTATTCTTCTCAATCTTACCCATTTCAAACATTTGTCATGCTTTATCCTACTTGTTCTTTCCTTAACCCCCTTCCACCAGTTGATTGTACTAGGTCAACTAGGTCAACCAGGTATAGTTTTCAGCCTTTAATTATTGTACAAGGTTAATTGGGTTAGCCTTATACTATTTAAGGTATTTTTCATTAGGAGTTGTGTTAGCCCTTAGGCTGACAAAGTTTGGGACATAGTGATTTATCCCCTAAAAACATAAAGGGTCGACTGGGTCGACCCTATATAGTTGACATATTCAAAAGGATTTAGGGAAATATCCAACTATATATACAAGTTCATTTCCAACCATTTGTAAGAAGAGAAGCAAATAAGAATAAGTGTGAATGAACATTTACTTATTGACCATTCTACTTGAAGAATAAAGCTTAGGGTTCCACACTTTTTTTAGAGATACAGATCTTGTCTTGTGGATAAGTATTGTAGATGCAGAGATAGGTTGTGAAACCTAGAGCTGATTTGTATTTGTTATCCTTACATATCACAACAATATCTTGTGAAGCACCTTGGCCAAGAGATATATTGAGGCTCGATGGGTTTGCCCTCAAAGTTAAGTATTCCTAACTTAATTTCTCCTTTGTAAGAGTAGATAGATAATGCAATTGTGTTTATCTTCCCATGCATTAGGATTCTATATACATTGATATGAGTATATATCTTCTATGCATGTTTAGTTTAATTTATTTTTTTAACCCCCACTTTGTGCCACAAAATTTGGTGTGCACTAGATTAGATTTACTTTCTTGTTTATTAGAATAGAGTGAACGTTAAACCTAGGACTCTTTTAGGGTTATTACATGATTATGTTAAATTGTAGGCTTTGTAACACTTCTTAGCATGGTGGGTTGTGACAAGTGAACCCCTAATCATGTCTAGTAGATCCCCATATTGGTTATGCTCCTGTTTAACAAATATATTCCTAATCAGAAGTGTAGGTGTGATCTATCTTCTTTGAACCAATATTGATTTATAGACATGATGCATTTATGATTACATACATTCTAGTGAACCTAACATCAACTAACCCTTACAATATTTATTCATCTTATTTCATTTTATTTCATGCTTTCATAATTATTTTTATCATATATTTTCCATACTGGATCAACTCTCTTGACCCAGTATCTAACTTTTATGTGTAGGTCTTCAGGTATAGGCTACTAGATCAAGCTTATCAACCTCATACAATTTTTCAAATTTATAGACATCTAATCTAGACTACTAGGTTAACTCAGTTGACCTTATACTTTTTTATACATCAAGTTTAACATAATAGTTCAACCTAGTCAACACTATACATTTTAGGCACTCAACAACAATTTTTTGTAAAGCTTGATCAACCTAGTCAATCCAGTTAGCATAATTTACAAGCATAAATCAAGGTTCTTGAAAATAAATCTTCATTATTTTCATCTTTAATCCACTAAGGTTACTTTATATCTCTCTATCTCTTTTTTTACAGTCTTTTCATAATTTTTAGTCTTTAAAACTGTCCTTACATAGTCAAATGGATTGACCCTACTAACCCAGTTCTATGTTTTGTGTGTTGTTTGGATAATTAGGTTGACTATGTTGAACTTGTTCATTTTCAAACCTTACTTTTACATTACAGGCTCGATCCTATCAACCTTGTTCTATATTATGTGCATACACTATTAACTATAAATATTATACCTTGTTTCAAAGTTAGAATTAACCTTATATGCTAGTAATTAATTCACACTTTATTTATTTTTTGATTTCATGCTTAGAATAGATCACATAGTTTAATTATGTGGTTTTTAATTAATTATTTAGTTCACTATTTTCCATTTTATGCACACATAGACAAAACCCAAAATTTGAACAAGCATTTTAACATTTGTCTACCCAAGGCCAACCTACTTGGATTTCATCACCAAGGGGGAAGTTGACTTGATACTTTGGTCAAGTATAAAGTGTGGTTAGTGGTATATATCAGCACCTAACACCCCTACCATTATGGTGTGTAAAGTGAGGGGGTAGGCCCTAATACCAAGCCTATATCATTACCACTACAGTCCTTTTTAGCCTAAACTACTTGAAACCATCTTTAGATTGCCATTCTAGTTCCCTACTTATAGCCATCTTCCCATCACATTTAAAAATCATATTCTAATAATCTAATAAACATTCAAGTTGACTAATTATTTAGCTCTTTACTTTCCAAGTTGATTACTTTCTCTTTTCTCAATTGTAATTTATTTTTCAAAAACTTACATTAGCTAGTAGTGGTGCAAGGTTTTGTGTTATGTGCTTCAATTGGATTGGCCAGTGTTAATCCAATTGATTGTTTGTTTCCTTTTATATATTTATTTTTTAAAACTATGTGCAAAAGTTATCTTATTTTAGTCCACAAATCTGTCATAAGTTTCTTAATTCCCTATCTTCTATATTGGGTCAACCCAGTCGACCCTGTATCTATTTTAGTCCTTATTCACTATATTGGATCAACCTAGTTGACACTATATATTTTGTAGACCCTGTATCTTTCATAGTACCTATTTACTATCAACCCAATTGACCTTGTATAGTTTCTATCATTCCCTATTTTCTTGCTATCTCATCTCTCTTTCCTACCCTTTATCATGGAATTTCTACTTGATGACAACATTGAGTTGTAGTCAATGGACATGATGAATTTTACCAAACCTCATAGGGTCTCCCATAGACAGAGTAAGAATCCTCTCTTGGATGCTAGTAATGTTCATATTACCAGTCGCACAATGAACCATGGGACCCCTCTTAATACCTCTTCATAGAATAATCCTCTCTTCTCATTAGAAGATCAACCCAAATTATAGCATACGCCTAAAATGCTCTTCTTTATCTCTAAATTTCCTCAACATTGAGAAAAAAATCCTTCTACCATTTATTATCTTATGATTAGTGGTCAATCTAAAGAGCCTCATTAACCTACTCCTACATTCTCAACTAGATTTTGGGGTACCATTTTTTTTTATTCTCAATGTCTTATTTTTATTATGAACCCTTTTCATACCATGACCTCTTCTTCTCTAGCTTCTTCCATCTCCATGCCTAATATCCACTAACATGGTAGGTTCTATATGTAGTGGACCTCTCATAAGATCCATTATCCTTAATCCTTCCACTAGTGCATCATTTGCTACCTAAGATAATCATGATACTAGTGTTTCTTCTTATAAACCATTCACTAGTCCATCTTTTTCTACATAAGAAAATTTTACCACTAGTACCTTACATTATCATAGTTCCTCTCAAGCTCCTATCAATACCATAGTGGTACCCAAGCCACTAATACCAACTCTAATGCTTCTAATAATTCTAATCAAACACACCAACTATTATTATAAACACTCAATAAAATGAATACCTTTCAAGCTCATAACACAAATCAAATTTTGAGAATTCAAAACCACCTTATTCATCTTCAATCTCATCTTCAACCAATAGCTTGGGGCATATATAACCAAAATGGTCCCCCTTATACTCTTTGAGATTCTCAAGGCAATCTCATTACTCAACCTCCTTTGGTCAATAAAACCATTAATCATCTCCAAAATGAACCTCTCACTACTCAAATTGCTAACATTGATATTGGAGGTATCACACCTATAATTTATTATAATGGATCAACTAATCCCACCCTTTATCTTAAAACATTTAGAAATATTTATAAGGATTGGGCCAGATTGAAAACCTTTTATGCTACCAAAATCTTATCCAAAACTCTCACACGTGATGCCTTGGATTGGTACAACCAACTTAGAACTCATTCCATTTCTAGTTTGGAGGATTTAGTGAATGCTTTAGTTCAAGATTCCTAAACTAATGATCTTCCTAAAAACACTTTGGCCCACTTCATAAATTGCAAACAACTCAAAAATGAAATTACTCAAGCCTTTGTTAAAAGGAGGAAAACTTTGTCAAAAAAATGTGAACATAACATGGTCGATGACAATCATTTCCATCTATTTACAAATGCCCTTTTTCCTAAACTTCAATATCAGGTCCATACTCTCACTCTATGTACATTAGAGGAGGATATTAACCAAGATAAATGTTAAGATTTCCTTATGCATCAATTCAAGCCACCCCAACTTTCTGATGCTCCTCATCTCTTACTTAAGAAAAAAAATTATAATGTTACCAATGATGGTGTTACATATTCTTATGACACCATTAATAATGTTCAAGTTGTCATTCCTACCTCTTTAGTATAACTAATTCCCCCTTCTTAAAAATATACTAATCCTCAATTATCTTCACTAAAAGACATTAATGTTCATAAACCTCTATCTTCTTCCATAAGAACTTGACCCTACTCATCCTATGAAATTATGGTATGATCCTAATAAGTTTTATTGGTTTCATGTTAGTTGGGGTCATTCTCATGAGACCTATAAATAAATTTTTAATTTATGGACCTTTTTCTTGGTCCTAATTTTGATCATGATTCTATCATTAGAAATCATCAACAATATTATGAAATTACTTTTAAGGATTATAAATTACATGATAAAACTCAATCCTTAAACCAAGAAAATGCTTATTTATCTATCTATAAAGACCCTCTTTCTAATCATCAACCTATTCAAAACAATCAAGACAAATCCACCCCTTCCATCAATAATGTATAAAGTCTTGTTGAACCAACTTCTAAAGAGAATATGGATAACATGACTAATATACGAAGGGTGGTTACTTTTATCAATTCCCAACCTATTTAAGCTCTTCCTTTATATAGAACATATCATGTTATCCAATATTCTTATCCAACTCATTTAAATGAGTTGGGGCAAGATGACCTTATTAATTTTGATGATTTAATTTATGATTCTCCTTTGGATAACACTTTCTTTTCAATTTCTACCACTCTTCCAATATCTTATAACACTAATGATAATCAAATTTCTACTAACACTTCTTATACCAATTCTCAACTGGCTACTTCATCATGATAACATGATTTACAACCTTGCTCTAAATATTATTCTTCTTATCAGCAAAAATTTCAATGTACTTCAGCTCCTCCTTATGAGGACATACTTAATCATTATGCACCTATATCTAACAACCTTATTACAGGTTATGATGAGTGGGTTCCTATCATAGAACTCACTAATCTCCCATCTCAAATTCTATTCCTTAAGCTAAGGACATTTCCACATCATATAAACCATATTATACAACTATTATTAGAGATGAATGTCCATCATCCTCCCCTAGTAGGATGGGAGGTATCCTTATCTAGATTTGAGGATAGTATGTTATAGCAATTTGAAGAGATGTCTATCAATATTGATGAAACTATGGACACTTCTCTTTCCTTAAAATTTCCTATAGCTTATATGATTCCTGATGAGATTCTACTATATGTAGATGATCCTCCCTTATTCATTAGTGTTCAAATAGGTGATATCCAAGTTAAGCATGCATTGATTTATGAGGTTTATGGCACTTGTATTGCCTCTCCAAACTTCATTAAGACCCTTGGATACTTTGAATGTAATATCAAGTATACACACAACACCTACTAAGGATATGATATAAGGTAAATGCCTCCTTTAGGTTGTGTGTGGATTCCTATTACCATCCCACCTATCACCATTCATGTGAAGGTGATGATATTTAACTTTCCCCTTTCTTATAACATCTTGCTTGGTAGATCATGGACTCACTATATGAGAGTCATTACTTCTTTCACATACCAATGCATTAAACCCCCTCATAATGGAGCCATTTATAGTATTCAAGGTAACACTAAACCTTAGAATTTTGAATAATTCCAAGACCATGGTCTCTTTAATATTCATACTCTTGAACCTTTGCCCATCATTCCATTCCATGAGTCATAGAATTTTAATTTTCCCATTAATTCAATCCAAAGTTACAATGGGCATCCCAAACTCATTGGGAACATTCATTCTAACCTCTTAGATTATGATGATGATGAGCCTAATGAGATTAACCTACAAATCAAAACTTTTGATCTCTCACCTCATCTCATCTCATAGCTTCCTACATCATTGTATCCTCATTCTTGCAAGCCTCCTTATGATGATATTCCCATTTTCTTAACCAACACTCAACATTATATTCACTATACTTTCTTGGTATATAAAATCATCCCTACTTGTGTCATTGATCTTCATACTCTAGATTATGATGATGGCTATTCCCTAGATGATCCACTATTAGGCAGTCTTGTATAGGCCTATGATGCCAAGATTATTTGTTATCATTCTTCTTTGAGTCTTTTTATGTATCTTCCCATTTTCCTTCATTTACAATTCCTAATTTTATTATTTTCTATCTTTATCATAAGGTAGATATGGCATCAACACCTCCAGTTTCTAAGGAGCCTCATAGGAGTAAAATCATAGATCATGCTATGACCGAGCCTTACCATTTTGCTAGATTCCATCATCATTATATTTGGTTTACTCCTAAGATTAGAGTGACCCATTTTGTACCTTCTATAGACTTGACACTAATGTGGATAAGAAGAATAATATTTAGAAGAAGGTTGCTAAGTATGGTGAGGTGTAATATCTATGAAACCAATATGGCACCCATCACACTGATCATTGCCACATCCTTCAATAACACCTTAAGAAACACCTTGTAGTTATTCCCAAACCTTTTTCCATTCCTCCCATAATAAGGCTTATAATTTTTCTCTCATGGATCTACCTCTAATGGTTCCATCCCCTCTTGTGGTCCCTTCATCACCTTTTGTGCCTCGACCCATGATTCCTTCATCTATGGACCTTCCCTCACCTATGGATTCTTCTTCACCTATGAGTCCTTCACATGTGGATCCTTCTCTACTATTGATTCCTACATCTCCTATAGGGCCTACTCCCACACATTTTCCCAAGCATCCCTTGCCTAATTTTCCTTAACATGATCCTTCGAGCATTCCTACTTTTTCTATTGAGGAAATTAAAAGAGAAGTATTTTCCCAATTTTCATTGAATATTGACAAGACATTAGTAGAAATTCATATCCAATTTCATAGAGATTTATCTGATATCTTGGATAATGTGTGTGGGTAGATTTATCAATATTATGAGCATATGCATGGTTATTTTTCATTTACATTTTTATTGGACATGTCCTCTAATTTCATTCTTATCTATCTTTTATATCATTTGATACTATATCAAATTCATATTTTTATTATATAGTGATTCTTTACTTTTTGGTACTATATCTTACTTATATTTTCAATTATATTTACATATGATTTTCTTTATTTATGATTGTCTTCTCTTTCCTTGTTTTTTCTCAAAAATCTCTTCTTGTGTCTTCATGATTATTTTATTTCTTATCCCTATTTTTTCACAAATAATTTTTAGTGTGACTTGGTTATACAAACCCTGTTTCCCTTAGTATTTGTCTCCTTTTACCATGTGATCAGTTAGTAAATAATGCATCTCATTATACTTTCCTTTCATCGATCCACTTTGGATCTCCTTTTTCCCTTCTTCCTTTTTCACAAAATAAGAATATACATGGTTGAGACTTTAGATCACATGTTATTTAATTATCAATCCTATGTGTCCTAGTCAATCTTTATCTCTGGTTACTTAGATTCCTTTAGCCTTAACCTAAAGCTCATTCATGTGTATCACTACATCTCTCATGATTGGTCATTCCCAATCCATTTGGAGGAGGAATATTAAAAAACCATAAAAATTTAAAAACCAAATCATTTTATAAAAGGTAATGATATCAAAAGGAAAAAATATTTTTAAAAGTTAAATCACACTAAAAGACATGATCCAAAGCACATCTCCTTCTAATCAATGCTTAGACTTCATATTTGGCCTCATGGTTGAACCAAGGTCCTTTGGGGTGTGGTAGGCCATTATATTTTAAAAGGATAATAAAAAATTCTTTTAGTGCTATCTACTTTTTCACACAAGTACCTAATCTTCATAGTAGACTAACAACTTTATAAGGGCTCCTAAAGAATGGGGAACATGTTTTAGGAAGGTATATATATTTTACCTTTTCTTGTACCAATATACCTTCATGATTTGATCTTAATATCACACTTATTTTCCTACAAAGCTTTGTGTCTATAGTGAATAGGTTTCTTTTGTACATTGATGGTCACTAGTCACATAGTGTCTTCTCATATCCTTAGTATACCTCTTTCATCCTAAGATCTTCTCCTAAGACACCTAAGTCTTACTTTTTACACTCCATTTTTAATTCCCTATATTCCTCATATTTCCTCTTGAGAAATATATTTTTTTCTACTAATCACTCCCCTTGGTATGTCATTTATGAGTTTCTTTGTAAGACTATGGATAGGATCTGGTATTCCTCACAAATTACCACTTTTTTCCTTCCTATTACCCACATCCTTTATTACTTGATTGTCCCAATTTTTCCACCCCAATGGTATTCCCTTTATGAGTTGTAGTGTAAGACCATGGATAGGACTTGGTATTCCTCACAAAATTTTCCAATAATACAAGTCACAAACATAATTATGTGTCAAATATGAGATAAAATCTGATTGATTATGAAGTTACACATTATTGACATGCTTCCTATCTTGATTTAATGTGTTTTATGCTTAATTAATTTCTCTTTCATTTTTATCTTCTTATTTTCCAAGTGAATATAAGAATACAACCATTTATTGAATTTTTCATACTTCCCATCTTGAATTAGTGTGATGAATTTAAGACCAATCTTTTACCAATTTTTTTTCTATTATACTTCCCAAAATGATATAGAATAATTGATTGACTTAATTAATTTTTTTATACCATTTGTTCCCTTTTACATACCTTATATTTTATTACATTGTTTTCATACTTCCCAATGTTATTTAGTATGATTTACTTATTTTAATTTGGTGTAAAAACCTTTCACTTTGGCTTAAAAATAAATTCCTATTTTTACCATCCCTGGTTCTTTATACTTAGTCATTTTCTTGTTATTACACATTTCCTAGCTTAAAATAGTGTGTATTACATTTTTTTATTGATTATATTTTACCAAGTCTTTTTGCCTATTTATTTTTAACCATGCATGTGTTTTTCATAATGCTAGAAAAGAAACCACATCTCATATATTTCCTATAGCATATATGATAAAAGCTAAATACATGTGATATAAAGAAATATATTCAAATCATGCACAACCACAACCATAATGATGAAAACATAAATAATTAACATCAATATGCTAAAATTATATATATATATATATATATATATATATATATGATGTGTAATTGAAAACATAAATAATTAACATCAATATGCTAAAATTATACATCTCATATATATATATATATATATATATATATATATATATATATATATGATGTATAATTGAGAACATAAATAATTAACATCAATATGCTAAAATTATACATCATATATATATATATATATATATATATATATATATATATATATATATATATATATATATATATATATATATGATGTATAATTTTAGCATATTGATGTTAATTATTTATGTTCTCAATTATACATCATATATATATATATATATATATATATATATATATCATGAGTTTTGATACAACAAATACAACTATATACAATTGTCCAACTCTATGGTTAGGCTAAATCTTGTCTATCTCATAGCCTAGCCATGTTGTTTATTGAGGACTTAGTCTAACTCCTCCAAATATTAAATTATAAGGAGGATATCTCATATCTTAATCCCTCTACCTATCCCCATAGATGTGTTATTTGCACCTGTGCTTGTACCAACTTGTTATGGGTCATTGTATGTGTTTGCATACACTAAGTTTGCATCATTATATGTGCCTATGTCATATACATCACTATATATAGATGTATATCTATCTCTTCTATCAAGGCCTACCATACTCATCTCTTTCCTACACCCATCTCTATTATTTGATGCATCCTCTCCATCTATGCTCGTATATGCCTCACTACATCCCCTATTAATCTGAACAAGCTCACCTGAGCTAGGGTAGATGGTAAGCTAGGGTCCTATAATGCAATAGGATCATATGGATATAGAGTATCATCCAAGACATCATAGAGTGTTCCCTTCATAAAGGACCCCCATCTCTCCTCCTCATCCTCAACAATGGCTATAAAATCACACCCAAATAGATATCAAATCAATATCATATCTTATAATATCTATCTACCTCTAGTCTCTATTTTAGAATAAAAACTTAAGAAATTATGTAATCATCTTTATTACCTAGTTGTGTCTTGTCCACTATGGTCTCATCATCCATGCAAACACCTAGCACAGTCTCTCAATCTATGTGGCCTCCTATCACCTCCTCTTTATGTCACCTCCTTAGCTCAAATCTAACTATCATGGCTTGTATCTACCTTAGCCTACACTTGAGTGGCCTCTATATCATCTATCTCTCCTCTAGCTCATCTATTAGATCATTAGGAATGGTGATAGTCTCCACTCTCTCCTCTTCTTACCTTTGTCAATGTTGTTTCCTTGATGGTCATAGCTCATCTCATTGCAAAATTAGTGGTGGTATCTCTAGTACCACTACCTCTACATCTCTCTCCTCTCACTTGACTCCCTATCATGTTTTCCCTATCCATGGCTACTCATGATGTGGTCTGAGTGTTAGCCCCCTCACTAGTGGCTCTAGTCCCCTCCTCCCCCATAGATCTCTCACATGTTTATCCCACTACTCGAGCATCAATATCAATTCCAATGGATGAGGTAAGCCCATTTTGTTGAGTGTAGATCCCTTTGGAGTTATCACATGACCATAAGGATATATTTGTAAGGCCTAGAGAGCTCTAAAAATGTGGGGAGCATAGTTTTCCCTACTCTACCTTTTATGAAACCTTGCTCCACATGTAAGTAGAATATTCTTTATATTTATAATTTATTTGTCTCTATGTTTTATGGATTTGGCTACTATATGCCTATTTTAATGTTGAATTCCTTGATTTTAGGAAGTTATTATTTCATTGGAAAAGGAGATGCCTTACTTGTTTCTAAGAGTTGGTTGTGATCACGTGTTGTTGGAAAATATGCCTTTAAAGGTGAAGAGATAAACTTTGCATGTTCCTTCTTGATCAAGATTTTGGATAAGCTTGCTTAGGTGGAACTGAGGTGTCTTTTAGTGTATGATGATAATCTTGGATAAGCATGGAGATTTTCTCCTTATTTGGTAGATTTTTCCTTGGTTTTTTATATATACAAGTGTGATGTGACCTTTATAGGTTGATGTTTTACTTATAGGGTGTGGATTTAAGGATCAAATTCAAAGTGTAGATGTTTTTGCAAAGTACAGGTGTTTATTGCAAAGTGTGATATAACAGCTTGTGAGATACAGTATTGTGTAGGTGCAAGTGAAAGTGTAGCATTTCATATGTGTAACATTTTCTATAGGATATATTCTATCTCTGTGAGAGTTCATTGTAATCTTATTTTCTGATTATAGTTTTATTTGAGGACTTTCTTGGTGGATGTAGCCCACATTAGGTGAACCATGGTAGATCTATGTTATGTGTGATTGTTATCTTGTGCTCTCCATTTATGCTTCCATAATATCTATGATTTGATAAATGTTTCCATAATGCATGCTAGTGTATAATTTAGATCTGATCTATGGTCATATTAAATATAGTTTAAAAGTTTTTAATTACTAACAACTAGTATCAGAGCCATTGGTTGTGTTTTACTAAAGTGGTAAATCATAGGAAAAGCTATTAGCTTGAGTGGGAGCTATGGGAGAAGAGATAAAATTTAGAGTTGAGAAATTTGATGGTAATAATTTTATTTTGTGTGAAATGTAGATGAAAGATTACTTGTATCAGAAGGAGCTTCATCTCCCCTTGCAGGGGAAAGCTGAATAACCTATAAGTATGAGTGATGCAGATTGGTCATTGCTTGATAGGAAGGCATTGGGAGCCATATAGTTATGCCTTTCATATTCTATTACATTTAACATTTTTGATGAGAAAACCACAAAATATCTCATGGATAAACTTGGGAAGTTGTATGAGAAACCCTCTGCTTATAATAAAAAATTTCTTATGAAAAGATTGTTTAAGATGAAAATGTCTGATAATGGTTCTATTGTTAATCATCTTAATGATTTTAATATAGTTGTAATTATGTTCACTTAATTTTTAATTAAGTTTGATGATGAAGCTATATATTTTCTAATCTTATTTTTTCCCCTAACAATTGGGATAGTTTGGTTATGACTCTGAGTAATGCAGTCCCTACAAAGGGAAGCTTAAATTTTGAGGATGTTGTAGGTGTGATTCTTAACAAATAAATGTGAAGTAAAATCACTGGTGAATCATCTTTAGGTAATTATTTTTATGTTGATAATTTAGGGAGGAAAAAGTACAAGATCAAAGGCAACCATGGAAAGTAAAAGGGTATATCTAACTCTAGATCTAGATCCAAGATGATATGCTAGCATTGTGGGAAGAGTGGACACTCAAAAAAGGATTTTTGGTCACTTTAGGATAAGAATGTCAATAAGGAGTAAATTAATGAGATAAATGTGACATCAAGTAAATCATGTCAATATTCCTTAATTCTTTCTATGGATAATTTTTTTGAGTCTTGGGTATTAGATTCAGGGCCCTATTTTCATGCCATCCCACATAGGTATTATTTTACTAATTATGTTCAAGAGAAGTTAGGACATGGTTATCTTGGTGATGATGAACCATGTGACATAATATGGAAAGGTTGTGTTCAAGTTAAAATGTGAAATGGGAACACATGGCTACTTAAGGATGTTAGACGCGTGCCTATGTTGAGATAAAATTTAGTTTCAATGGGGTAATTGGGTAGTGAGGGTTATTAGATAATGTTTACTATAGATTATTGGCAAGTTACCAAAGGTTCTCTTGTGGTTTTGAGAGGTAATAAAATTGGTACTTTATATTTAACTAGTAGTATTGATTCTTTTGATTTATTTGTTATAGATTTAGATGCAACTATGTGGCACTATAGGCTTGATCATATGAGCCATAAGGGCATGGAGATCTTAAAAGATAAGTTGCCTAGATTAAAAAACATAGATCTAGACTTTTGTGAGAATTGTGTGTGCAAGAAATAGAAGTAGGTTAATATACTGAAGGTTGGACCCACAAAGAAAGAACACAAGTTAGAGTTGGTATATCCAGATGTATAGGGACTAGCTTAGGTATCTTTTATTTGTGGATCTAATTATTATGTTACTTTTATTGATGATGAAAATAGGAAAGTCTAGGTTTATTACATTAAAAATAAATTTGATGTATTTGACACTTTTAAGAAGTGGAAAGCCTTGGTTGAGAATGAAACAGGTCTCAAGTTGAAATTTCTCAGATCAGATAATAGAGGTGAGTATTATGGTAATGTTTTCTTTGATTATTGTTATAAAAATGGAATCCATAGGCAAAGGATGGTTCCAAGAACTCCATAGTAGAATGGGGTATTTGAAAAGATGAACAAAAAAATAATGGAACATGTTAGGAGCATGAGGTTACATGCAGGGCTGCCTTTACAGTTTTGGGTAGAAGTAATTAGCATAGTAGTTTATTTGATAGGACCTTCTATGCCTTTAGATGGATGCATTCCTAAACAAGCTTGGTTTGATAAGAATGTTGATATTATTTTCTTAGAGTCTTTATATGTGAGGCTTTTGGTCTCATTTAGAAAGAGGTTAGGATCAAGTTAGAGGTAACATCAGAGAAATACACATTTTTTGGTTATAGTGAGGATGACTTTGGTTTCCATTTATGGAACATTAAAGATAAGAAAATATTTTAGTCTAGAGATGTAGTCTTTAATGAAAAATTCATGTATAAAGATCAGTTGTAGGAACAAGAATAGGAATAGAAAGAGTACAAAGTATTAGATGATATTGCAGATGGAAAAGTATTAGATGATTCAATTTAGGAACCTTCTACACAAGGATCACAAACTCCTAAGGTAATAAAGCCTTCTAGGGTAAGAAGAGATCTTGAATGTTTTTATCCTTCTTTGAATTATTTATTAATCACTAACAATAGAGAACTAGAGTGTTATGAAGAAGCAATATAGGTAGATGCCAGGATGAAATGGGAGTAAGCCATGGATGAATAGCATAGATCTCTCATGGAGAACCAAACATGGGATTCGGTAAGGCTACCCTAAGGTAAGAGTGCATTTCCAAACAAGTAGATCTTCAAAATAAAATAAGATGATTAAGGGAGAAAAAGTTATAAAGCTAGGATGGTGGTCAATGGGTTTACACAAAAATCAGGTATTGATTTTGATGAGATTTTCTCTCGTGTTATAAAAATGACTTCTATTAGGATTGTTCTTGGTTTAGTTGTAGTTGAAGATTTGCACTTATAATAGTTAGATGTGAAAATTGATTTTCTTCATGGTGATTTGGATGAAAAGTTATATATGAAACATCCATAGGGATATGAAGTCAAAGGGAAGGAGAACTATGTGTGTAGACTAAAGAAGAGCTTGTATAGCCTAAAACAAGCTCCATGGCAATGGTAGAAATTTGATTGTTTTATGTTGAAATAGGAATATCAAAGGTATAATTCTGACAATTTCATGTACATCAAATAGTTTTATGATGGTTCCTTTATTATATTATTCTTGTATGTGGATGACATGTTAGTTTCAACAAAGAACATACAACGTATTCATATGCTCAAAAAATATCTTAGTGGCTCCTTTTCTATGAAGGATTTGGGTGATGTAAAGCAAATCCTTAGTATGAGGATTACTCATGATAGAAATGAGAGGAAGTTGATTTTATCCCAATCAGAGTATGTGAAAAAAGTCTTGGAAAGGTTTAGCATGTTGGATGCTAATTTTTGGTACTCCTTTGACATGCCACTTTAGATTATCAAAATAGTAGTGTCCCAAGATGAAATCTAAAAATCTTAATATGTCTAAGGTACCTTAATAATCAGCAATTGGAAGCTTGATGTATGTCATGGTTTGTACTAAGCTAGATATTTCCCAAGTAATAGGAGTTATGAGCAGGTATATGAGTGATCTTGGTTATGAGCATTGGTAAATAGTGAAATAAATTCTTCAATATTTGAGAAGAATCATGAATTTTGCATTATGTTATGGTACATCAGATACCACTTTTCATGGTTATGTGGACTCAAATATGGAAGGGGATATTTATAGTAGGATAAGTATGACAAGTTATATATTTATTGTTGGAGATATAGTAGTTGGTTGGATTTCTAGAATATAGAAGGTTATGGCTTTGTCAACCATAGAGGTAGAGTATGTTGCTACCATAGAGACTAGCAAGGAGATGATTTGGTTACAAGATTTTTTTTCAGAGTTGGGGCATGAACAAGAAGTTAGGAGACTACATAGTGATAGTTAGAGTGTTATTCATTTGGCAAAGAACTCTGCTTTCCACTTGAAGATGAAACACATTTAGTTACATTATCACTTCATTAGGATGGATTTGGAGGAGAAATTGGTGAAGATAGAAAAGATTCATACTATTAAAAATCTTGTAGATATGATGACCAAGGTGATCACATTGGACAAGTTGAGACTATGTTCAAATTTGGTTGGCCTGAGTGGTCATGGAGCAATGATAGATTTTTTTTAGGAGAAATGGTCTCCAAGTGGGAGATTGTTGAGTGTGGATCCCTTTGGGGATATCACATGACCATGGGGATATATTTTTAGAGCATAGAGATCTCCACAAATGTGGGGAGCATAGTTTTCCCTACTCAACCTTTTATAGAACCTTGCTCCACATGTCAGTGGAATATTCTTTGTATTACTAATTTCTATGTTTCCATGTTTTATGGATTTGGTTGTTAGATGCATATTTTCATGTTGACTTCCTTGATCTTAGGGAGTTATTTATTCATTAAAAAAGGGTATGACTTCCTTTTTTCTAGGAGTTGGTTATGATCACATGTTATTGGAAAATGTGCCTTTAAAGGTGGAGAGATAAACTTGGCCTATTCCTTCTTGATGGAGCTTTTGGATAAGCTTGTTTAGGTGGAACTAAGATTTCTTTTAGTGAATGATGCTTATATTGGATAAGCATGGACATTTTATCCTCATTTGGTGTATTTTCCCTTGGTTTGTTATATATATATATATATATATAGGTGTGATGTGACCTTTAGAAGTTGATGGTTTATTTGTAAGGTGTGGCTTTGAGGATAAAAGTTAAATTGCAAATGTTTTTTCAAAGTACAGGTGTTTATTATATGGTGTGGTATAACAGTTTGTGAGATACAGTATTATGTAGGTACAAGTTGATGATTCATCAAGTCATCATTTAATAATGTTAATCTAGGGTTGGTTTCCAAGGCTATATGAAATAGGAGAAATAGATCTTTAGAAATTGATCTCTTCTACTACACTTCACACTTACAAGAATTAAAAAGCACACTTGCAAGAATTGAAAAACACACTTGTAAAAAAGTAAATCACACCACACTTTATAGAAAAGTAAATCATACTTTTAGAAATGGAAAAGAATACTTGAAAAAATGGAAAAGCACACTTGCAAAAATTAAATCACACTTGCAAGAAAGTAAATCACACTTACAGCAAAGTAAATTACTGAAGTGAAAATAAATGATAAACATAGAAAACACCTACAAGTTCACAACAAACTTTACAAAAAATAAATATGTACATGAAAAATAAATAATAAAAATTCAAAAACATAATTACATAATAAATAAATAAATAAATAAAAATACATTTATCTGTCTTTCTTGGAATGAGTGACTAGTTCATTTCTTGAAAGAAGATTTTAATCAAAACACTAGATTTATGTCACAAAACTTCAAAATGTATTATTAATAACCAAGATTTTTTTACAATGGTATGGGAGGTTGCATTTATAATCTCATGCTTCCAACCAAATCCTTATTTATTAATAATAATCCTAGATGTTCTCCACCAAATATGGAGAGAATCATAACAACTTAGATATTCTAGCTTATATCAATCTTCCATAAAATATGGAGAGAGGTTATTATCTATTTACAACATAAACTCAATATTCATAAAATATGAATAGAATTATTTATGGAATAAAATTACACAAATATAAATTTAGATACAATCCTGAGCTATTCCGTAGATAGACCTGCACAATCCATAGATATACATGCATAGTCCATAGATATATGTGCAAAGTTCATAGATTTTAAAACCTGTAGAGTCCATAGATTTTAGATCCTGTAGAGTTCATATATTTTAAAACTTACAGAGTCCATAGATTTTAGACCCGTAGATTTTGTAGATTTTAAAACTTGTAGAGTCTGTAGATTTTAGACTTGTAGAGTCTGTAGATTTTAGAACCTACAAAGTCCATAGATTTTTGAACTTACAGAGTCCGTAGATTTTATTCAAGTTTAATTATTCAAACTATTGATGACTATGATGGCTCTCTTGATGTTTGATGATTTGAACTAGTCTTCAATAAATGAACTACATGGATGTAGATTTACTAGATGAGTCTATAGATATAAGCTGAGTGATTTTATAGTAAATTTGGGTGAGTCTATAGCTAGACTAGGTGAGTCATAGTTATGTTTAGAGTGCTTGTATCTCACTTCCAAGCTAATATGTGGTTGGGTCTTCATGATCAAGTATAATATAACTTATTATGGGATGCATATACACACATTGATATATTTTTTCAAATATTTAGTAACAAGAATCAACAAACAAGAAGACAATGATTTGTAAAGAAATAACCAAGATATAGTTCTCTATTTCATTCTAAATAAATCATAAGTTAAAAAAATACACTTAGATACACTTCTTATTCAAGGAAAAAATATGTTATTTCATGGATATAATGAGTCATTTTATGGTCTCATCACAGGTGAAAGTGCAACATTTCATATGTTCAGCATTTTCTATAGGAGATATTCTATCTCTATGAGAGTTCATTATAATCTTATTTTTTTATTATAGTTTTATTTGAGAGATTTGTTAGTGGATGTAGCCCACATTGGGTGAACCATAGTATATATACGTTATGTTTGATTATTATATTATTCTCTCTATTTATGCTTTCATAATATCTATGATTTGAGGAAAGTTTCTATGATGCATGCTAGTGCATAATTTAGATTTGATTTATGGTCATATTAAATTTGGTTTAAAAGTTTTTAATTCCTAACACATATATCTGCCACTAGATGTGGCTTTCACCACCAAATATAGTTTCCAATCACCTCTATCCTCATAGTTGGTGCAACTATGTACCAACTCAATCATGTAGTCTCTATGTGCCCATATCATTGTCACACTATGTCTATCTGTCTCATAGTCTATAGTGCTAGCATGTGGGGTATGGCCTACACTACCTATTACTCTCTCCACCTCTAAACTCAAGGTGAGCTATCATCAACCACATAGGGAAACCCATCCACGTGATACACGAGAAAACTCTCATAGATTCAATCCATCATTAATACCATCGATCTTATCAAATTTTACCCTCTAACCAACACCTTATATAGATCATGTAAGAGATAGACCTAAATGATAGAGTTAAGATCATATATCACTCCCTCCTTTAGGATCATCGTACTCAAGGCTACCATGAATAGTAGTACCTTACCATCTAACTTGTGACATAACAATCACTATGTCACAAGTCCTATCATAGCCTTTTAGATATCCAAAATCTATAATGTATATACATAAAACATACTAACTCTCCTACCTATCAATATCATATATGAGCTTGTATCCCACATGGCTATGGCTTTCCTCTCCTCTAAGCTATCTAGTATGTATGTAGCCACTAGTGCTCCTACTACTGGTAGCCCTAGGATGGCATGCACATCTTCAAGAGTGATAGCTACATGTATCATGTCCCCATCCACCTCCTATCTAAAGGTGTTAGTCATTCATTCCCAGCATCCAAGGAACATGACTAATAGATCCACGCTTAGGATAATCCTACACATGTCAACTATCCCTCCTAGGCCTACAACTACTAGCTGAGCTCTATCACCTATGGTCAGACACTCTAATAAATTTGGTATCCAAGACACATCTACAAATTTCTAGAACTTAGGTTATCCCTACAATCAAGAAACATCAAAATATGTATTATATCCTCCATGTCATGTATAATCACAATACATTCTTTTTACAAATTTTAATCAAAAATAAGCCTAAATTGCTTTAATATATTCATGTTTACCTATTTTTAGCCTACTTGGTCCTTTTTGCTCATACTTGGTCATTTTGAACCATTCTATCCTTCTTTCAACCTTTGCATGCATTTTTATATACTTCTATCTTTTGGTCAACCTAGTTTGAATAAAATTCCCCTATTTTTGGCTTGGTTGAATTAAAAATATAAGTAAACCCTCTTATTTTCCCCTCCCTGGAATGGCATTGTCATTCTAGACTTTTTGGATCAATTGGAAAATTGTACTAGGTTAGTATTTTACAAAATGTATAGGGTTGGCACACACCTACTGGGTTGATAGTGTGTATTTTGCCCATTTTTAGCTTACTAGGTCACCTGGGTCGACTCGGTTACTTTTAACTATTGACCCCTTACATTTTCCTTTAAAATTGCCTTTTTGTAGTTTTCTTCCTAATTCTTCCAAACCCATTTCCCATTTTTTTATATGCTACTTATATAATCTAATTTCATTCCATTCAGACATCTAAAAATGTTAAAAATTACATTTTTCTAAAAATACACTAAACTCAACAAAATACTCAAAAACTAGCTTAAAATTCATTATTGCATATCTGTAGTGCACCTTCTATCACTCCTAGAGTCTCTCCTCATCTAGCCTATAATCTCCTCACCATCCTAGCTCATTTCATCTCTAGAGATATTTTCTCTCTCTTTCACAAGTCAAAATAACCAAATGACTTCTCTTTCACCTATTTAAAAACACTTTTTAGCAATTCAAATTCTTCAATTATTTTCCTACATATTCTTTCTTTTGCTTATATCTTTGTTTTTACTCATCTATTTTCAAAACCATAAAATGTGTTGGATTATGATGTTGTAGAGAATATTTTCCACTATCATATGTCTATCTTCCAAAAAAAATTATTTTTGGCTATTTTTTTCACTGACTTCTACAAGTTCACCTAATGTTCTTCATAATGGATGCCTTTACTTTCTCTTGAAGTCTACTTCTTTATCTACAACATTAAGGTAAGTAAAGGTATGTATTTTTCAATTTTATTCTTTCATTTATTGTATTTTATTCTTACTACACTTTACTTAGCATCAATGTTGTGTATTATCATGTTCTATTTCTTGAAGCACTATCCTATGTTTCACTCACATGACACATGATGAGCTTCAAGTGGGGCATATGTATACACATAATATTTTCAAACTTTTATTGATTACTGACACTTTATATTTTATAGTAACCCATTGATTCTTAATCTCTCTAAGTGCATGTCTTAAGGGGTGCACCAAAAAAGGGGTGGGCAAACCATTGGTACTTCATAAGATTGTTGTCCCATTTATTACTTTACATCTACACACTTTTCTCCTAAAACCATTCACCCTAAGCTTACTCTTCTCAATCTTATCCATTCCAAACATTTGTCATATTTTATCCTCCTTGTTCTTTCCTTGACCCCTTTCACTAGTTGACTGTACTAGGTCGAATGGGTCGACCTTATATATTTTTCAACCTTTGATTACTATATAGGGTCGATTAGGTCAAACCTGTACTATTTAGGGTATTTTTCATTAGAATTTATGTTATCCCTCTGATTGACAAAGCTTAAAACCTAGTGATTTATCCCCCAAAAACATACAAGGTTGATTGGGTTGACCCTATTTAGTTAACATATTTAAAAGGATTTAGGGAAAGATCTACCTATAAACAAGTTCATTTCCAATCATTTGTAAGAAGATAAGCAAAGAAGAATAAGTTCAAATAAACATTTTATTATTAACCATTCTACTTGAGGAATAAAGCTTAGGGTTTCATAATTTATTTAGAGATATATATCTTGTCTTGTGGAGAATCTTTTTGGATGTATAGATAGCTTGTGTAGCCTAGAGATGATTTGTTTTTTTTATCTTTACATACCATAATAATCTCTTGTGAAGCACCTTACCCAAGGAAGAGATTGAGGCTTGACAGGTTCATCTTCAAAGGCAAGTAGTCATAACTTTATTTCTCCTTTGTAAGAGTAGATAGATAATGCATTTTTGCTTCTTTTCCCATGCATTAGGATTATGTATACATTGATGTGATTACATGTTGTCTATGCATGTTTAGTTTAGTTCAGTTTGTTTCTAACCCCCACTTTGTACCACAAGCTTTGGTGTGCACTAGATTACATTTACTTTATTGTTTATTAGAATAGAGTGAACATTAAACATAGGACTCTTTTAGGGTTTTTACATGATTATGTTAGACTATAGGCTTTATAACCCTTCTTAGCATGGTGTGTTATGACAAGTAATCCCCTAATCAAATCTACAAGATACCCATATTGGTCATGCTCTTGCTTAACAAATGTATTCCTAATCAGAAGTGTAGGTATGCTCTATCTTCTCCAAGCTAGGATTGATTTATAGACATGATGCATTTTTGATTACATACTATTTATATATAAGGTGATTTATATTTATATATATAAATAAATAATTATATATATATATATAAGCACCATATATACATAAATATAAAACACCATATATATAAGGTTATTCAATTTTGTTACACTAGCCACCGAAGGCAAGCATTATAATGATCTACTCTACCATGTGGAAAATATTGTAGATAGAGATAGTGATGATGAGGAATGCTCTAGTGATGTAGAAGATAGGTTGGATATCCTGTAGGATTACACAAGGTTGCATCTGACCCATAAGTACTCCCCTGTGTGGACTTAGTCTACCAAATGTTTTTTTAATCTAGGTGTATAGAGAATATTTTATAATTTTTAGGACACTAGGTACCTTTTCCACTGAGAGATGTCATATGTTCAATTCTCATTTAACCATCTTAAGCATTTAAAGGCTTATGTATAGGGGTATCCCCTTCATTGTACCTCAGAATAGAATTTTGTGGAAGTAATGTAAAGAGAAGGAAGAATTCTTGTGATTTGCTCATTATTTCATTATTTTTAGAAGTTCATGTTTCTCAAGCTTTGCTAATAACACATGATTTCATTTATTCAATGGTTAAATATAATAGTATTTCTTTGAATGTATATTGTTATTTTGTTCTTTTAACTATTCTAATAAAGTTTGTTATGTATGATCTATTTTCCTACTATTTTACTAATGAATGTGCTTAAAATAATTTGTTATAGGTAGCTATTTTATATCATACTTTTTAGATATATTCATTATATCTACCCTATAATCTATATTGCATTTCTGATATTCTGATTCTAGCACTAGGATCCCATAGATGTTAATTTTATTTTCACTACAGTCAAAGGAAACTAAAGGAGATCTATTGGTCTTTGTTTTTACAAAGAAAACTTTCTTTTCTTCTCTACCCTACTTTTCCTTTCGAATTTTTTTTAATATGAATCACTTTAAATTAATGCTCACTATAAGTATCCATTTGTTCATTTAAATTTTGGGCATATATTATAAAAATACAAAATCAATTTTACATCATAATAATACAAATAAATTTAAGATATATTGTGTCATTATTGAGTTCCTATTATTGCTACAATAGGGCCTACTTGTAAGATAAAGGTGGTGGCCACATAATCATTCTAGCAGGACTGAATTAAGCCTTAATGTCTTCCAGTACCTACACTATAAACTAGGAGCTTCATCATCATCCACACTAGTAGGATCTCAGACTAACACCTCAATAACAAGATAGCCACTTGTTATGATTTATTTTTATCAATGTCATGTTTTAATTCCCCTCAATATATATTAAAATATTCCTCTTTTTGAATAGGTAATATTCTTTAGTTTTAAGGACATGAAGGACTTTATCCACTGATAGATGTCATGTATTTGGTTTTCTTAAAACCAATGTAATTGTCTTAATCATGAAAAAGGCTTATATATAGGGATTTCCCCCCTTAATTTTACTCAAAATAGAACTTTTATGAAATTAATGTAAATAAAGAGAATAATTCCTATAATTTGTTCACTGTTTCATTACTTTCATATTTTATTTTTTTCTCAAGCTTTGCTAATGACAGATAATTTCATTTTTCTAATGGTTAAATATGATAGTAGTGTCTTCAATGTATCATGTTAGTTTGTGTTTCCTGCTATGCTTAAAAATTCTATCTTTGTATGCTTTGTTCTTTTTTACCCTACAAATAAATTTGTTTAAAATTAATTTGTTGTAGGTAGTTATTTTTAAGCATACTTTTCAAATATATGTATTATATTTACAATAGAATCCTTACTGTATTTATGATATTTTGAGTCGAGGACTAAGATCTGATGAATGTCAGCTTTATTTTCACTATTATCATGAATAACTAAAGGAAATATGTCAGTCCTTTATTGTTTCAAGGTAAACCTTCTTTGCTTCTCTACCCTGCTTCAGTTTTTTAAATTTTTTTTATATGAATCACTTTATATTAATGCTCACTATAAATACTCACTTATTTGTTTAGATTTTGGGCAATAAATTGGCAAAATACAAAGCAATTTACATCATAACAATGAATAAATTTTAGATAAATTGTGTTACTATTGATTTTCTACTAACCCTACTGTAGGGTCTTCTTGAAAACTAAAGGTGGTAGCCACACAATCATTCCAACAAAATTGAATTAATTTACATTTAAAGGATTCACTATCTCCTCATCACATTCAAAGGATTCACTATTTCCCACATGTACAGGGAAGGAAATAAAGGGACTGATCATATGGTGAACATAGGGGTTAGAGGTGATTCACATAAACATTAGATGAGTGACATGGATCTCCCAAAAGGGGTCACTCTTATTATACAAAATGAAAAACCCCTATCATGTGTGTGATATGACTAATTTATAATTCCTAAAATCCATGTCACAAGGGACAAATCCAAATGCTAGGTGTTATTTAAGGATTCACTAATTTCAAACTCTCCTCTTCACATGCAAAGGATTCACTATTTTGCACATGTACTATGAAGGAAATAAAGGGTCTGATCACATGGTTCATATAAGGGTTAGGATTGATTTGCATAAACATTGGATGAATGACGTAGACCTCCCAAAAGGTCATGTGTGTGATATGACTAATTTAAAATGCTCAAAATTCATGCCACAAGGGACTAGAGTGGGTTCTCATGTTGGGGGATAGCTAATTATTTTTAAGGGGGCACTGTTGAGAAATTATAGGAGTCTTTTTCCTTATTAGTGGTCTCATGATTTTTTAAATTTTATGCAATACATGTTATGAGATAAATTAGGAGCATTTTACTTTAAAAAATTGTTTTAAAAAAAATTGATTGGATGCAAATGATAGTTGGAAACCCAAAAAAAAGGAGCAGTCATACAAATCTTTAGCCCCCTACTACTTCCCACCCCTCAAAAACTTCTCTCTAAATAGTAGTTGATCCTAATTTTAAAGTGCGGATATTTTAATGTAGTTTTTAATATATAATGATGTATGGGACCCCTCTACCCATGAATATAGAAGCATGAGGGAAAGGTTTACCACCTTAAATAATAATGCTAGGTGTTATTCCATCATTCATTCATTAAATTTTATGATGCGACATGAGGGAAAAGTTCACCACCTCAAATAATAATAACCTAGAACAAGCCAAAAAATAACTTTTCAACTCAGTCTAAAAAATAAATAATTTATAGTATCCTGAATAAAGCCAACAGATGAACGTTGCAAGGAGATAGAGATAGGGTGGAACCATTGAAACCCTCTCGCATCACGACACTTGCTTACTATGATTATTTTCTTACATTTAATAAAAAATATCTATTTTCTATTCACATTCACCATTTGGGTTCCTATTGAATAAAGTAAGTGCTAAATAATTATAATCTCTACCATTTCATTATCTCAGACATTTTATAATAAAAATTTAGGTCTATCTGAATCTCAGTGATTTCATAACTTAAAGTGGTAAAGAATGAATAAAAGGGCCATGTCAAGCCAAAAAAATAACATATTTTAGATACAGTAAAACAATACGTTAAATAGATTAAATACCTGACAAGGACCTATAGAAATAACAATGAAAAATGGGGTCAATCTTCCACCACTAACACCACATTTAACCTAACAGTCAATAAAAGAATCTTTTCATCCTTTTAAAGAGAGATAAAAAACTAAAAGAGAAAATAATGGAAAGAGAAAAAGATAAACTTAACCCTAATTTCAAAGGGTGCAGAAATTTTTAATTCTATAATAATTTAAAAGTTTATTTTATAATTTGTAACATATAAAAATATTTTTATAAAATATTTATATATTTAAACATATTAAACATTTAAACATATATTATTTAATAAAAATATTTAAATATTTAAAAATAAATAAAAATAAATAATAAACTCAGATAGTATTTTAATATAAAAATATTTACAAATTTTTATCGTTTATTATAATTCTTCTTATTAAAAAAGGTTATTTGTATTTTTTAATTAAATTACATGATTAAATTGTCTAATAGAGATTTAACTCCTTAATTTTTAGCTCCCATAGAATACCTTTGAGATAATTTAATTCACCAATTCAAATACCTGTGAGAGTGAGTCACCTTTCTTGAATTTACAAACTAATATTTGGAGACGAATTTGACTCCAAAATGGTAATTAAAATAAGTGACACAAAATCATACCTAGTAACTCAAAGACCTCTTGAAAAATTATTGTGTGGGTTTATCTAAATTATGGTTATGTGAAGGCATAAGCAATCTATAAACATTAGCTTTTCATTCATAATAATAGGGTGTTATATCTCAATGCAGAGTCAGGGTTAAATATTTCAGCCAACAAATAAGTACTTCAATTTTGAAGACCAATATTGGGTCAAAAATACATGGCCAAATCACATCCATGTAAAATAAATTAAATTTAAATAAAAATTTAAACCAATCGACTTCACTCCTCTTGAAAAAAATATTGCAATACAAGAATCATAAAAACTTCATTTATCAAGATTATAGAAATTTTATTATTAATGAAACACAAGATTTAATTATATCTCTTGGGAGGTTTTCAAGGGCATTTTGATAATTAATTAGTACATCCCAATATGATCAATGCCATTTTAAGCTACCTCAAAACACTTTCTATATATATATATATATATACTTTCCATTTATAGATTGTATCTAAATGTAGATTTGTATAATTTAATGAATTTCATTCCAATAAAATAGAAATAGACTCGTTTATGAAGATTTTCAAGTGAATTTTGATGATTAACCGGTACATCTCAAGATGATCAATTCCATTTTCAGCTACAAACTCATTTAGAAAGCATTTCTAAGGCATTCTAATGACTGATTGGTCTATGTTGTGCTGACCAAGATCATTTCCAGCTATCACAAGAACACTTTATATTTATATAGTATGTATATAAATAGAGTTACATATATGAATATATATACTTTCCTTTTATAGATGTCTTTAGATATAAATTTTTATTTGAGACAAAATATTGTAAATCAAGGTAAAAGAACCAAGGTGGGGTTTTTTCACAATCCTCATTGCAAATGATTAAAGCATTGGAGGAAAAAATTATCTCATTAATAAGAACACCTAAAAGGCATCCAAATTATGTGTTTGATTCATAATATGTATTTCATAACTCTATTTCATTAGAGGTACCATTTCATCCCTTATCACCACACTTTGTGGCACTGAATTTCCTACTTATGAGAAATAACTAGGTGACCCTAAGCATGATCAAGAAATGAAACTCTTTGTATTAAACAAGCTAAATTTTGGGGCCACTACATTGACCTCATCCAATACATAAAAATTTAAGATCAATCCATCTTAAAAATTTAATCTAAATGAACCAAAATGTGATACCAATTAAACAGTGAGCATGGAGGGGTCACATTGAACTATATTATAAAATACACTATGCAAGAAAACTATTAGATTCATAAAGCCTCTGGTGTTTCTTATTATGAATTTGGATGAGTTTCAACTCATATCTCTCTCTACACCTATAGAGGTTGGTATTAGTAAACCTTTTCCATGAGAATATTATGATGAGAATGCATATTGTGATTTCTACTAGGGCCATAGGCATTCTACTAACATATGCCTTCCATTGAGATACAAGATTCAAGACTTATACGAGTCCCAATAAATTACACTTGATAGGTCTCCTACCATGAATTTTGGATCACATATAAGGGATCATCATAATTATAAAATATTCAGTAATCCACTAGAAGATATATAATGAAAATTATAGAAGTTCAAATATGGAAATAGAAGTAAAATTATCATCATGGAACTTTGGAACCAATGGTAATGATTTAGAAATAATAGGCTCTTCCATAATAAGTGGAATTTCATCCACATTTTTTTAAGATGTAACATAAGTAAATTATCTAATAGGGATTTGACTCCTTAATTTTTAACCTCCCTGGAATACCTTTGAGATAATTTAATTCAGCAATTCATATACCTATAAGGGCAAGTTTCCTTTCTTAAATTTACAAACTAATATTTAGAGATGAGTTCAACCCCAAAATGATAATTGAAATAAGTGACACAAAATCATACCGAGTAACTCAAAGACCTCTTGATAAAGGATTTTGTGTGTTTATCTAAATTATAATTATGTGAGGTCATAATCAATCTACACCATACCAATATATAAACATTAACTTTTCATTCATGACAACAAGGTGTGATATATCAATGCAGAGTCAGGGTTAAATATTTCAGCCAAAAAATAAGTAATTCAACTTTGAATCAAAATAATAGGGTCAAAAACATGCAGCCAAATCACATCTATGTAAAATCAATTAGATTTAAATAGGAAAGTAATCCAAGCAACTTTACTCTTGAAAAAAAAATTCAATACAAGAATCACAAAAACTTCACTTATCAAGATTATTAAAATTATAGATGAAACACAAGATTTAATTATATCTCTTGGGAAGCTTTTCAAGGGCATTTTGATAATTAATTATTACAGCCTAAGATTATCAATCCCATTTTTAGCTACCTCAGAATACTTAATATATATATATATATATATATATATACACACACACACACACTTTCCATTTATAGATTGTATCTAAATGTAGATTGGTATAATTTGGGGAATTTCATTCCAATAAAACAGAAACAGACTCGTCACAATAAATTATACTTAATGGTTCTCCTACCATGGGGTTTGAATCACATCCAAGGGATCATCATAATTTAAAAATGTTCAATAGTCCATTACAAGACCATATAATGAAAATTATAGAAGTTCAAATATGGAAATAGAATTAAAATTATCATCATGGAACTTTAGAACTGATGGTAATGATTTATAAATAATAGGCTCTTACATAATAAGTGGAGTTTCATCCACATTTTTTGAATATGTAACATTATTAATAATATCTTTAGGAGAATTAAGTGGTGGTGTTATAATAGTAGGCATACACATTGGAATAGATGGTGTCTTTCAAACATATATGTTTACTTCAAATTTTTATCATATTTCTAAACTTGAAATTCCTCTTGGTCGCTTCTAATTTTTTTAGCATCATTGTAACAAAAGCAATTCATCCATTGTAATCATCAAGATAAAACTTGATCACCCACAACTTAGCTCTTTATCTAATAAATATAGATGCCCCCTGATTGAAACCAAAGGAGTTGTAGTTTTGACATAAATATTATAATAAGAAGCTATATCTTTACACAAAAAATGCAAGCCATCATAGACTAAAGCATTGCATGGTGATTCAAATCCCAATAGGTTTGCCCCCACAATTACTTTAGATGAACTTATTTTGACATTATCATGGGTTTGGAGTAACTAGTAGGTTTAACTGTCGATTTACACTCTTTCGCTTCACATAACCCCTCTTACCAATACACACGCACATAATATTATTTATTATATAAATATTGACATGTAATATGTATTATAGTTTTTTTATATATTAAACTGATTAATTATATATTCATATTATATATAAATTATATATTTTGTAAAATATATTTTAATTATAATAAATATTATTATATCATATAATGTATATGTTAATTTAGTTTATAAATCAATATTATATATTATATATTTCAGTATAATATATTTCAATGCATCTATATATTATTAATAGTATAGAAATAATATTAAATTTTTAACAAAATTAAATTTTTATGCTTTTAACGTATTATATAATGTCACATAATATGAAATTGGGTTGAGTTTATACTTCATTTAAAATTCATGTGTGGGAAGGGGTCAAAAATGTTCTCATAGGTACAGATTTAAAACTTTGTGGTACTTCACCATGTGCACAGCATATGAGGTAGATTACTTCGAAGACCAAATCTATCAAACATTAATGTTTGGTAGGCATTAAATTAGAATTTAAAATCATGTATCACAAATTTGAAATCATCTATCATAAAGAATTAAATTTAGTGTTATAGACAACACTTGGCACAAGATAGTGGGTGGTAAAGCAGATGGACAATCAAATTTTAAGTAATGTGAGTGATTAATTTTATAGCTGTAATTTGAATTTGGTTATAAATAGTCTACAAACTATTAAATTGCATAAAAATTATACAAATGAATATTTTCTCTAATTTACAAAATGATAATCAAATTTTAGTTAACCATGACATATTTGGAATTGTAATTAAAAGTAGTTATCTGCAATTTTTATATTAAACTGATTAAAATTAAGCTAAATTTTTAAGTGCCAAAGAATTTTTGTTATAGTTATTAACGGTGAGTTTATTTCTCCACTAAAATTCTTTGGTTCATTTGGAAATAAATAAATTTAGAAGTTGTTTAGTTTAAGACCAAAATGATTGCTTAGTAACTTCAATTTTGAAGTCTAACTATGAGATGTGTTTCTTGGCAGATCTTTTTGCAGATGAAGGTATCATAAAGTGATTTGGAGAATTGTTTATCAGTTTCTATAGATAAGATTGGTTCTTTTTTGACTTGTGTATACTGTGGTCTTATTGGTAGTTTTCTATAATGCATAGTAAGATGCATGTATTCGTACACCTGCAGTCAATTGTAGTTTTTTTCTTCTTATAGATGTTATAAACTCTTTATTTCATATTCTTAATTCATTATTTTAGTATGGAATGAATAGCCAATTTTAATATTAGGAAAATCTATTTTCTTTCTTTATTTTTCACTCATTTTTTACTAGAAATAATATATTATTTTATTTTCTTGAGCATCTTAGTTTCATCCAAGAATTTCTAAAAGTGTAGATCTCTAATTATGGAGATGGTCCAGCTAACACTATTACTTGACCACACTAATGTAGATTATATGGTGTTTTATGTATTGGAACTTAAATTAGATGAGAAGGATTTGATGTAAACCAATTATGGTGGTGTTTCTAATTGGATATATGATATGGTTTTGACTGATGATTTTTTGAAACATACATTTGGTTTGGAAATCTCACCTGCACCTTTGCAAGTATCTTTTAAATTTGACATGTAATTTTTTTTTTTGGACCTATTAAATTATAAATAGTGTTTAAAATATTATTATTGTTTTATATATAAATTACAATAATAAATATGTAATTTTTTAGGTTGTAATAGGAAACCATACCATCTTTTTCCTACCTAGATTGTGAATTCTCGTGTAGCTCATATATTGTTATAGCTACTTATGTTTATATATATAGAGGTAATTTTGAATGTAATAAGTTGTCATTTATGTAGATGCATGTAATTTTATATATATTCTTGACTAATTATGATATTTTATTTGTTTCATTGTTGACTTCATTTTAGACTCCTCCATCTATACGGGTAGGAGTAGAAATAAGCATTGCTAATGTGATTTCATTTATGCAAAAAGTTATTAAGGTGTGAGTTAAACTTGTAAATTATGTTTAACTGTAAATATAGAATTATTTTAATAAATTTCCTAACATAAGAACCCCCATGTTCACATTTTATATTATTTTAATAATCATATATGTGCATATATACATTTGACCTTGTTATAATTATTTTGTACATATTATTATTTGAATTTCATTATTTTATTGAAACTCTGCACATAAATATAATCATAACCTCATATAATTTGATCATAAGACACATGTCATCAAAATAAGATGATCACATCCTTCAATATTTATATCTAACTATGTCACTAATCATATAGAATATGGTTGGTCTCTAGTTGATTATGGATAATTTTTATGGGTCACATATGTCCACCATATCTTCTTGTGGTATTATTGAAAATCTAAAGTAAGATTTTCAATGCCCAACTAATGGCTTCCTATCATAATTTTAAATAACAAGTGATGTTGTACTTTATATACATAAAGGTATATTAATTTCTTGTATTTGCATTTAAGGAGAGACATGAAAATTGGATGGATGCACGATGGAGTGACACTATGATAATTATATTATGTGATGTATTAGTTTATTGTATTATAATATGCATATAAATGAGGTTTACTAAAAATAATAATTAGTCAATGCTACACAACAATCTGGTAGTTGTTGTTATTTTGAGTCTTAGTCAAATGAAACAACTCATATTTACAAGCCATATTTAGATGAGGATAGAACCTTATCTAGATTCAAAGAGATTTAGACTTGTATAAAATATTCAAAATATTTGTAATGGAATTGTGACAGTGTTTAAATCTTTTTACTATTATGGATTTACTTATTTTATATATCACCACTAGAATACAAATAAGGAATTTATTAAGATATTGTTTCATTTTATGAGGAGGCAAAAACTAACCACTTTGGGAAAACATTTAAACATAAATTATTTAGTAAAAATATTTAAATATTTAAACATGATAAATAAAAATAAATAATAAAAATAGTTTTAAATATAAAAATAATTACAATTTTTTATCATTTATTATAACTATTCTTATTAAATAATTTATATTTGTTAATTTACATGATTAAATTATCTAATAGGGATTTGACTCTTTAATTTTTAGGCCCCCTTGGAATAACTTTGAGATAAAATTCACCAATTCAAATACCTATGATAGCGAGTCACCTTTATTGAATTTACACTTATGAATCTATCAGTTAATTTAAACACTTATAACACAATAGATATATGACATGGTCAGATATCAAATATGATAGAGACCAATATGGAGGACGTTTATTTTTTAGGCTCATTAATCACATCAAACATTGAGTGTACATCAAGTGGGACTATCTATTTATCCCCCTTGATGTCAACTTCAATGAATACTTTGAACCAAGGTGGAGATTTTTCATAATCCTCATTACAAATTATTAAAACATTGGAGGAAAAAATTATCTCATTGAGAATAACACCTAAAATACATCCAAATATGGACTTGATTCATAATATGTATTACATAACCCTCTTGCATTAGAGGTATCATTTCAACCCTTGCTACCATACTTTGTGGAACTAAAATTTCTTACTTATGAGAAACATGAAGGGTGACCCTGAGCATGACTGAGAAATTAAACTCTTTGAATTAAATAGGCTAAAGTATGGGGGCATTACATTGACCTCATCTAAAACAACATTTAATATCAAGACATCTTACAAAGTTAATCCAAATGAACCAAAATGTGATACCAATTAAACAATGAACATGACAGTGCCACATCGAGTTGTATTACAGAATGGACTACACAAAAAAATTACTAGATTCATAATATGTCCACCATATCTTCTTGTGGTAGTAGTAAGAAGCTATAGTAAGATTTTCAATGGCCAACTAATATTTCCCTATCATAATTTTAAATCACAAGTGATGTTGTACTTCATATACATAAATGTGTGTTAAATTCTTGTATTCACATTTATGTAGAGACATGGAAATTGTATGGATGTACTATGGAGTGACACTATGATAATTATATTATGTGATGTATTAGTTTATTGTATTATAATATTCATATGGATGAGATTTATTAAAAACATTAATTAGTCAATGCTACACAACCATCTGGCAGTTATTGTTACTTTGAGTCTTAATCAAATGAAACAACTCATATTTACATACCATAGTTAGAGATCTACACTTTTAAGAATTCATAGATTAAACTTAGATAACTAACACTATCAATGGTTTGTGGTTGTTTAATTCAATATCAGGGGCACATGAAGTAGTCAAAATTATATTAAGTATGAAATGTGTTTATGAACATTTGATTGTAGTTCAAGTGGAATATATAAACAACTCTGAACATGCATGCCAAGTCATTAAAATTTATTTAGAGGTGGAATTATATACAAAAATTGGCATGATTGATTTTGGTAAATGACAGAGGGATTCTTATTATTCCTATGATTTGATCATAGAACCTTATCTAGATTTAGAGAGATTTAGACTTGTAAAAAATAGTCAAAATATTTGCAATGGAATTGTGAGTATTTAAATATTTTTATTAGTATGGATTTTCTTCTATTTATCACCACTTGAATATGAATAAATAATTTATTAAAATAACATTCCATTCAAAAATGTTTCATTTTATGATGCAAAAACTAAAGACTTTGGAAAGACATTTAAATATAAATTACATAGTAAAAATATTTAAATAGTTAAACATGATACATAAAAATAAATAATAAACATAATTTTTAAATATAAAAATAATTACAAATTTTTATCATTTATTATGATTTTTATTATTAAATAATTTTATTTATATTTGTTAATTTACATGACTAAATTGTCTAATAGGGATTTGACTCTTTAAATATTAGCCCCCCTAGAATACCTTTGAGATAAAATTCACCAATTCAAATACTTTTGATAGTGAGTCACCTTTCTTGAATTTACACTTGTGACTCTATCAATTAATTTAAACACTTGTAACACAATAGACATCTAACATGGTCAGATATCAAATACAATAGAGACCAATATAGATGGCATTCCTCTTTCAAGTCCATTAATCACATCAAACATTGAGCGTACAATGAGTGGGAATACATATTCATCCCCCTTGATGTTAACTTCAATGAATACTTTGAACTAAGGTGGGGATTTTTCACAATCCTCATTACAAATGATTAAAGCATTGGAGGAAAAAAATTATCTCATTGATAAGAACATAAAAAAGGCATCTAAATATGTGCTTGATTCACAATATGTCTTACATAACCCTCTTGCATTAGAGGTATCATTTCAACCCTTGCCCCTACACTTTGTGGCACTAAAATTTTCTACTTATGATAAATATGAAGGGTGACCTTGAGCATGACCGAGAGATGAAACTCATTGCATTAAACAAGATATTAAAGTATGTGTAAATTACATTGACCTCATCCAATACAAAATTTAAAATCAAGACATCTTACAAATTTAATCTGAATGAACCAAAATGTAATACCAATCAAACAATGAACATGGCAATGTCACATCGAACTATATTATAGAATGCACCATGCAAAAGAATTAATAAATTCATAATATGTCCACCATATCTTCTTGTGGTAGTATTGATCAGCTACAATAAGATTTTCAATGCCCAACTAATCACTTCCTATCATAATTTTCAATAACTAATGGTGTTGTACTTCATTTACATAAAGGTGTGTTAATTTCTTATATTAGCATTTATGGAGAGGCATGGAAATTAGATGGATGCACCATGGAATGACACTATGATAATTATATTATGTGATGTATTATCTCATTGTATTATAATATGCATATGGATGAGGTTTATTAAAAAAATTAATTAGTCAATGCTACACAACCATCTGGAATTTGTTTCTATTTTGAGTCTTAGTCAAATGAAACAACTCATATTTATAGGCCATAGTTAGAGATCTACATTTTCAAGAATTCTTAGATAAAACCTAGATAACTATCAATATCAATGGTTTGTGGTTGTTTAATTTAATATTAAGGGCACATGAAGTAGTCAAAATTATATTAAGTATGAAATGTGTTTCTGAACATTTGATTGTATTCAAGTGATTTATATAAACAACTTTAAATGTGCATGTCAAATCATTAGAATTTATTTTGAAGTGGAATTATATATAAAAATTAGCATGGTTCATTTTGGTAAATGGTAGAGTGATTCTTGTCATTCCTATGGTTGGAAGATAGAACCTTATCTAGATTTAGACTTGTAAAAAATAATCAAAATATTTGTAATGGAATTATGATAGTATTTAAATATTTTTATCAGTATGGATTTACTTCTTCTATTTATCACCACTTGAATATGAATAAGGACTTTATTAAAATAAAATTCCACTCAAAAATGTTTCATTTTATGAGGCCAAAACTAACCACTCTGGAAAAACATTTAAATATAAATTATTTAGTAAAAATATTTTAAAGATTTAAACATGATAAATAAAAATAAATAATAAACATAGTTTTTAAATATAAAAATAATTACAAATTTTTATCATTTATTAATATTATTGTTATTAAATAATTTTATTTATATTTTTTAAATTTACATGATTCAATTATTTAATACATATTTGAATATTTAATTTTTAACCTCCTTGGAATACCTTTGAGATAAAATATTTCAATTCAAATACTTGTGATAGCGAGTCACCTTTTTTGAATTTACACTTGTGACTCTATCAGTTAATTTAAACACTTATAACACAATAAACATTTGACATGGTCAATTATTAAATATAATAGAGACCAATACATAGGATGTTCATCTTTTATATCTATTAATCACATCAAACATTGAGTGTACATCAAGTGGGAATACATATTCATCCTCCTTGGTGTTAACTTCAATGAATGCTTTGAATCAAGGTGGGGATTTTTCACAATCCTCATTACAAATGATTAAAGCATTATAAGAAAAAAATTGTTTCATTGATAAGAACACCTAAAAGACATGCAAATATGTGCTTTATTTATAATATCTCTTGCTTAACCCTATTATTACCACCACACGTTGTGGCACTAAAATTTTCTATTTTTGAGAAACATAAAGGGTAACCCTAAGCATGATAAAGAAATGAAACTCCTTGCATTAAACAAGCTATTAAAGTATGGGACCACTCCATTGGCTTCATCTAATACAAAATTTTAGATCAATCGATCTTACAAAGTTAATCCAAATGAACCAAAATGTGATACCAATCAAACAATGAATATGGCAACGCCACCTCAAGTTGTATTACAAAATACACCATGCAAAAAAATTACTAGATTCACAAAGCCTTTTGTGCTTCTTATTAAGAAGTTGATAGAGTGTCAACTCATATCTCTCCCTACATGGGTATAGAGGTTGATATGAGTAAACCACTTCCACAGGGATATGATGAGAATACATATTCTGAATTCCACCAGGGCCATATGCATTCTACTAATAGATGTTTTTCCTTGAGGTATAAGCTTTAGGACTTATATAAGTCCCAAAAAATTACACTTGATGGATCTCCTACCATGGGTTTTGTATCACATCCAAGGGATCATAAGAATTATACAATGTTCAATAATCCACTACAAGACCATACAATAAAAATTATAGAAGTTAAAGTATGGAAATAGAAGTAAAATTATCATCATAGAACTTTGGAATCAATGGTAATGATTTATAAATAGGCTCTTGTATAATATTAAGTGGATTTTCATCAACATTTTTTGAAGATGTAAAATTAATAGTATCTTTAGTAAAAATAAGTGGCGGTGGTATACTTGAGAATGCATCATCACTAGGAATAGTAGGCATACATGGAAGAGATGGTGTATTTAGAACATATACGTCCACTTCAATTTTTTATCTAATTTATAAACCCAAAATTCCTCGTGGTCACTTTTAATTTTTTTAGTGCCATTGTAACAAAAGTATTTTCTCCATTGTAATCACCAAGACAAAATGTGATCAGCCACAGTTGAGCTCCTTATATAGTGAATATAGATGCACACTGATTGAAACGAAGGGAGTTATAATGTTGACATAGATATTACATGCTAAGAGGGTATCTCTTTACATGAAGAATGAAAGCCACCATGGAATAAATCATTACATGGTAATTCAAATCATGATTGGTCTACACCCATAATTATCTTAGATGAACTTAATTTGACATTGTCAAGGGTTTGGAATTACTAGATTTAACTATCAATTATTTGCACTCTTACACTTTACATAACCCCTCTTACCAATACATATATACATAAATTATATGTCATGATGTGTGTGTGTGTGTTTGAATGTGTATATATATAAAATATATGTGTGTGTGTGTGTGTGTGTGTGTGTGTGTGTGTGTGTGTATAATATTTTTATATATTAAACTGGGTAATATTATATATAAATTTTATATATTATATAATATAAATTTAAGTATATTATGTTGAAATATATAATATATAATTATAATTTGATTTATAAACTATATTAACATATATATTATATAATAATAATATATACTAAAATATATAATATATAATTATATTAATTTGATTTGTAAACTATATTAACTTATATATTATATAATTATAATATTATTAAAATATATTATATAGTATATAATATTATATTACATTATATAATATAATATATATTTTAATTACATATTTTAAATAAATATTATATATTTTAATATAATATATATGTCATTTTAATATATTAAATATATCACTTTCCTTCAATTCGACTTGACTACTCCCGAGGTGCATTTACATTTAAATTTGAAATTCAAATTTACCTTACAAAATGGGGTCCATTTAATTTCAACACCTTTTTAAGAGGAACAAAAATCATGGAACATTTTTGACCAGATATATTCTTATTCCTACATATTTCTAGTTTTTTTAAACATACATTATAGAGAACTGACAGATCAGAATAGAGCAGGTTGTAGAGTGTCTGAAGCATTGACCATATTTATTACTATCATTTCTACAGATCCTTATTTTTAATTATTTAATCTTAATAGTATTTATTTTATTTTATTACTCTATCTAAAATGTGTGATTTATTTGTGTTGACTTGGCCCTTTTATTCATTATTTAGCACTTTATGTTATGAAATTGTTAAGATTCAAATAGTCTACCTGGATTATTGTTATGAAATAGTTGAAATAATAAAATGGTGGAGATTAGGGTAATTTAGCACTTACTTCTATTGATTATTATTTATTTCTTGTGTGGAAAACCAATAGGGACCTAAATGATGAAAGTTAGGGTGATTCAAGATGACATTTTTTAATAACTATAATCAAATAATCTTAGTAACTAATATATTTAATAGTTTCAAATTTTAAAAATTATAGATAATCACCCAAACTAACCAAAAATATCAGCTTATAACCTGACAAGGACCCATTGATGTCTAAATGTTCTTTCCACTTAAACTATGATAAGATTAAGGACCAAATAATTTAAATAGAGTAATTATAGCACTGATTAGTAATGAAATATATATGTTTGATACATGAGATTAAATTAGATATGGTGAGATTTGTTTGAAATTATTTACATGTTCATATAAATTAACACTTTAGAATAATTAATATAGTTTATGTTCCCGTTGGACATCAAAATCCTATTTAAGTAGCCTTGTTGGTGGGAAAAATCCCTAGTAGTCATATCATAAGAAATAAATCCTTATTTAAGTACTTTCTAAGAAAGTTAAATTAATGTGAGATTAATATGGTGTTATTTGAGAAATTAATCTTGTGCTAAGGTGTCAATGTCGAATATCAAAATCATGTTAAATTAATGTGATAGAGATTAAAATGGTGACATTCAAATATTTCATAATGTGCCAAGGTGTCAATGATGGTATGCTTTAGAATTTAATAAAGTGTTCATTCTTGACTAGAATGACATCATTCAATAGTGACAATGTTACCTATTTTTTTACATATAAATAGATTGCAGATTATTTGACATGTTTCGACATTAATTTTTATATCTAATTATAAAGGCCAAAACATCAAATAAAATGACAATCAAATTTCAATTAAATATGACTTATTGGGGGATTGATATCAAAATACATATGAATATCATCTTACTATAATGGTAGGGTTATTTTAGCTACAATGAACCTCTACTCCACAAGATTAATGATGAGTTTATTCTTTTAAGGGATTGTATTTTATATTCAGTAATTACTCTTCTAGGAACTATATTTTTCACATACTAAAGATTCTTAATTTTAAATAAATTATGATAAAAATCATGACATCATTATATATTTAGAGATTATGCTATTGTAATATTAGATGCTAAAAAAATTTGATGATGAAAATCGAATTTTCAAGCCTAGCATGGAAAATTTGAAGCATGGAAACTGGAAATGTTACTATTGTGAATCTTGTGAATAGTTATGGATGTAAAAATTTACTATTGTACAATCAGATGCTAAAAATTTTGATGATGAAAATTGGAATTTGAATCCTAATATGAAAAATTTGAAGTCTGACATAGAAAATTTAAAGCATGGAAAATAGAAATTTTATTATTGTGAGTCTTTTGAATAGTTGTAGCTATACAATTTTATGCATTATGAACAAGTTATAATAGTATTTTAGGTGAATATAATATATTTAAATTTTATATTTTATTGATATAACTCTACCCCCCTATTTCATCCCTTCTTGAAAGTTTATTTAGTGCATTTCCAACACTATTGTTTGGTCTAGACTATCCCCATTATCTTAATCTTTTTTTTACTTAGTCTTGTTGGTTGTTGTCCACCTGGGCCTACACATTTTATTTTTTATATCGTAGAGAGAAATCATACTTGGGATTTAGTTGACCTTCTAAAAGGAAAAGAGGTCATAGGAGTTTAAGGTGTGTATAAGATAAAAATGGGTATACTCCACTCGTTATAATTCAATATGGGTAGACTCCTTGTTTGGTTTAAATTCTATAGAAAATAGTCATACAATAATTAATTTTCACCTTTTTTGATCATCTTCATCATCTAGTGAAAACTAACTAATTGCATAGATTTAGCCAATAAACCATGCAGTTCAAATGTCATTCCTTCTAAATGAATGAGCATGAATAGTTACTCAAAATTCATCTCAATTATGCATAAAGTGGTGAGCCATTACAATCCAAAAAAATGTTATCCCCATCCATGATAATAGAAAACATAAGATAATATAATAGGTATTATCCCATAGCTTTATACTATGGCATTTATCAAAATAATTGACTATACCCCCACCTATAATTAGGATTTAAAATTATGAAGCTAGGTAAATGAAATAATTCAATTGAGTAGCCAATTTAATATTGATAAATTTTTGTATACTCCTAGAGTAAATAAATATATTCAACTTCTATTTCTTGAGGAAACCCACCATCTTAATATTTGGAGTATTAATAGCTAAAAGTGCATGACATGAAATAGTAGGTTGACAATATTCAAATTCATCCACATGTGCTTCCAAACTATTGATGTATGTCTATGTCAAGAGAACAATAGAATAACATTTCTTAGATTATAGTGTAGGTCCTAGAAAACCTTAGGGATTCACTCAGTTTTACTAGAGATATTATGTGGTTACCACGTTCTAGTTTGCAAGTAGACCCTGATATAAGGACAACAGAAATATGGTAGTGACACAACCTACCTCAATTTTTCATGATGTAAATTGATTTGTATTTATCAATATAAGACCAAACTCTTAAACAAACAAATGGATATACATAATGATCATTAATCTAAAGTGATTCATGTTAAAAAAATTCAAAAGGAGGAAGTAAAGTAGGGTATAAAATAAAGTTTTATTACAACAACAAAGACCAACAAATCTCCTTTGATTTATTCTAACAATAATGCAAATGAAACTAACAGTTATGAAATCTTAGTGCTTAGACTCATAATATCATAAGTGCAATGAGTATTCTAATTTGAATATAATGCACATATCTAAAAAGGATGTTTTAAAATGCTACCTATAGTAAATTACCTTAAACACATTCACTAGTAGAGCAAGTTGAAAATAAAACATACATATCAGACTTTGTTAGCCTAGCTGAAAGCACAAATTGACAAGATACATTTGAAACACTAATACCAAATTTTAACCATTAAATAACTGAGATCATATATTATTAACAAAGGTTGAGAAATAAGAATGGATGAAAACAATGGAAATAGTGAGTTAATTGATGAAATTCACTTTTTCTTTGCATTAATTCACAAAATTATGTCTCTGGTTTAAAATGAAGTGGAGAACCCCTATATATAGGCCATTTGAATTTATTAGTCAGCTATAAAATGAATTGGGTAACATGACACATGTTATTAGATAAGGTCTCCTATGACCTAAAGTTAAAGAATATTCTCTATTCAAAATATGGGAATATTTTATAATGCAATTTGAGGGACCATGGGACATGTTTTCTATTCAAAAATAACCTAATAGATGGTTATTTTATTCTTGAGTTGTTGGGTTGGGATCTCACAGGTATTGTCATTGATGAAGCTCCTATTATATAAGAAGATGTAGTGTTACTGTTGGTTGAGGAAGAAGACATTCTAGGAGGGGTTGACAAGGTGGTGGCACCTGAGGTGGAAGTTTATTTTTGGGCCTCAACCTACCATTTCCATAGTTGGGAGAATTTCTTGTAGTCATTATTGATTAATATAAGCTTGATGATAGGCTCCTTTATTAGCTTGGATGTGAGCCTAACCATTACATCATGCCTACTTAGGAGAGGTCCCATAACTTTATTGATGACCTCAGCCTTCTTTATTATTTAGTTGGTAGAGGCTGCTAAATCCACCATCTCTTGTCCAAAGGTCACCCCTCTGGCCATGACTTAATTTCAAAAGTTTTCCATGAAGTTATTTAGTTGAGCCTTAAAGGCATCCCTACCAATGATGGATCCATCTTTGTTATCCAAGTGCATAATTTTGTCATACTTCATTAAGGTGATAACTTTTTCACCTGGTTGCATAAGAGATCTCTCTAGAGACCTCAAATATTCAATCCACTTGTTCAAGTTATTTCTCCTACCAATTACATAATACTAAGCAATGCTCAAGTCCTCCAAGGGAATTAGGTTTAGGTCTTCAAATTTATTCATTTTGATCAACCTCATCAAGTTTATTATATTGTTATTGTATCCTCCATATACAATTTATGCCTTAAGGACTTTATTATATATCTCATCTCCTTTTACCTTGTACTGACCCAAGGTATTCAACATATCAAACATTTCTTCCACATCTTATTCCACTCTTGTTATGGTCTACTCTGGTAAGGTGGCCTTATGCTATTGATCCAAGTCAACCATTATTTGTTTCACTCCCTTAACAAATTCAATAGCCACATCCATAGTTTCTTAGAGAGCTGAGAGGAGGTCCTCCTCATATTATTTTTGTTGGCCCTTCCTAAGCTTTTTTGTCTTTGTTAGCTTAGATAAGGTTTCTTATGATTCATACAAGATTGTTTGGTTAGGGTGGGTGACCTTCCTCTTGGTCACCCTCTTCATTGCCCTAGACTCCTTATCAAATTTTAGTGCAACCTAGGGAGGGTCTATTATGACCTAATCTAGGTTCTCCCTAGCAACTAGCTACATCTACTTAATCCATGATTTATCTAAATTGCCACTTTGGGGCTCTGATGAGGAGGTAATGGTTGAGCTAGAGTTAAACCTTAGAATTTAGACATTTGGGAGGTATTAGTGGTTGTGACCAATATGAATGCAGAGCTAAGGGATAAAGAAACACTAGTGCTAGTTGAAGAACTAGTGGAAAATAGGAGAACTTGTGGAAGGATGATAGTATGCCTCTTCTTAATCAATTATGGGCCAGGTCTAAGCATAGGCTTAGGCATGATTGGGGAAAAATTGGCCATCACTGAGACCTTATAAGTAGATGATATGGTAAAAGGGGTGATGGTGGTAAATAGCATGGTTATGGGCTTGATTATAGGTCTAGTGAGGGGCCTATAATGTTAGAGGTGGATATGACCCAGAGTTAGGGGGGTTCAAATATGTTTAGGGGATGCTTGTAGAATAAAAAGGGGGGTAAGTCAATACATTACTTACCTACATCATTTGATCCTTCTATGGTAAGAGGAAGGGGAGGTGATGTTGATTTTGAAGTTACTAGAGTAGGAACTATTGTTATTCCTATTAAATGTATAGACTAAATTATAATATCACTTTATACTTGGGACATGTTAGATGGGACCCTTGAGGTGGAAGCCTGCCCAAATTGTTTCCTATTGGTAGTCCCTAATTTCTCTAAATTAGGAGACAGTTCTTAGAGTATTCTATGACTAAGTTGTGGGTCAATTGGACCTTATTCTTCAACACTAAGAATATGGATCAGAGATGCTAACATTTTTTCTTGAATAACCTAGTGTTTGAATACCTAAAAAAAACCAACACTATCTAGTCTTCCTTTCACCTATGTGATCTCAATAGCCTTTAGCCTCTACTTAAATTTTGAATTATCATTTATATTAAGACAAAATTGGTCTCTATCCTCATGCTCATGATGATATGTGATACTAAGAGCTACCATGTGTCTAACATAATGATCTAATGTCAAGTGCATAGGGTCCTATTCCCTATCAATATCTTTATATAGATTAGAAGTGGACCTATGTTTAGCAATAGATATAATAGAGAGACAAGTTTAAATTTTGAATCAAGTGATGTTATCCAATTGGGGATGGATCTTCCCCTTTTCTTCTTTTTGCATAGTCCATCTACTCGTGTGTGTAATTGGCAGATATCCTACTCAGCCAGTTTGTCCACCACTATGGTGGGTAATATAAATGGGGATGTTATGATTCCCTCAACTCTGATTATGATGTAGTTAGGTCATATTGGTAGGTTCTCAATGTGCTAAGGGTTTCCCTAATATCTATTGATATCCTGGGCATAGTTCTTGCATGGATGGCTTTATATACAATTAGGTAGAATTGCTCAGAAAATCCCATATCTCCTACCTATATTTTTAAATTCTAACCTTTGTGAAGACATAGGGGATGGTCCATCTAATGTTTAGGTCCTAATTTGTAAACTATGGGAACTTGAGAGTGACACATATGGCATCAACCAAGTAAGACATCATATATAAATGATTTCTTTGGTTAGCCATGGTCTTCTTGATTTTGGTAGACAAATTGTAGGAGATGATCTCCCTAAGGGGAGGGATCGTGGAGTCATCTATAATCATATATTATAGTGGAACCCACTTCTCATCTATGTGGCTAGTGTATTCTACTCTATGTAACCTATTCATCATAGACATCTCCATTCTCACCCCTTTTCTAAATTGGGTGATTGGAATCTAATTTATTTTAGACTTACATATGAACCTCCTTGGGTTCTCTTCCTAGCTTATCTAGACTTCTCTAATATTGTGTGAATTGAGCCATTAGGTTATGGTGTCTTGATTGTAAATAATTTTAGGCTTGGACAAGTCATAATAGGCTTCAAATTCCAATCCAAATATATAAGTGATATCATAACCCAAGTTAACAAATTTTATCATGTCATCCACACCTGAAGTGAACAAAAATTTGGTGGATTAAGTCCACACAAGGGAGCACCTCTAGATTGGATGCAGCTTTGTGTAATCCTATAGACTTAAGTACCAAGATGTTAGACCTTTCCTATACAACACTAGGAGTTTCCTCATCATCACTATCCTAGTCTACCATCCTCTCCACATAGTATAATAAGTCATTGTAGTGTTTGTCATCTATGGCCAGTGTAATTACATTAAAGTTGGTGTCTCAAAATATTATATTTATTCTATAAGAATATGGGAATGGGACTTATTCTATCTTGGTGGCTCTAGATGTTCTTACTTTGGCCATAACTTTTAATTTTTGATTGAAGAGCCTACGAATTGCCTAGATGTTGAATGAATGTGCAAAAGTTTCTTAGCAAATCATATAGAGAACTTAAAATTTTTCAATAGATAGAAATGGTGAATGCTAAGCTTCAAGACAGTAAGCTTTGGACTCCAGATTTTTCTTAGAATTTTGAATTACAAGATATGATCCATAAATGGTAAGTATATTTCACTTGCTTTGACATAAACCCTGGGTGGCTCTTTAGTTTTATTCTGACAGCTTCAAAAATCACTTTTGGGAATTGGCCAATCATCTTTCTTAGTTTGTCCATGTGTCTTCTCATCATAGGCTTGACTTTTTCTTGAGGTGAATTGGCTTCATAACCACTAAAATGAGCCTCTATCAGCATGTAATTTGTTGTCCCCCAAAAATATAGCTATCATTTTTGGGACAAAATTTGAATTATTTTGGTCTTATAGACCAAAATTGTATCTTCTATTTTCAAAAATTTGTCTTAGATATTCAGATTTCTCATTTTCAGAGCTTCTTAGAAAATATAGACTTTGCAAATCAAGTTCAATGGATTTTACATGTTGATTTCTATAGACTTTGTATCTTCAGATTCTACAAGTAGGTTCATTTATACATATTCAAAGATTTTTGTAGGCAATTTCAGTCAAAGGAATCAGTTTTCAAACACTTAGTCATTTTCTAAGATTGTTTTAATGCCTTGGTTCGAATAGAAATCTCCATCGGCAAACACCAACAGCAAGATCAATGTCTTTGGCAAGAGTTAAGCACTTCATCAAGGTTCAAAGGTTTAATAGATTGGTTCAACCAATTGGTTCGACATCAAAATTCATGTTGGTTTAAAGGCAAGTACATTATGTTTGGTTCAATGCTTAGTTTATCGGCTTGTTTTATTCATTAAACCATTGGCTTGAACCATGTTGGTTCAAAGCCTTGGTTCAATGTCAAAGTTCATCCAACAGTTCATCAACTTTTTGGTTCAAAGGGACTTGGTGCGCTTCATTGAACCATTGAACCAATTCAACTAATGGTTCATCATCCAAGTTCAAAAGGGTGGTTCAACACAAAAGAAGACTTTTTGAAGGACAAGTGCCCTTGCGGAGGGCACTTAATCAAGAAAAGCACCTTTCTAGAGGATCATTTCTTTTAAGTAAGCTAAAAGGTAATTCTTTTGGATTCATTTAAGGAAAAACCCAAACACATTTTTAAAGGAGCTTGGTGGAACAAATTTCTGTGGACTATTTGTCCACGGGAATTTTCCCCAGACTTTTTGTCTGCGAGAATTTTTTGCAGGACAAATGTCTGTAGAATTACCCGCAGGGAGCTTTCAAATAAAACACCCAATAATAATCCCTAGGGAAACATCCGCGGGGAACATTTGCTTGAAGGAAATGTCTGCAAGGACTACCAAAGTAAAGGGCTGCCAAAGCAAAGAGCCACCAAAGGACCCTGAGGGTAAGTGCCCTTGCGGGGAACTCTTGGTGGCCAAAGTGAAGGATCATTTTGACTTGACACAGGCCATTTCTCAAGGCCCAAAAAGGGCAAGTCCAATCTGGAAGGGCAAAGCCAAAAGCCAAAAGAAGACCAAGGGGTGATGCCCACAAAGACGTCAAATTTAGCATAGTCGACTAGCCATTGGAAGCATATTGACGGGTATGTAAATGTCAATTTTAAAGACATTGAAATAGCCATTGATCCTTTGATTTACAGACATGAATACATTTCCAGAATTTAAGACAAAAACTAGCTAAAAGCAAGGAAAGATAGAACAATTGATGAATCTAGGGCTCGATTCAATTAATCTGGAAAGGAGGAATGATGAAGACAAGATCAGACTGCCAGGTGGACATTGAAAGTTGTAATATTTCAATTGCACGACTTGTTTATCTACATTGAGAAGATCAAATAGGTAAAATGCCCCAAAGTTCTAGCTTGTCTTCTTAACATTTCCCAATGCATCATGATGTATTAATGATCCTAGGTCCTTCTTGAAGTGGCTATATAAGGGACTTTCTTTCATTAAAAAATCATCTTCTTTTTGACAATCTAAATGAAACTCTGCCCAAATTGAGAGGCATCATTGAGACTTTGTGCTCAGTCTATTGATCATATTCTATTAATATAATAAGAAAGCAAGGGACTTTTTTAGACTTTGTGTTGTGAATTATTTTTTGGTTAAGGAAACTATTCTTATGTTTATTTCCTTGATTTATCTTCTGTTTCATTAATTTAATAAGCAGGATTAGTAAAAATTAGTCAAAAAGGTGTCTTGAAAAATCAACTGTGGAGAGACTTTGTGCCCCCATAGCTACCTACAGTGTGTTTGCTTTTTCATTGCTATGTAAAGGACTTTGAAAAGACTAAGCTTTCATTTCCCTTCGTATATTAATCTTGAGCATTTTAGATAGAGACTTTGTGTTATGTTTTGATTTGTTGGCTACCATACTCCCAGTTACATTCTACTTTAATTTCTAGGAGTATTCTTGTGGCTGGCTAAATATTTTTTCTTGAAAGAAGAGGAGAGCTATCTATCATTCCTTGAGTTTTTCCTTTATTTTGCATACATTATCTCTAAAGAAAGAGAGATGGATGTCTGGTCCTATCCTTGAGTATTATTTTTTGTTTATACGTATACATAGCATATCCACAGGGAACCTCCCCTTGATGAGAGGAGAGAGAAGTCTCCTTTTGATGTGATAAACTTACACATTAGGATGACTAATCTTCTTGCTTTGGTTGATAAGACATATTTTGTTTACCAGTATGCTAATAGACAAAATATTCAACCAATAGTTTTTGGTGACTCTATTGGGGATATACATAATATTGTGCAATTTGGAACCTCAAGTTTCAGATTGAAACATCGCCTATATAACCCATTATCATTACAGACTTTGGTGAATCCTTTTCATGTCTTACCCATTATCCATTTATAGCCTTACCATTTTCATCCATCTCCATTATATTATCTGTTCTACAAAACCAGAACTGCTAGGAAAGAAAGCGTAGTTTGAAGCCTCAAGCTTTAAGCTAAAGCAAGGCCAGTTTCTTTTCCATTTTTGTCCTATAATTTGTCAAATCTACTTAGATGTGTTATCCCTATTGTTAATAATCCAATCATGGCAGTTCCAGGCCCCTGGGGTAACTCATTTGGCCCACTTAATCTAATTCCACCCCTGCATGAGCTACCACTTAGCTCAAGGAAGAATTTCCCCAAATTCTTTGGTGATGGAAGAGTACACCCTGATGAACACATTACAGCCTTCACCATAGCCTATGGTGTGATAGGGGTAGAATTTGAAGACGTGGCAATCAGGATTTTGTGGAGACATTATAAGGTGTTGCTACAGACTAGTTTTACCATTTTTAGACTAGATCAGTGACGGGTTGGGACACTATCAAAGCCAAGTTCAAAGCAAGATTTAAACTAGTAGAAGATGCACATGCCCTTTTGGCCTAGCTCACGTAGATGAAGAAGGAGCCTCATGAGCCTATGAGAGATTTCATTGCAAGGTTTGACAAGCTGAGAAATAGGATTCCCATAATTGCTTAGCCTATAGTTGAGAATCTCAAATGCTTTTTCATTATTTCTCAACTACCTAAAGTCAGTTTCCTCTTGAGACATGCTAGTCAAATAGATCTTACTGCAACTCAATTTTTGGCCACTAAAGTAGAAGATGATCTCATCTTAGTAGGGAAGATAAGAAGAGATTCAAATAGAAACAAAGCTTCATCATATTATAAATTTGCATCTACAAGCACCACAGATCTAATGGTGCAGAAGCTAAAAAATGAAGTGCTAGCCCTCAGAAGACAAATGGCACAAGGGATGTCATCTGCTCCTTCATACAGAGATGTACCAAGGAGGACATTCCCTAATTAGGCACATCAAGAGCAACCCAATCATCTTCCTCTCCCACAGAGGAACCTTGCCATTGAAGTACCTTCAACCAACTCAATAGTTGGGTATTTGGAAACAGAGCATGATTTCTCTTTCCAACCTAAGTTTAATCAAGAAAATAATGTTGATCTCTTCACGGAGGATCAAGAAGAGTCAGTTGGTGACTCCCACATCAATTTCATGGATTACCAAGATGAACCCAGAAGTAAAGGTGGATCATTTGAAGGATCATATGTTGTGATCACCCAGTCCTAAAATTAGTCAACTCAATAAGCTGATAAAGGAGAAATAGAGAAGCGACCTCAGCCTGCAATTTTGATTGCTAAGAGTGAGACCACTTTGCCTATTAGCCGAAGGACCCAGTGATTGCTAAGAAAGTAAGTATCCCAAACATCTCTGTGTCTTCTACTTCAATTTCACAGATCAATCCTCCCACCCCTCCCATAAACCAAAAAGAAGAACTTCCATCCCCTATGCCTAGTCTAATCTAGCCATTTGACATAACTGATCATGTCAAATGTGTTGAGACCCAAATGGCAACCCATGTAGCCCAAATTTTGTTTGAGTCTTCAGGTAGGGATGAAATAGTAGAAGAATTGGTGGAGTGCGGCCTAAGTGTAGGAGAACCTTCCCTTCCAAATAAAGAAGAATCTGAGATATCTGAGGAGTTTGACTTGAATGATCCAATCATGTGCTGGATTGAAATAGTAGAACAGCAAGTTATGATAGTGGATTATGCTACTACAAATCAAAATCAGGGAAAGGAATCCATCACCAAGAAAATAAGGAGTGATAGTTTCCAGTTTAAAAACAACATCCTACCACTGAGCAAAAAGGAGAGACCAAGAGGAAGACACAAAAAATTGGTTTCTTAGTGGAGAGCTCCAATCACCCATCACCGTTTTTGGGGACAAAATGTCTTCTTGCTAGTTTACCAAGATGGCACACTATTTTCACTATATCTTAAGAAGAAGCATCTGAAATACTTCAATTCTTGAAGTATCAGATCTTTGCCTATGTATATATGTATATTTGTACAATTTTGAATTCTATTGTGTTTCATTTGTTTTCATTTTTGATGCCTTTCATTACTGAGTAGCATGACTCCGAAGCCCAATGGCATACTTGAAGACACTAGAGATTCTAAATTCTACTCCTTTCAATTCATTTTGCAATTGACAGAAGTTCCCCAACTGGAGCCAGCTGTTGTCCCCCAAAAATATAGCTATCATTTTTGGGACAACATTTGAATTATTTTGGTCTTACAGACCAAAATTGTATCTTCCATTTTCAAAAATTTGTCTTAGATATTCAGATTTCTCATTTTCAAAGCTTCTCAAAAAATCTACAGACTTTGCAAATCAAGTTCAATGGATTTTACATGTTGATTTCTACAAACTTTGTATCTTCAGATTCTACATGCAGGTTCATTTATATAGATTCAAAGATTTTTGCAGGCAATTTCAGTCAAAGGAATCAGTTTTCAAACACTTAGCCATTTTTTAGGATTGTTTTAATGCCTTGGTTCAAATAGAGATCTCCATTGGCAAACACCAATAGCAAGTTCAATGTCTTTGGAAAGAGTTAAGCACTTCATCAAGGTTCAAAGGCTCAACAGATTGGTTCAACCAATTGGTTCAACGTCAAAATTCATGTTGGTTCAAAGGCAAGTACATTATGTTTGGTTCAATGATTAGTTTAGCGACTTGTTTTATTCATTAAACCATTGGCTTGAACCATTTTGGTTTAAATCCTTGGTTCAACCAATTGGTTCAACGTCAAAGTTCATCCAACGGTTCATCGGCTTTCTGGTTCAAAGGGACTTGGCACGCTTCATTGAACCATTGAACCAATTCAACTAATGGTTCATCCTCCAAGTTCAAAGGGGTGATTCAACACAAAAGAAGACTTTCTGAAGGACAAGTGCCCTTGTAGAGGGCACTTAATCAAGAAAAGCACCTTTCTAGAGGATCATTTCTTTTAAGTAAGTTGAAAGGTAATTCTTCTGGATTTTTTTAAGGCAAAACCCGAAGACATTTTCAAAAGAGCTTGGTGAAACAAATTTTCACAGACTATTTGTCTGCAGGAATTTTCCCCAGACTTTTTGTCCATGGGAATTTTTTGTGAGACAAATGTCTTCAGAATTACCCATGGGGAGCTTTCAAATCAAACACCCAGGAATAATCCCCAAGGAAACGTCCGTAGGGAACATTTGCCCAAAGCAAATGTCTATAGGGACTACCAAAGTAAAGGGCTACCAAAGCAAAGAGCCACTGAAGGACCCCAAGGGTAAGTGCCCTTGCAGGGAACTCTCAACGGCCAAAGTGAAGGATCATTCTGACTTGACACAGGCCATTTCTCAAGGCCTAAAAAGGGCAAGTCCAATCTAGAAGGGCAAAGCCAAAAGCCAAAAGAATACCAAGGGGTGATGCCCATAAAGACATCAAATTTAGCATAGCCGACTAGCCATTGGAAGCATATTGATGGGTATGTAAATGTCAATTTTAAAGACAGTGAAATAGCCGTTGATCCTTTGATTTACAGACACAAATAAATTTCTAGAATTCAAGACAAAAACTAGTTGAAAGTAAGGAAAGATAGAACAGATGAATCTATGGCTCAATTAAATTAATCTAGAAAGGAAGAATGATGAAGACAAGATCAGACCACCAGGTGGACATTGAAAGTTGTAATCTTTCAATTGCACGACTTGTTTATCTACATTGAGAAGATCAAATGGGTAAAATGCCCCAAAGTTTTAGCTTGTCTTCCTAACATTTCCCAACGCATCATGATGTATTATTGTTCCTGATTCCTTCTTAAAGTGGCTATATAAGCGACTTTCTTTCATTAAAAAATCATCTTCTTTTTGACAATCTGAACGAAACTCTGCCCAAATTGAGAGGCATCATTGAGACTTTGTGCTTAGTCTATTGATCATATTTTGTTAATAGAATAAGAAAGCAAGGGACTTTTTCAGACTTTGTGCTGTGAATTCTTTTGTGGTTAAGGAAATTATTCTTATGTTTATTTCCTTGATTTATATTTTGTTTTATTAATTTAATAAGCATGATTAGTAAAAATTAGTCAGAAAGGTGTCCTAAAAAATCAACTGTGGAGAGACTTTGTGCCCCCATAGCTGCCTTTAGTGTGTTTGCTTTTTCATTTTTGTGTAAAGGACTTTGAAAAGACTTTGAGCTTTCATTGCCCTTCGTAATTACTCTTGATCATTTTAGATAGATACTTTGTGTTTTGTTTCAATTTCTTGGTTACCATACTCCCAGTTATGTTCTACTTTACTTTCTAAGAGTATTCTTGTGGCTAGTTGAATAGTTTTTCCTGAAAGAAGAGGAGAGTTATCTATCATTCCCTTGATTTTTCCCTTTGTTTTACATACATCATCTCTAAAAAAAGAGAGATGGATGTCTGGTCCTATCCTTGAGTATTATTTTCTATTTATACGTATACATAGCATATTCACAGGGAACCTCCCCTTGATGAGAGGAGAGAGAAGTCTCCTTCTGATGTGATAAACTTACACATTAGGATGAATAATCTTCTTGCTTTGGTTGATAAGACCTATTTTGTTTACTAGTACACTGATAGACAAAATATTCAACCAACATAATTCATACCATAACTGATGTTTATGGACAACAATGTGTCCTTTAGGTGTCATACTTGACATGTACTTAACACTTGGTATCTTTTCATACATTCTAGTAGTATACTTTAGATATTTGGATATATGGATGGGCATCATGATATTCTAGCATGTGGCATCTTTGGATTAAATTATACCTCCTTTTAATATTTCCTATCTCGACCCATTTTGTTTTAGGCCAACATGGTCTTGGAACCCTTGCTAGCTTTCCAAGTGGTAGGCATTCATTGGCTTGCACTATCATGTGGTTGTATTATATAAAAATCTTAGTGGACTCATCCATTTATACACATTGCCACATGTTACCCTTCTATTGGATTTCTTGTCTTAAATTATTAGATAAATCGACCCCTTTCATGCTTAGACTGATGTGACCTAGGATTTTTTTCTAGTTTGCTAGGTGGTAAGTTATTATTGGCTTACATTATCATGTGGCTTTATTATATGAAATTTTTAATTAACCCAAATGCCATGACACTTCACTAAGTTTTGTATTTTAATTTGATCATGTAGTCATTGGGTTTCATGGCTTCATTTGATCATATTATTGTCATGAGATATGGCTCCACATGTCCTCATCCCATTACTCTCAAATGCCATGAGGATTCCACATCACATCTAACTACCTAAGATTAAGTGACTTACTACTAAGTTTCATCTTATCATGTAATATCTATATTATGAAATTGAAATATTTCATCTTGACTATGGGGTGTGACCAAGTTCCAAGTGGCACAATGAGATAAGATCGTATTATCATGAGACTTAGAAAATAATAAAAGCCTCAGAAAACCATGACTAGATGCCACATGGCATGTTCTAATTAAGTCATGGGGTTTTGAACTTTGTAACTTATTTGTAAGATGGAACATCATGATTGGGTGACAAGTGAAAAAATACCATTAGATCACATTGTCACTCTATTTTTCAAAGGCAAAATTATATGCAGCAAAGTCTGAAACTCACATGACTGAGTTACCAATACATGCAACACTGTCACATGTCATTTGAAGTTGAGCTAGCATCAGGGTTATTTCTAAAAAAAAGGTGTCATGGTAATATAAAATTCCTTGTAATGACCTTTTAAATCAACATGGAAGGTATTAAAAGTCCCTTCAAGGTATTTCCTAGGAGATACCTTGAAATAAATTTTTAATCATGTGCATGTTCAAGGTATCTCGTAGGAAATACCTCAAAATAAAATTCCAATCATGTGCATGTTCAAGGTATCTCTTAGGAGATACCTTGAAATAAAATTCCAATTCTGTGCATGTTCAAAGTATCTATGAGGAGACCCCTTAAAAGTAATACACGGCCCTTCAATGTAATCCCTAGGACATGCCTTGAAAGAAAATTCCAATCATATGCATTTTCAAGGTATCTATTAGGAGAACACTTAAAGCTAATACAAGACCCTTCAAAGTATCTCCTAGAATATACCTTGAAGGGCATTATAGTACCTTCAATGGTACCTTAAAGATATATATTAAGAGATACCTTTCAAATATGCATAAGGGTGCCCTGGAAGGTATTACAAGGCCCTCAAAGTTATCTCGTAAGAGATATCTCGAAAGACAATTCCAATAGTGTGTATTTTCAAGGTATATACTAAGAGACCCATTGAAGTTACTACAATTCCTTTCAATGTATCTCCTAAAAGATACCTTGAAGGGCCTTGTATCACTTTCAAGGGCACCCTAATGCATGTTTGAAATGTATCTCTTAGGAGATACCTTATACCTTTCAAATATGCATTAGGGTACACTTAAAGGTACTATAAATCCATTCAAGGTATCTCCTTAATGATACCTTGATATGAAATTCCAATTGTGTGCACATTCAAGGAATGTTAGCAAATTTTCTTGGAATTTCTCTAGAACATGCTAATTATGGGGATAACTTGCACAGCAAGAAGTGAAAAAGAATCATAATAGCATAAGTGAATTTATAGAATCTTTAATTTTATACACATCAGAAAATATAAAGATAAACTAACATAGATTTAACAATTCTAAAACATAAACAACATAATACAAGATAAAACAATCTAAAATAAAATAGATTAAACATTACACACTGGGCATACACAAAAGAATCTTAAGAAAACCATAACAGAGTTAGTTTATTAATCTATATCACACATTGGAACCATATTCCATTATATCAAATTACTATATATATATATATATATATATATATATATATATATATATATATATATATATATATATATACGTGGCTCTATCTCTTCACATTACAACTTTTTGACATACAAAAAGAAAGAATCTTTCCATTCTTATATATATCACTTTGTTAATAAGGTTAAAGACATCTAAAAGATAGTATAGATGATAAAATTATAGCCTACACACATGTGTCCATCAATTATACACTTGTAATTTTATGAGGCCCTGCTCTATGTCCAACACTCTCTTGGATTTAAACTATTGTTTCATCTTGAGACAAACTCTAAACTCTAATCTCGAATAACTATAGAAAAGATATCCTTTCACAAAAGTGGTAGTAATCACTCTAGGTGATGTTAATCAACTTAAACCCTTTTTTCACTACTTATCCACCCTTTAGGTTTTCAATTAAGTAGCATACTTACCTACCACCCTTTCTAGTTTTCCATAGACTAGCTTAACCAGGTGGCCATCCTAGTTAGAGGTTTTCAACCAACTTGGCCCTACTCCTAATGCTTATGACTATGTTACAAAGTAGAATTTTTTTCTTAAACTACAAAAATTGAATTGTTAATTTACCTACTATAGAGATGGTGCCAAATTTTATCCAAATGGCTATGTAGGTTATGGTTGCTCAGACTCAACCTTTGTATCCATCTTTATCTTCTAAAATATTTCTTGGAGATCCTGCATTAGAATGAATTTAGGTTCATCTATGATATACACAATAGCTTGTTCAACCTAAAAGAGTTCATTCTTGAGCATTTTCCAATTATCAAGTATTTCTTGCACCATGGGAAGTAAAATGTGTAGTGGAATCTGAATGACCATGAAATTTTGCACATCTTCTTCTTTTGTGATGATAAGGAAGTTTCTAGAATTTTATAGCTTAATCTAGATATCTAACACAATATCATCCAACCTGTTTGTAGTCCTTTGGGCTTGAAAATCCTTAAATATATTTCATATTATCTCATTATATCATACCTAGATCTTCTTCATCATGATATTCCTAGCTTCTAAAGAATGTTAAAATGTGCCAATTCATATTTCTCTTATACTCATTTGATAACTCATTAAATATTTAGATTTATCCACCATTATGAACTTTAGTTTTGTAAAAGCCAAGGATTTGACAAGGTGTTACCTCTAATCAATCATTTCTTGTGTTATCTATTTATCCTGATGTGTAGTATTATCTAGGACCTATACATATTCCTCTAGTAGTTCATAAATTCCTTTTGTTTTAGCATGGATAGCTTACCCTTGGGTGTGCAATTTATGTGCACTCACCCAATAATTTGTTAACTAAGTTATCAATGTAATGATTTGTTTATCCTAACCTTAGCAATTTGATTTTATACTTCTACTTTCTCCTTGTATAGCCAAAAAATAATATGTTCCAAGTTTGAAGCCTTTTTCATAATGGATTCTTGGAATGTAGCTACTCCAATTTTCTTGGACAATGGTAGCTACAAAACATCCAAATATGTCTCAATGGAAGTGGAAGCAAGTGCAATGTATGTGGCTCCAACTATGGAAGTAGATGGAATAAATTGAGCCAATGGAAGAAAAAAAGTGTTACGATGAGATGACATTGTGGGGACATTCCATAACCATTGGGTATAAGGGTAAGACTTTGATAGTGAAGTCTCCTCTAGTTCACTTGATTGGGTCACATCTTTGTGGGATGCTACATGTTCTACTTCTACCTTTTTCTTAACTTCATTTTCTTTTATAGTATGTGCCTCAGCTTTAGCTTCAGCCTTGGCTATAGCCTCAATGTGAATTTAGGATGTCTCCTCGGCCTTGGCTCTGGCCAAAATTTCAGCCTTGGCATCTACCTTAGACTTATCTTTGGTGTCAACCTCTACTTTAGCTTTATAATTAGCCTCAGCTTTTTCCTTAGAATCTTGCACTTTTACCTCACACTTGTCTTCTTCCTCCTTCTAGTGTTATTCTTTGGCATCTTTATCTCACACCTCTTGTTCTATTTAATTTTATCTCTGCATAGCTTACACTTTGTGATCCTTGTGTTCTAACTCTTCATGATCCCTTATCTTTCTTTTGGATTCTACTTCCTTATCTTTCTTTCTCTTAGCCTTCTTTTTCTTAACCTCAATTTCTTCAAACTTTTTTTGTTATTCTTCCTCCTTGGTACGTTATTTGCCTTGTTCCTATTGTGTATGTTGGGATTCCTACGTAGTTTCTTGTTCTATGGCCTCTTTCTTATTTTTGTTCTTCTCTAATTTTTTATTTATCCTCTCTTATGTATTTATATTCTTCTCTTCAAGATATGGGGTATCGTGCATAGCATCTATTTCTTCTATTGGATCTGGCACAATGGTATCTTCAAGTCCCTTTGTTATATATACATCATATTTTTCCATATCAAATTGTGAGTACTCTAAATATTTATATTCCATAACCATACCTATATACATGAAATTTTTTCTCAACTCAATTAGAGGGACAAGTGTATCCTTATATCTCCTTGTGTCCCTATACTTCACCTGATGGGCACTAATTTTTATTATTGGCTCCCTAAAAAATACCATACATTTTTTTATAGTGGTTTAAAGTTTGGACCAATGATGTGTATGTTATTTTCAAAATAGTGGCCATAATGGGATCCCTTCCTCTAGTGGATCTACACTCTATGTAGATGATGAACCAGCTACTAGATTTGTTTGGAAAAATTTTATTGAAAGTTTATGTCGAGCTTCTTCTTGACCTTAGTATCTAGAATAATAGAGGGAGGGGGTTTCATAATGTCAATAAAAAGGTATTTTCTTACCTTATTTCAAACTTATCAAAGGTGCGCTACTTTCCATAAAAAGAATTCCTTATCCTCCTTATTATAGACCTCTTATCTGATGTCTTTGATCATGCTGGAAGAACTTCCTATTCATCAACCCTCAAATTTGTGAGATCACACTCACAAGATATCTTTGGCATATGTAGGTTTTCAAACCAAGACTTGGTTTGCCTTGATCTCTTTCTAGCTATTTGTGGTGAGGCTTTCTATATAAGTCCCTTATATTTTCCTTTTTCTTATTTTGGGGGAGCTATGAACTATTATGGTGAGGCATGTGGTTGCGTAGTTGGTTTCAATTATGCTTGATCTTTTCTAAGTTATTATGCACCTAGAAGGATGGTTTGAATAGGTTATATTAACCTTGTGAATAAATATATCTACCTCCATACTTCAGCTTATGCTTCAACCATTGTGATGAAAAAGTGCATTGGAGTTACAATTGATGTGGCCAACTCGTGCACCTTAATTTGAATACCATTGTATAACTTAATTATTGATGCATGTTGCCCCAAATATTACATGACATATTATAGAATTCAAGGGTGTGACCTAATTGACTATAGAGCCTCAAGACACCATGTGTTAAACCACCCTAGTTTCTCATAATATTTCTTTATCTTAGTCCAAGTGATGCCTATGAGGGAAGTATCAGGCTAAAATTACATAGTAACATTAACTTGGATTAGCGAGGACCTCCACTGGGTGAAGTAAAATAACAAAACCAAAAATTTATATTAGAAATTTTGGGAGCTACCTAAAAGTACCTTGTTGATATTAGTGGTAACCTTAGATGTGATAAAATCAGGCCAATTCAAGTTCTCATTCAAGTGTATCATGTGATACATAATATCAATTACTCCTTTTATTGCATTTCTAACCTACTTCATTATCTATAAAAACCTCTTTATTATACACTCTACCATAATATGCACTACAACATCCTCAATGGAGTCAATTGGGGTTCCTCCACCTGCTCTAGTGGAAAAAATCTCCTAAATAACTGAATGAATTGGTAGTGTGGTGTACTTGTATAGCAATAAGTATTTTCCATGATTAGAGAGGCTTGTCATTCTCACCATGGTCTATGTATTGATCTAAATGGTGATATCTTGGGACAAATGAATACCCCCTAGTTTTATTTGCTTAACAAGGTATGCATGATTTAATCTAGTTTCTTAAATGTAGGTAAATTGATTAGCCTCTCTGCATTAGAACCCCAAAGTGGATGTTGAAGTGCAAGAGCTCCTATTTATGCACCTGGTTGTGTTGATGGGGTGAAGAGAGTAACTTTGGCCATTTCCAAAAATTTAAAGGGATTTAGTTCATTAAATTTGGTTTGTCTAATACCTATCTTGATCCCCATTTATTTTTCCCATGCCTCTATGAGTAGGATCAAAAACGTACTCCTACCTATTACTATACCTATAATCTATGTTGTTTGATTCTTTATTCTACCAAAATCTGGGTCTTGATTTCTATACACAAGAGTATATCAAGACTAGATAGTAGAATACTCTTATTCTCCAAAGTCTATAATGTTTTGGCATTGTTCATCCCCTTAATTTTATAGCTTTTGGCATCCAATTTTCTCTTAACAACCTCTTTAAATATACTAACTACCTACGCACGAGTGCTCTTCTTCATCTTTAATATTTTGAATTTGATAGTGACCTTTTTGCCTCCCAAATATTTAATTTACCCCATAGCATGTGTTTTACGTGACCCTATGTCACTTCATATAGCCACTTTTTTTAATGAATCCACCTATCACATCTCAACTTGATATGCCTTGAACAAGATGCCATATTTTGAAACACTATGGCATTAATGGTCTTGCATGACCATTAACAGTCTTTATACCATACATGTCTTATCACTGCCACTTTCCTACACTTAATTTGAGTTCGATGTAATTATGGCTAGTTGGCCTTGATGATCTTTCACTAGAATGTGAATGCACCCTATGATTAGAGCCTCTTCTTGGATGTTTCAATGTGAGATTAAAGGCATTAAGGATTAAGCCTACAGTCATTTATATGTCCTAGAAATATGGTTCCTTGCAAATATTTTATCAAAATTGTACCCTATTATGAGAATTTTTTGATAATGTAGGGTCCTTTCCATCTACTGTGCATCTTCCTTGAAAATGATTTGAACCTATTATCATATAATAACACTACATGTTCCAAATTAAACTCTTTAGATCACAAGTTGTGATCATGACATGCCTTGTGAATCATTATTTAAAAAATTCTTCATTGACCATTAATGAATACAAAATGCATTTCCACTTCAAAAGATGTTTTTTTTTTTTATTTATGAATATCTCTATACATTCACTCATATATCCATAACTCAGTTTTCCCCCGCACACCATGGTTATATCAAATCATTTTAAATAACCTTTATAATCAACATTGAGATTATTACAAGGCCCTTTAAAGTATACCCTAGGAGATACTTTTTTTTTAAAATCCAATCATGTACATGTTCAAGGTATCTACTAGGATAAGCCTTGAAGGTACTATAAGACCCTTCAAGGTATCTCCTAAAAGATACCTTGAAAGGCATTGTATTACCTTCAAGGGTACATTGAAAGTATCTCCTAGGAGATACATTTCAAACATGCATAAGGTTACCCTTGAAAGTATTACAAGGCCCTTCAAGGTATCTCCTAAGAGATACTTTAAAATAAAATTCCAATTGTGTATATGTTCAAGGTATCTAATAGGAGACCCATTGAAGGTACTATAAGTCCCTTCAAGATATATTCTAGGAGATACCTTGAAATAAAATTCCAATGGTATGAATGTTTAATGTATTTACTAAGAAAACCCTTGAAGTGCATTATAATACCTCAAAGTGTACCTTAAAGGTATCTCCTAATTAATACTTTACAAACATGCATAAGGGTACCCTTCAAGGTATTACAATGCACTTCAAGGTAGCTCCCAAATTTTAAACTATCTTAACAAGATCTTATTCCATAAATAGTCATTGAGATATATCAACTAGAATTGATATGACACATTCTTCATTAACATAACTTAAGTAACTCAGAATATAAATTTTGAAACTATTATTTCATATATCAAATAGCTAAGATACCAAATCAATGACAAGAAATAGAAGAGACCACCATACAACATAAACTTACAGAATAACCTAAAGGATTTTTTATGTGTATTTGATGTCAAAATTTCTCCTCTTTGATTAGAGTGGGTGATACACTTTTTATAGGCTTGGGATGGGTCCAATCTCATCTCTTAATTAAATTTGTAGTAATACTCAACATCTTAATACTCAACATCTCATTAGAGACAAAAAAGTTACAACAAGAAAGATTCCCAAATAAGGCTTGCAGTTATTAGAGGTTTGCCTATGAGGTGGGAGATATAAATGATGGCACTTGTGCACTAATGACTATTATAACTATTTTAGTTATAAATGAAATCATTTCTACTATATTTGAGTTTTTCTCATAGTGTGGCATGACATTAAGGAGACCATTTCAATTATAATATGAATCATAGTTAGAGTAATGGTTATAATTACAATTATCAGTGGGGTGAACATGGATGTCATGGATTGTTTGATCACCTAAATTTAGAGGTAAAGAGTATGGCTAGTCTTGAAGTCATTTTCAAATGCCTCAAAGTCTAACAAGGGTCCTTTGAAAAGTTGAGTAATCTTATCATCAACTTTATGTGTATCTTTAGTGATGCCCCAAACTCTATGTAAAGGGTTTCTATATTAATAACCTTACTTCTAGCAAAACTCACTAGTTGTTGCACTTCATCCACTATGTTATAGATAGTGCCCTCAACCTCTGATCTAAAACTATTGGTAGCTACATGGAGAATGTATTCAAAAATGGATCCATGTACCAAATATCTATGTGGATTGACTACATGATTGATCCTTATTTCTCCTAAAATATCCATAGCTTGCCTCTCTTGACTAATCAAGAGCAGGACCAAAGACTTCATGTCTTAGTGTCATTTAATCAAGGTGTCTCTCTTGGTAACTATGTAGTTATACACCCATTCAAGGGCTGATATTAGGTTCAAATGGGCATAATCTTTGTTCCTAGTTGTTCCACTAAAAAAATGTAGTTTAGCCTCCATTTTATCCATCTTCTCTACCTCTAGATATACATCTCCCCATTAGGCATATGACTTGCCTTTTGCAACTCTAATTAATTAGATGATATTATATAGCTTCTCAGTTGCCCCTTATACATTTTTAATGATGTCCAATAGGGGTTATATGGTGATTCTTTCCTATAATTCTTTGATGGCTTGATCATATCCTTTGAACATTTCCTTGATCACCCCTATAGAATCCATAAAGGTATAGGGTTATTATTAGGGTAGAGAGCTCACATCAAATGGATGTACTTTTCTCCTTTTAGATATAGATAATATATCTTCCCTTTGTTTCAATTCCACCTCCTACCCTTCTATAATGAAGGTCTGCATTTTGACCCTCCTCATGGTCTTCATCTCCTTGTCAAAATGGAATTTAACCACTAGTTATACAATGACTACTAGATTTCCCCTACCCTCTTCTACTTGTTGTAGCTTTTGTAGCCATTCTAGTATGTTTAAGGTTATTGACTACTTAGTGGGATTTTTAGGCTCTGCTAGAGTTAAGGACTAAGGCTTGCCTATAGAACATGGGCTTAGGGGAAGAGGGTCTTGTCTATGGGAAAAGTGAGATTGTCCACCTATAACAAGTGATATTTTTAGGGGGTGTTGTCTCCAAAACCATCTTGCTCTTTTCTATCTCCTTTTAGGTATTCACCACAACATTTTAGGTGTGAGTAGGTTGGGCTAGTGGCATCCCCATTTGGGTGGATGGTTAAGATGGAGAAATAAATGAATCAAAAATGGAGGCTTAGACTAGGATCTCAAATGGGACTCATTTCTATAGTTGGGGATGGTTATTTGTGTTGAATAAAAAGTATATAAAGGGAATAATGAGGAAATTTTGTAAGTACTTAGTGGCTGAGACAAATGTGAGCCCAATAGTAATGGTAGTAGGTGAATTATGGAGTGGATTAACCTAAATAACATTCAAACAAGTTAAATAATGAGAGGGAATTAAAATATTGGTTGCCATTGTAGTATAAATTATAGAAGTTGAGGACAAAGAATAGTTGGATAAGGTTCTTACCTATTATATAGAAGCAACTAGGGGAATTATTACAATAGTTGTCATTGTTTTCTATGGGGATGAATGACATAGAGACACTCTCACTGATTGTCTACTTGTGGAAACTAGGGGTCTTGAATCTACTTCATCCTTGGTGTCTCCCTCTTCTAGAAGTATCTCAGTGGAAACTGAACTAGTCACCAAAATATTTATACCCCCTAATTGGGCCTATTATTCTTCAAGCCATTTATCCTCAGGATCACTCTTAATAGTCTCAATAATAGATACTGAGAGTGATGTCTCATATTCACCTTCCCATTCTCCTTCATCTAAGGGAAATTTATTTAGATCCTCATCACTATCCAATACCTCAATGGGTTCTATTATTCTATAACCCTTACCTCCCTTCAAACATCCCTTTGATCCCTCATTAGGTGCCTATTGGATAGGTGCACATTATGGTGAGGTCAAAGGAGTCTTGTGTTTCTTTTTATATACAATAGGCTCCATGGTGTGGCTATAAGTTTTTGTGGATGAAAATGGAATAGAAAATCATGAAACAAGTGTGATATTTGGTGGAGATGAGGGGAGATTAGATTGATATAAGCTAGTAGTTGAGGTGAGGAATGTGTTAGAGTTATAATCACTAAGAGGGGGGTAAATCAATGATCTTAGATAATTGAAATTCAATTTAAAACCTTTCAAAACTCTTAATCAGTTACCATAAGCATACACATCATTCATAGCAATGAACAAGAGAGACAATGCAAGATCAAGCACATACACATGACATATGTGGGAAACCCTCTTAGGGGAGAAAATGTAGTGGAACCTATAACTTGATTACTATCTTATAATAATAAGAACCAATTTAGACTAGTAGATACTGATCAAGGAAATACCATCCCTTATTTAGTGAGACTACAATCCAACAAGGTGATATAACACCTGTCTAGTTGAGCTACCACAACAACTAGACATTTAGTAAGTTTTACCTTACAAGGAGACTACAACCCCCTAGATGTTAAGTAACCATAATAAAACCTATGAACATGAAATATCGTAAACATTGATTTCATGTCAATTTGATGGAGATACAAATTACATCAACTCTCTTCAACTCTACACACTTAATGCATCTAAAACCACATTTTGGATCACTCTTCACTCCTTAGCAACAATTTTATCACCACATCAAAAACATGACTATATGGTCATTTTACTTATTCCACACTCTAATCTATCTCTAAAATCAGCCACCAATCTCACATAGACAACATCTATCCTTTTCTCACTCTCAAGACATCCAAAACATCATTTTTGATCACTCTAAACCTATTTGCTCATCCTCAATCTATAAGAGCACTATTCTAACATTAGAAACATGACCTATAGGTCATACACATAGTTGTTAATATATTATTCTCAAAAATCCATTCATTAGGCACATGTAATCTTCTTCACCTCTCAACCCTTCACTCTGAACCACACAGACAAGCCACTAACAAGTCTAGAAACCATCATCTTTGGTTTCACTATTTATAGAGCATTCATGATTATAAACACCTTGGTCAGCCATTATTCATGCCTTATCCTTTAATTAATCTATCACATCAAGATAAAACTCAATACTATCCACATAGGTTGGTCATAACACCCATGGGACACCCTTAAATAGCTACACCTATCAATTAGGCCCTTGTAGCCCTTATAGGTCTCATGGAAACCTATTCAGCTTATTTCACACTTCTTCTAAGAACACAAAGAATACAAGATCACTTTTCAACACATGGACCCATTCCATATGATCTATATTTCCCATTTAAGTTCCAAACACCATTATATCACTCTTTTACTAACCCCCAATTAGCTCAAACACCTCTGTACACACTGTCATTATGAATTAAAACATAGTCAGCTTCTAACCTTTTTATTCATACTACATATGATTGGCCAAACCTTCATAATTCACATATATGTTACTAATGTATTCTAAAACATACTCCAATAGATATCTCTCCTTTAAACATTGAGATACCAATAGGCACATCTCAATTACCCTTCTCAAGTTACTTGCAGAGCAAACACAAAAACATAGTCAAATTTAAACCTTCATAACTTTGACTATACATACTTTCAAATATTTAAATCTATATTACAAATTCACCTTGGAGTCTTCTACAAATTTTATTTTTACACCATGAGCAAATTCTATATGTATCAAAATATATGGCCCAAAAACTAAACACTAATCTTTCCTTTATTAAATTCAAATGTTTAAATTCAAATATTCATAGTTAAACTTTGGTCACTTAAAATGCATCCTGTGCCCTCACATCTTAGATTAAATATTCACCATAAATCTTCTTTGAACTTTAACTCATAGTGCACCACTACCCAAATGTTAAACTTTGAATAGTTGACCTCATCTTGGGCAACTTGGTAACTTTGACCTCATACGTTCCATCAATCTCTTCAAGATTGTCCTCACTTTAACCATGATATAAAACTAACACTTTGACCTATTAAATTTAATATACATATTTTATCTCTATCTTTACAATCACCTACTCATTGTTGATCCTTGGAATAATCTTGATTTTTATCTCTTCTCAACTTTAAACTTTGAACACTTGTCCTCATCTTGTTGCTTCTAGATACTTTGGAACAAACATGCTCCATTGATCTTTTTGTAAGGAACGCATTCTTTACCTAGTTTAAGCATAAAAAAATTGACCCATTTGACTTACTATATACCACACACACACACACACACACACACACACACACACACATATATACATGAAATCCCATGAATAATTAGATCTCCATCTGGTCCTAAACTTCAACTTCATGTAGATTTGGCTAAGTATGGGGACCATTGTAATCTACCTGGAAGGTGAAATTTTCACCTTCATATATTTTGCTTCACTCAAAAACATGTTCTAAAATTTGGATCATATTTTCTCATTTCAAATAAGAATCCAACCATGTATTAATTAACTCCTAAAACCTTTGTGTATGTGAGATATAATTCCATTAATCTGCTCACTTAAATTTTTCTACCATAGAGCCAACTATGGGTAGAACTACCTAGAAGGTCAACTTTACACACATATATCTTTCAATGTGCTTCATTGCATAACCTTAATTATAGTGGATATCAACTAGGCATAAAATTTAACCAACCCATATTATCATTTTCTCTTGGCACCTTCACACGTGTGAAATATAACACTATCAAAATGTCTACTCAACTTTTCTTTCCATATTGCAAACTTGGCTAAGTATGGGAAAACACTATCAAACTGCCTGGGAGCCCAACTTTTCACTTACATATCTTATATTGTGATTCATCAAATGACTTAAAATTTAGTGCATATCAACTAGGCATAAATTTTATCACAACCATATGACCAACTCCCCTTGACTCATCTACATATGGTAATTATGATGTCATGAAACTGCCTACTCAGATTTTCTACCACTGACCCAAAATGTTTAGATGAAAACAATGATAAAATAGATGCAAACCACTCATAAACACAAGCACTCAAATCATTCTTAACTTCTAATAGAACCCCTTTCATATTCTCAATACTTCAAACTCATCCCTAATCATCTCTAACTAGACAAACTCTAAAGATCAACCAATCTTACTTTAAGCATACTAGGATAAGCATATTGCACACTTTGTTATTGTAACTTAGACTATAAATACACTTCATCAACTCACTTTGACACCTTAATGACATCACCATGACATCATTTATAACTCTCTAACGGAAGTAAGGAAGAGGAACTTTCTATGTTGTGGTAAGTGGAGGAAAGGGCAACATAGAGAAGGCTCCACCAGTCCTCATAGTGGTGGTTGCTACATGAATTAGAGGTGAAGGTGGAAAATGATAATTGACTAAGGATAGGAAATAAGGAATATGAAATTCTTGAAATATGATAAGTGGAGGGAAAAATAACATAGGGAAAACTCCACCACTACCCATGGCATTTGTGGTGTCATGTAATACAAAGGGTGGAGAAAGGATCATTGCCACTAAATTAGTTGTTATGATGGAAATGGAGGGTGGAAATTCATGAGGAGATGATTGATGGGGTTCCCGATCTTGTGTTCCCATTTATGAAAGGGCCCCTTGGGAGGATCTAAAACCTAGTGCTTATTTTCAATATTCTTAGCTTGCTCTTTGGTGGTTTTATTATTATACTATATGTACTTAGCCACCATCATTGAGATGATGACCTTATTCATCTTGGCATGGACATCTACATCATTCAGGGCATTCATAAACACCTCTTCATGTCAAGTGTGGATGTGCATATAGTTTATCTTTACCCTTCCTCTTAATCTCTTTAGGTATTTCTTCATGTTCTCCTTGGGGTCCTATTCTTTTTAGGGTTCCCACCTTAAATAATAATGGGTTAAAGTTTTTCCCACTAGCTATAAGTGTTCCCATTTGGTATATTTAATATTTTTGTTACTAAGGGGAGATGGGTACATAACTCCCTGCCTCTTATTCTTAGTTGAACATCCATTGAGTCAGTTGATTAGTTAGTAATTTCTTATTCTATAAAAAAATTGGGACCAACCTAGGTAGATACATAAGGTAGGCTCCAGTGCCCTCTATCTTGACTATGGTATAATCTGGATAGAGCCAACAATCCCCCATCTTGCCTATGCTCTTATTGATTTGATCTGAGATCTTGGGCATATCTTTTCCATAGATGATCTAGTATACCATTGGGTATAAGGTTTCAATAATCTTGGTAATGTTCCTCTTAAACCTATGAATGTGGAGTATGTTTAACCTTTCACATATCCTACTCATAGCATACTCTTTTAAAGGCTCCCAAGGAACATCAAAATATGCATGGATGGTTCTAGTTATACAATCCACCATGTAGGACATCATATAGAATTTATGATATAGGGAGTTATTTAGATTAGTTATTATACTGATGATGTTAGAATTGATGATTTCCCCTATGTAAATTATCCTTTTATAGGTGAGAATAAGGTTGAGCAGGGGAATTCACACCTCATTGACATAAGTCATTCTCACAAAACCATAGATTATTTATAATAGGGCCATGGCAATTCTGACTCTAGGTTAGAAAGTGGCTAATTATAATAGCATAAATAAGGCCTCTAATTGAAAAAATATTGGGTTCATGGGTAAATTTTTTTAGTTTGATAGATATGTTGTTTGCATGTATCTAGGTATTCACTAGAGTTTAGTTGTATGTCATCTTAGGGGTAGGTAGCCTATAGTACCTTTTGAATGATTTGACACTAAGGTGGGCCACTAGTGTGCTATTTTGGCAAAAGTGCAATATTATTCCAAAAAAATACCATTTTTATTTAAATCAAACAATAAGTTGATGTAGGGCATTACCTCATGTTTAGCTACAGCATTATGTAGACCTATTTTCTTGATTGCCAACAAGTCATCCTAGTACCTCCATGATAATATAGAGAGTTGGTCCTCTAGACTACAAGGATTGGCCTTGTTTACTTATTCCTAAATATAAGAAAAGTGCTTGAAATTGTGTTTGAGGGTAACTTCATCAAACACTATGTCAGTATATTTTACTATTCTTACAATTGAATACACAGATGGAGGAGGTAAATTTTGAGATGAGGAGGCCATGATTATGTGGTTGTGAAACTTCTAGTTCATGAGGGTTTAAAATTGGGCATATAATTTATTATTTCAATGGTAATATGAGTGTAATTAGCTCTATAAATTTCATATATTGCCTTTGGATTCATTGTATTTGCCTAATTTAATGTAAGGTTGTTCAATTCATATGAATTAATGGTGTCAATATATTTGGCTCCTCACTTTTATTTTTTATATTTGAATTTCACCTGACTCATAAGATGGTGACACTTTGATCACCTAAGAGTCATGATATGGTGACACTTTAATCGTATCAAACTCACAAGATGGTGTCACTTTATAGGATTACACTGAGTCACTTGTATGGAAGAATACATACAATGCCTTTCACTGAGTCAATCTCTGGATGATCTAGTTGATGACATTTAGCATGATCTCATTTTCCCACTTGCCTAAGAATTTTTTACATTAAGTTCATTTTTTTAGTCTCTAGGTAAATAAGATGGAGACATTTGGCATAATCTTGAAGAGTTACTTGCTTGATAAAATTGAAATATTTTTTGGGTGTTAAAATGTTGTAGGTTCATAGGTACATGCCACATGTCCTGAACTATTAAAAAATGAAGTTTTAAAACTAATCTTATGGGTACCTTTGAAGGTATTACAAGGTCATTCATGGTATCACCTAGTACTACCTTCAAACATACCTTGAAGAGCCTTGTAAAACCTTTAAGGGTACCCTTATGCATGTTTAAAAGGTATCTCATAGGAGGTACCTTCAAATTTTTGGGTCCACCATAGATGTTCAAATCACATAGAGGATCCCAAAATATAATAAGCTAATCATTTTCCATAATTTTTCTCAAAACCCCCATTGTTCAATATCATTTTGTATACTAATAAATACATAGTTGAATATTGAATTAATTATCTATTTTCCTCTATGTGGCTATTCCGCTCTTATGCATGTTTTAAATGTATCACCTAAGAGATACATTCAAAGTAGGATGAAATGAGGATGTAAATATGTAGTATATGATATTAAAAGCTATTATTTTTTTAGATTGACATAAACTATGTCATTAAAAAAAACTTATACATTAAGATTTTAACATTTTTAGGTTTTAACATATCTCCATGCATATGTTATGGTATAAATATAAATTTCTTTTACATAGGTATAAATTAGACTAATTTTATAAATAACTTGATTAACAAATATTCTAATGTATTTTATAAATGTCCAAGCTAAAAAATCATACGTCAATGGCTTTCCAATGTGGAGACTATGTTTCTTTTATAGATAATGGTAAGGTCATTGGTGAAGGAAGAATACATGAAGTAGCAAGTCTAGATGTTCAATCTATGAAACCCATAAATCTCACTTTCACATGCCATAATGAGGAAATACCTATTGAATGTGTAAGTGTTAATGTGACTAAATATTTTGATCTAACTCTATTGCTTATATTTCCTATAGCTTTTGAGGATAATTTTGGGGGTGTAGTTGATAGTTTTACTATATGGAGCACAAAAATGATGCAACATATCATAGACAAGTTTTCTATAGACAATGACATGGAAGAAAGACAAAATAATTTTAGTTTAATTTTGAATATATAACCATCACAAAAATAAAACCCTTGCTTGGATTCATTTGTTTGATATATATATGATCCTACCATGTTTCAAATCCTAAGAAAAACTTTTCTTGGGAAAAGGGTACATTTGTTGCACAAATGTATAACTCTTGTAAATGGTGAAAAAAATGCTTTTGGTTATGTCAAATTTGCACAAATATGGGATATTTTTGGTTGCATTCTTATCCCAATATTATAAAATTAATTGGTAATTTACATAAGGTAAGTTCTACATCATTGTGATACTTTTAATATAGAGGTAACTGAAATAGCTATCGTTAGATGGCCTTCCAATAAAATAGTGGGAACTGAATGTAGAGCAATCAATTTACCATACATGACATTAAAGGATAAATATATTGGAAATTTTTAGGACATAATGGATAATGAAGTCACTCCTTGCCTAAAATTCCTAGTGTGAAGGCATCCAAAAAGAAATAACTCATGCCTACAATTATTTGGGCCAAAAAAGAAATCATCCAAAAATTTCACTCAACCAAGTGGAGTTTAATGAAAGCATAAATAGTGATATTTTAAAAATTTATGTAGATAAATGTTGTACCAAAAAAAAATTTAGTCAATATTATCATTTGATATGCTAAAATGTACAAGGATAAATTTTCTTGATTCCACCACAACAGATAGGAGGTAACATATCTTAGATGCCCTTTCTGTCAGTTTGTTTTTTTTTAAAAAAAAAACTAACATTGATTTTAAAGGTATAGAGATCTATTTGAAAGCTTGGTTTAAAATATATGGATTGAAGAGAAGTAGTTTTTTTGACATTCAAAATTGTCACAAAAATGGGGAATGAAATGCATTCCATGCAGGGAGATTTTGACAAAGGAAGATAATGGTAACTAAAGACTTGTTGGACCAATTGGTGGATGATTTTATAGATGTTTCTCCATGACTAACATATCAAGTAGATATATATGGGTCACAAGAAAAATTTTGACATATCCTAGCATCTTTCCCTCAAGAATTTATGAGGTGCCACATCAATGCACAACTAGAAGATATGGAATATGAGCCAATATCCTAGCCAAAATTTAATAACATTTGGATAACTAATTTTAATGATGTGACCATTTCCACATATAATTACTTTGCTAGGTGTAAAACATGCATCTTATTAACTCAACAAAAATTCTCTAGGTTCCTCTCTAGAGATCAAGAAGATTGTATCAATCAAGAATTTATGATGCACTCCAATCAGATACTTTTTACAAGACAAATGTATTAAACACATAAATGAATGTTAAAGAAATACCTTGAACAATTTCTCAGTGTCATTCATGACAAGGTGGAACATCAAAAAACATTTGTACCAAGGATAGTGACAAAAAGTAAAGTAGTTACCAAAAAAATAGTAGAATTGTCAAAGGTAGGGATTATAACACATGGTCATGGTGCAGGTGGATATGGGCATTTTTTTTACTGTATGTTCTTAGAGGGTTGAACTTTACTATCACCTCATTTAACAAGTTCTTCAAGGATATGGAAATAATAATGTTAGATACTTATGGATCTTTATTATATAAACTTGCATCTTCAAAATATCCATTATATGATGCAATTTTTTTTAATAACAACTACCTTAAATGCAAGAAATATAGATAAGAATCACAATCAATTGGTGCCTTCAAGAAACTTTATTTAAGGTTATACCTTCAACTACACAGTTGTTGTGGGGATAATAAGAATAGGTACTTTCATCCATAATCATATTTATAAAATGTTGAATCTTATATGGAATTACTATTACATTTACAAATTCATAAAATATGTTTTTTTTTATAGGTTTGTGTTGCAATATTTATCTCTCCTTATCTACAAAGGTGTTTTCCTCGACGTCGAGGTCATATATCTCCCTATAGGACATACCCATGAGGACATCAATGGCATATTTAAAAACCTATATAAATATATAAAGAGAAAATATGTATGGAGTGTGGAAAATATGATGGATAGTTATAGGACATTTGAAAATATAATAAACTTCATGCCATATTTGATTATAGAAGTAGTGGATTTAAAATACTATGTTAATAGTTACTAGCTAAAGGGAAGAAATGAAATAGTAGGATTGATAAAAGGTCAATACTTTGTTTTACACATGGAGCAAGGTTAGCCCATTATGTATTGCAAATACTCTATAAGAGATATAAATTCACCCTCATCCTCCTCACCCCCCCCCCCTTCAATTACATTATGGAGAAGAAATTAAAATGGTGAACCAAATGTTTCAAAAGTTAATATGATAAAAATATTTTTCAAAGGCTTGAAAAATATAGATACATCATAAGATTCCCTTATTTCAAAAGTATCAGATATAAGTAGAAAAAATAGTGAAAAATAAATTAAATATAAATTGATTAAGTATGTATATCAATTTAATAAATTTGGTTTGACTAGAAATAGTAAGTGTAAGGATCTAGCATATTACTTCCAAAACATCCATGACACAATGAAAGAAGACATGTTACCCTCTAAAGTTGATTTTACAAGAGATTTTTGGCCTAGAACTCACCACGACATACCCCTACATAGAGATATATAAAAAATTGTTCATGATAGGACCCTTGATTTTTGAGTGGCATCTACAGATACATGTGTTGGTCTAAGAAGCAAAAGAATAAAAATTGTATTTGATCTAGCTCAAGATGTGCAAATTAGAGATATGTTATTTTCAATACCTAATGATTCTATAAGAGTGGAGTACATAGTATGGATTGCAAGATCTAAAAAAAATATTGAGATACTAAAAAAAAATGGAGATATAGAATGAAAGGTCAATGTAGCTTGGTTCATCCCACTTCATGCAAGGAAAAAAGATGCAGAATAAGTAGAAATTTATTCAGGTTGTTGGGAGAAGAAATGTAAGCCAAACCCAACTAACATATATTTACCATCCATACTCATAGATAGTATCATCTATGCTTAGAAACTAAATAAAATTTGGAGAGGTCATACACTTATTCTCACTTATTTTTTTAAAGGCATTGTAACAGACTATTTGAATGCATCATCCCACTAGGCACTATCAAAAATAGTGATAAAGGATTGGGAAATTTTAAATGGTGTTTCCTTAATTTTGGAATGAGAAATATGATTAATTTTTTTAAAAAATTTGTCCATTTTTTGGGAATGTATAATGTTTTATTGTTTTACTTATATATATTTATTTCTAGTGACACTTTGCATTTTGGGTCTTGGAAAATAGACTTCAGCATTTATGTTTTATATTTTCTACTACAATAATTCATTATTTTGGTAATTATGCATCTATTTAATGGAATTTGACAATTGAAAAGTCCAATTCACATTTTTGTGTTTTAAAATGGTCTTTATCTTTTACATATTCCAAATAACTAGATCATATTTTGTGAATCATGAAAACCTCTTTCGTTTTTCAATTTTTCAAATTAAACTTCACTTTTTGCATCCTTTAAAATGGTCTTAGATAAATGATATTCACAATTTGCACATCAAAATTTAAAATTTAGATTTATTTCATTGCAAAATACACTTTGGCATTCTTGTGTTTGAAAAAAGGTCTTCAAGGTTTATGCTTTAGAATATCCCACTTACACATCAAGATTTATTCTTCAGCATTTGTGTATCAACAACTAGTCTTTGAATTTTTAGTTTTTCAAATTACACTTCAATAAAGCACCCAAGATTATGCCATATGGCATAATATCGATGACTTAATTGTGTATAAGGATGATCATTCCAAATAAAAATCCCAAATAGCACGAGCACCTAAGACTGCAACATGTGTTACAATCTCACTAACTCAACTATGTGGGAGATTATATTAATAATATAATAATAAAACACCCATGATCAAACATGGCATGTGCACAAATATAAGATAAACTTTGACAGTCATTGGGATATCACCTAATTCAGAATAGATATTTCATGATCCAATCAACTATTGACATGTGGCATCTTAGTTATCTTAGGTGATTTAAATCACATATCACTCGAGCACCAGATTGATGTATGAATTATTTTTCCTTAATAAATAAACCGCTGAGGCTTATTATCTATAAATGCATGGTCTATGAACTAGATTGAATGACCACATAAATTTTATTGAAGATATTAGAAAGACCACAGGCCTTCTGAGTATTTCATATATTTAGATAAATGTGATTTATGTGTAATAATTAGATAATAAGCCTGAGCGGTTTATTTATGTGTAATAATTATTGATGAAGTCTAATTTATTTATGATATTTTTAAACTACTAATTATTTTTTATCATTTTAAATAAATTGGACTTATTACAAAGATATTAGATAGATGTGATTTATTTTTAATAAATCCAACTTAATCTTGATACATTCCAATTTATTTTTGATAGTTTTTGAAAATTTGGACTATTGATAATTCCATATTATCTAAAATAGTCCTATTTTCAAGCATGGATAAATGGAAGAAACAAGATAGATTATGGGACCTTAATCTCTTATCCTTACATTGATGACATTATATCATTTATTTGATCCACACATCAAATGTGCATTTCATTTTTTGATCAAATTAGCTTTCATGACATCCTCATCCACTCTAAGCAATAGAAAATGACAAATCAAATATGCCACCCTGAAATCTACAAACCTATTTGTAATGGGTGATGTAGGTCATCTAAATCCAACCACTACCTTGAATCTAGGTTTGGTGTATAATATGGGCCCCTATAATCATCTAAAAATTATAATTGAATGTTAAGAGTGTTACTTAAGACCAACCATCCCTATCTTAACCCTAGACCTATCTTAGGGCCTATTTAGACACTTATCTAGCCTTTATGCAGGCCACACATGTCCCTAAACATACCTAAAGTAGTCTTAGACTCTCACTTTAACATCTTGTCCCCTAGTACCTCAAGTTATACCACCTAGATACTAGTGCCATAATTAAGATAGTAGCATCCTATGGTGCTAGTGTCCCAGTTTGGGTGTTTTTGTCCTTTTCCCTCATTTTAACTCCAATGGAAATATTTTCAAATGAGCAACCACCTAGGGTCATCCTAGACCTCTTTTAAGACCCACATAAGTACTATAACAATATATATACTTGACTTTTATCCATTTATTAACTAGATGGAAATCAAATGTAAATCATACAAATAAAATCAAAAAAAGTTGTGCATAATCAAGGTTATCAATCCCTATTATGCACTAATTCTACGTACATCCATCTACAACATTCTTAGGCTTAGATTACTCATATTTATAGTCTCAATAAAATTTAAAGCACTCAAATTAGAATTCATACTATCCTTAGTTTCACTTTCACCAACACTTAGGTGCAAAGAACTAGATCAATCTTGATCCCTATTCAGAGTATTGGTATGTAGGCAACTCTCATCACAATGGGGTGCTCAGGATGTCTAGACAGCCCCACTAACAACACACTTTACTAATTTTGTCAATTATATTCCCTAAAAACATATATGTATAGGGTTTTCATATAAAATTAGTCAAAATAGGTCATCTATAGATATCCATAACTTATGTGCATAAGAACATGCTTAGAAAACCTAAACATAGGTGCACCTAAAAACTCAAAATAGTTCTACATAGAGGACACTAGTGCCAAAATAGGGATACTAGTGCCATATTTTGCTACTATCTAATTAGGGTGCTACTATCTAAGAATGGTTTTGACACTAAGGTCATGTCTATAATACTCAAATCAACCTCTATCCTAGTTTGTAGCCTTTATATCTCTAATTTTAGTTAATTTCTAACTAAGTACATATTTAAATAATTTAATATTATTTTTAAAAAGGTTAAACTAGGTAAATTATGTTACAAATAAATGCTTATATTTATTTCATACGTCTACCCTAAATAGTTAAAACATTTGGTGAACCTAACTTACTGCGAATAGTACACAAACACTAACCTTAAATAACCCTAGGTTTATATTTCTAAACTTTTAGGACCCACATTCAGATTTTAGATCCCTCTATTTTCTAATTTTTATTTCATATAATCATGATAATAATGATAAATGAATTTTATCACTTTTTAATACAAAAACATCTAGCTTCCTTTGCATGTTTATTTCCTTTCATTTGGAATGAATTCAAAGATGACATAAACATGTATGTACATGATTTTTTATATCAATTAAAATGTATGTCATATTACATTCTATCTCTAGCATGTTATTTTTATCTTATGTAGAATTTAATTAAGAAAAAAATCTTCACATACATAGAGGATATATTACATAAGCTAAAAACAAGGTTTCAAGTTTCAATGTCATATCTTATGCACAAGAAAGAATATTCTTATCTTACTCATCTCCATGAGGGTGATAGATAATTTCCATCTAACCATGTCCATGTTATCACTCCTCTATAATATTAAGTATCCTATTATATTTTTAATAATGTTCATACTCAGCCTATCCACGCCTCCACCTCTCCCCTATGTTTGCCTACATGTTCAATTAGAATTAACTAGGGTTTGCACTTATGAGACTGAAAGGGGTCAAATTATCAATAAGATCAAGCTAATTGTACAATTAAAAAAATAGAACCAACTATTAAATGAAAATATTACAACATTAAAAATTAGATTACAAGAAAAAAGCCCATAAGTCACACTAGTGTCAATCATGTATATGCATCTTCACCTAGTCAATTTATGGCAAGAAATGTTACATATCAAAATAAAAATCACAATAAAGTGCATATCCAACTAGTGATCAAAAGATCAAATATGATTTTAAGTGATATTTTAAGGTAAATGATTAAAGCTAAGTTGATTAACCTACCTCCTTTACATCCAGTGAGGAGATCTAGAGATTATTTTGCATACCATAGAATGCATGGTCATCACACATATTCACGTTTAGAATTGAAAAAGAATATACAACAAATCATTTTTAATGAGGAACCTATACAAGATAAATCAATTAAGCAATCCACAATGATACATTAATATATTTAAAAAGGGTCAAATTTATAAATAGTAGAAAAGTGGTTACCAAAACATAACTCAAAACAATAAAAGGCTCGCAAAGCACAATCAGAGCAAAAAATAGTACAACAAGCATAGGTAAATAAAATAAAATATAAAAATATACCTCTCTAAAATGAGGTCTCACTTTCAAAGTAGTATGGGTTTGGTTAAAAGTATCTACAATAGTTTGATTATCAAGGTCAAGAGTTGGGAAAACATGCCCAAGGCATTATTACTCCTATTCTAGAGGTTGATAACATTGGTCAACAAGGCTTAGGATTTATCAAACATCCTAAGGTAAATCATTCAAAAATATAATTTATCAAGGTAAAAAGTGTAGATACATATGAAATATTACAAAATGAGCATGAACTTAAGTTATAAATTAAAAATCGTGTTAAGCCAACAAACATTCTCAAAAGTGGATTTCTAGAAAAAGAGCCTCAAAAACACCATATGCCTATAATAAGCATATTTTTAAAGGGAAAACTTACAATTAATATTTAAAATTACAATTCAAAAATGTCTACTCCACAATATGAGGTAATTCCCTATGTTCATTGAGATATAATAGAAATCAACACTAGCATTCTAGGTTATTATGATTATTATGATGCAAATAATGAATAATACTCAAATTCATATTTCAAATCAATTCAACTAAAACATATCAATCACACTACATAATAGGTTACCATTCTTATTTTTTATGCAGGCCACATTGATAGTGAGTCTCCCATGAGATTGATCGGTTAGTATGTTCCTCCCTTCTTGTACATATTTTCCTTATCTCTTGCTCCTTGTATATAGTTTAATTTTCATATTACTTGTACATATCTTATATCCATATAATAAAAAAACAATATAATATGGCAAAGCATAAAAACATTCAAATATATACTCAGAAAATACAAATTATAGATTATATACATTATCATGTTTACACTTCTTATACTTGTTAGGTACTATATGTGATAGCTATCTTAGTATAGTTGGTTATTATCATATGCACATTACTTCACTTATTCTTATCAAGTGTTCACAGATACTTACAGGACCCAGGTCCACTACACAGATCCATATTTTCTACTATTTACCCTCTCAAGGCATATACATAGATACATAAGATATTTATTTGATACATTTACCCATTTGGGGGCATCCTATACATAGTTTTGATTGTTAGGTTAGATATTTATAAACTCTACATCACAGATTTAGCATTATTATATCTTGATATTGATCATCCTACACCTACTTGGATTTTTTTCTAACTACTACTACTTTCAACTTAATCTATGTACATCTTAGCTCTTATATGGGTTTTTACCACATGTTCATGCATACTTTCATTTTTATATTTCCTAGTTTAGACTTGATTATGTCTCTATACTTATTTTAATCAAGTGCATTTGAATATGTCATTGATATATGACTCTACGCCACTTATTTTCATTATATGTATGCATTGGACATGTGCCCATGTCCTTATGTGTGCCTTTTTGATTGTGTATGTGAACATTTTAACATATACTTCCATGTGGATCTAATCCAACTTGCTCAGATTGAAAAAAATTTAACATCTCCTTGTATATCTTACTTTCTCATATTTAGTGACATGTGCCAATGTCCCTTGTATTGTGGCCCCTTGGACTACTTTGTGTGCCTTATATGTGTTTTATGTATGTTTTCTTGTATGTATCATGGCCATGACACTTGTTTCCTACTTGTTACACACTCAAATTTTAGATTCCATGAGGAACCTCATGCATATCGCCTTCCTACGTGGGTGTCATGATGGACATCATACCCCATCCCCCTAGGTAGTTACTTAGTTATTACTCAGATTTATTGTTCATACACATTATTATATCTATTTTAATATCTTTGTGAATGTTATATTGAATATATATCACACACTAAAAACGTATGCTCATATTATCTTACATTTTGATGTTATATATGCATATTATATTGGTTTATTATGAAAATATCATATATGCTCTAGCTAACACACATTTCAGAGTTTTTTAGTTTTAGGATAGTTCTTGCATAGGTAAAATAAATCCCCTCAAAATAGGGTGCATTCATAGAGGTTTGTCATAGAGATTAAGCTATTTGAATACACTCAAAGTACAATTTTCAACACACAAGCATATAATACATAATCATTTTCAAAAAAATACAGTGAGAAAAAGTGAGATGGAGACTACTTTCAGTTGCATAAAAATTAGAATAATTGAACATTAATACCTAAATTAGGAAACTAGCACCACATGATGCTACTATCCAATAAATGGTGATAATATCCAATAGCCAGTTTTTAAAAATTCTATATTACTTAGAAAAGTATAGTAGGTATAGTCCAAGTTTGTAGAGGTTCAGTTATAGATTACCAGTTTTATCCTAGTTAACTTAAATTGATCCAGTTTACTCAGACTGAGTGCATCATACATGGCATGATCATTCCCATTTTAGTTTAGATGTTCAAAAATAGATTATTATAATTCAATCCAAAATCCATATACTCATATATCATATTTGGGGTCATGTGTATGACACATTATTTCTATATTTCTCACTTATACACTAGTGTTCATATGGAACTACAAACTCCATGTCATTCTATATGTTATACACATTATACAACATGTTCCAAGTTACACACTAGATTTATGCCTTATACCATCTATAGTGTTCAGCATTTTTGGGTGGCCTAAATCCACCTAATATTATTGAGTGGCCATAGAGTTTACATATATAGTTACACATCTCTAGTTACATTTCATAGTTTTAGTTTTAGATGCATCTACTACACATGGGTATGTAATGATGGATTCATAATCTACTTGAGTTCTTGATATAGCTACATGAGAGAATTGGACATGCCATCACTCTAATCTGATCTATTCACAAGTCATGATCCACCAAGCAGAGGTGGGAAATGATGGAGTTAAAATTGGATTGGATTCTTGAGACACCCACACATGGAGGTTGAGAAATCCATTAGCTCAATCCAATTTATTCACTGATTGATCACTATATATATGTGCACACACATAAGGTATCATTAGGTTTATACATTATCTTGTGTACCTAGTGAGGTGTATTCATTCCTTTCCTCTCTCTTATCTATTAATTTAGTTTTATTTTTTGATTTTAATATTTATTAAATAATGATTGATTTATGTATGTTTCATTTACAAGACATGTAATGGGGAAGGATTCACATACTCATATTCATATTCATGGGCTTTAACTCTTAGATAAATCTAGGTATTCTTATTTTTCCTTCATCCTAATCATTTCACTTTGTTGTATTTATAGAATAAAGGGGGGCAAATATAATCATCTAAAAATGACACTTGAGTGCTAAGACTATTACTTGAGAACACCATCCATAGCTTATCCCTAGACCTATCTTAGGGACTATTTAGACACTTATCCAAATTTCATGTGGGCCACACACATCCCTAAAGTAGTCCCAAACCCTTACTTTAACATCATGTCCCCTAATACCTTAGGTTCTGCCACCTGGACACTAGTGCCATAATTTAGAAACTAGCACCCCATGGCACTAGTGTCCTAGTTTGGGCATTATTATCATTTTCCCTCTTTTCATCTCAAAGAGATATCTTTTCAAATGATTAACCACCTAGTGTTAGCCTAGACCTCTTTTAAGACTCACACAAGCACTAGAACATTATATACATGAATTTCAACCCTTTATCTACTAGATGGAAATCAGATGCAAATTACTTTAAAAAATTAATAATAAGTTATGCATAGTCAAGGTTATCAATCCCTATTCTACCCTACTTTTACATATAGTCATCTAGAACATTCATAAGCTTAGATTACTCATATTTTCAATCTACATAATATTCAAAGCACTCAAATTATCATTCATACTAGATTCACTTTTACTTGCCTAAGTATTTAGGTGGGGAGAACTACATTTGGATTGACCCCTCTTCAAAGTATTAGTATGTAGGCAACTCTCATCACAATGAGGTGTTGAGGATGTCCAACCTACCTCAATAATAACACATTTTTCTAATTTTTCCAACTAAATTCCCTAACATCATGGAGTGTGAGGGGTTGCATAAAAAATTAGACAAAATAAGTCATCTATAGATATCTAGATTTCATGCACACAAAAATTGACTTAGTAGACCCAGACATGGGTGCATCTAAAAGTTTAGAACATTTTTGTATAGAGGACACTAATTCAAAAATAAGAACAATAAATCCACATGGTGATACTATATAATTATATCACTACTATATAAGAAGGGTTTTGAGTCTTGAGTCATGTTCATGACACTCAGATCAACCTCTCTCCCAGTTTATAGCCTCTATATCTCCCATTTCAGTCAATTTCTAGCTAAATACATGTTTACATTATTTATTGCTATTTTTATAAAGGTCAAACTAGGTCAATTCTATTACAAATTAGTGGTTGCATTTATTTCATATTTCTATCTTGATTTACTATACTCAAACCTTTAAAAACCTAGGGATTAAACTCCACAAACCCAATATAGTTATAACATTTGGTGAGCTTGATTTACTTTAAACAATGCATAAATTGTAACCCTAGATAACCCTAGGGTTTATGTTTCCATCCTTCTAAGACCCACATTCAGATGTTGGATCCATGTATTTTCTAATTTGTATTTCATATAATCATGATAATAATGATATATGAAATTTATCACTTTCAATACAAATTTTTTTAGCTTCCTTTGCATACTTGTGTGCTTTCATTTGGAACAAATTCAAAGATGACATAAACACATATGTACATGATACTTTATATCAATTAAAATGTATGTCATATTTAATTCTATATTTATCATGTTATTATTACTTTATGTTTAATTCAATTAAGAAACAAATCCTTACATACATATAGGATCTATTACATAAGCTAAAAACTAGGTTTCAAGTTTTGATGTCATATTTTATGCACATGAAATAATATCCTTCTCCTCCTTATCTCCATGAGGATGATAGCTACTTTCCCTCTAATTGGGTCCATATTATCACTCCTCTATGAGATAAATTAGCCTATACTATTGTTACTAATGTCCATTCTCAGCTTAGTCATGCATCCACCTCTCCCCTACAGGGTGTGTGCCTACATGTCTAATTAGAAGAAACCAAGTTTTAAAATTTTGAGACTCTAAGGGATAAAATTATCAATGTGAACAAGCTAATTATAGAATTAAAAAATTAGAATCAACTATTACATTAAAATATTATAATATTGGAAAATCATATTACAAGACAAAAGCCCATAGAGCATATTAGTGTCAATCACGTATATGCATCTTCACCTAGTTAACTTATGGCAAGCAATGTTACATATCAAAATAATGAATCACAATAAATTGAATCTACAACTAATGATTCAAAAAGTATTCAAATATCAAATAAGAGTTCAAGTGATATTCTAAGGTAAATAATTAAAGCTAAGATGATCGACCTACCTCCTTTACATCCAATGAAGAGATCTAGATATTATTGTGCATACCATAGAATGCATGATCATCATACAAATTCATTCTTAGCATTAAAAAAGCATATACAACACATCATTGTCAATGAGGAACCTATACAAGATAAATTAGTTAATCAATCCATAATGATACAGGAACATAATCAAAAATGGTCAAATTTAGAAATAGTACAAAAGTGGTTACCAAATCATAACTCAAAAAAAAAGGTTCAAAAGGCATAATCAAAGCAAAAAATAGTACAAAAAACATAGTAAATCAAGTAAAAGATACTAATATACCTCTCCAAAATGAGGTCTCACTTTCAAATCAGTATGGGTTTGGTCAAAAGTATCTAAAATAGTTTGATTATCAAGTTCAAGGGTTGGGAAAACATACCCAAGGCATTATTACTCCTATTCTAGCAATTGATAACGTTGGTCAACAAAGCTTGGGATTTATTGAACATCCTAAGGCAAATCATTCATAAGTAAAATTTATCAAGGCAAAAAATCTAGATACATAATAAATGTTATAAAATGAGCAATAACTTAAGTTGCAAAATCAAAATCATGTTAAGCCAACAAACATTCTCAAAAGTGGCTTTCTATTAAAAGAGCTTCCAAAGATCCATATGCCTATAATAAGCATAGTTTCAAAGGGCATAGTTACAATTAATATTTCAAATCACAATTTAGAAAAGTCTACTCCACATTATGAGTAATTACCTATGCTCATCCAAATATAATAAAATTCAACACTAGCATTCCTAGTTATTATAATTATTATGATGTGAATAATGAACAATACTCATATTCATACTGCAACTCAATTCAAATACGACATATCAATCAAACTACATGAGAGGTTACCATTATTATTTTTGACATAGGATACATTGGTAGTGAGTCTCCCATGAGACTCATCGGTTAGTATGTTCCTCCCTTCTTGTACATAGTTTCCTTATCTCTTGCTCCTTGTATATAGTTTCATTTTCATGTTACTTGAACATAACTTATATCCATAAAATACAAAAACAATATGATATGCCAAAACATAAAAACATTGAAATATTTACTCATAAAATAAAATCTACATGGTCATGTTTACACTTCTTATACTTTTTAAGTATTATATATGCTAGCTATCTTAGTATAGTAGGTTATTATCACACACACCTTGTTTCACTTATTCTTTTCGACTATTCATAGATACTTAGAGGACCCAGTTCCACTACATAGATCCATATTTTCTACTATTTACCCACTCGAGTCATACACACACATGTGCACATGCGCGCACACACACACACACACACACACACACACACACACATATAATATTATTTATTTAATACATTCATCCATTTGGGGGCATCCTATACATAGATTTGATTGCTAAGTTACATCTTTATAAACTATAAATCATATATTTAGCATTTTTATATCTTGATATTGATCATCATATGCCTACTCAAATTTTTTACCAACTACTAATACTTTAGACTCAACTGATGTAGATTTTATCTCTTATATGGATATGTACCATGTGTTCATATATAATTTCATTTCTATATTCCTATTTTACACTTGATTGTGTTTATATGCTTCTTTTCTTCAATAAAAATTGAACATACCATTGATATATGACTCTACACCACTTATTTTCATTATATGTATGTATTATACATGTGGTTATGCCCTTGTGTATGCCTCCCTGATTATGTATGTGAGCATTTTAACATATCCTTCCATGTGGATCTAATCCAACTTGATTTTTATTTACATGTGTAGACATTTAAACATCTCATTGTATGTCTTACTATCTAGGATTTAATGACATGTGTTGATGTCCCTTGTATTATGTCCCCTTGACCTACTTTGCATGCCTCATGTGTATTGTATGTATGCTTTCTTATATGTGTCATGACCATGACACTTGTTTCCTACCTATTACACACTCTAATTTTATATTTCATGAGGGACCTCATGCATCTCCCCTTCCCACTTGGGCTTCATGATGGACATCATGCCCCATCCCCCTAGGTAGCTACTTAGTTATTACTCAAATTTTGTTTGTATATACATTGTTATATCTATCTTGATATCCTTATGAATGTTATATCTAACATACATCTTACACTATAAAATTATTCTTAGATTATCTTATATTATGATGTTATGTATGCATATTATATTGGTTTATTATGCAGATATCATATATGCTCTGGCTAACACACATTTTAGAGAGTTTTTTTTATAAATAGTTTTTGCATAGGTACAACAACTACCCTAGAAAGAGGGGGAACTCATAAAGGTTTGTCATGAACATCAGGCTATCTGAATGCACTCATATTATGGTTTTTAACACATAGGCATATAATACATAATCATTTTTAGGAAAATATAGTGGGAAATAGTGACAGATAGACTAGTTTTAGTTTCATAGAAATTAGAATAATTAGACATTAATGCCTAAATTGGGATACTATCACCACATGACATTATTTTCCAAGATATGGTACTACTATCCAATCGTCTAAGTTTCAAAAAAATTATCTTAGCTAAGAAAGTACAATAATTATAGTCTAGGTTTATATAGGTTTAGTTATAGATTACCAATTTTGGCTTAGTTTAGCTCAGATTCATACTAGTTTGCTTAGATTGGGGGTATCATACATGTCATGATCATTATCATTTTAGTTTAGATTCTCAAAAATAAATTATTACAATCCAATCTAGAATCCATGTTCTCATATATCAGATTTAGGGTCATGTGCATAACACATTATTTATATATTTCTCACTTATATATTGGTTGATTAGATGGAATAAAAACTCCATGTCATTCTAAACATTATACACATCAAATACCATGTTTAAGTTACACATTAGATTCATGCCTTACTCCATTTACAGTGGTTGGCATTCTTCAGTGGCATAAAGCCACCTAATATTCCCAAGTGGCCATAGAGCTGACATATATAGTTTTAACTATAGTTATTTTAGATGCATCTACTACACATGGGTAGGAAATGATGGATTCATAGTATACCTAATTTATTGAGACACCTACATAATAGGGTTAGATGCACCATCCATCCAATCCAAGCTATTCACAAGTCTTGATCCACCAAGTAGAGGTGGTCAATAATGGATTCAAAATTGAATTGGATCCTTGAGCCACCCACACATGGGGATTGAGTAATCCATCATCTTAGTCCAAGTTATTCACTGATTAATCACTATCTACATGTGCACACGTAGGTTATCACCAATTTTATGCATTGGTTCACATACTTAGTGAGGTGTATTCATTCTTTTCCTCTCTCTTATCTATTTACTTAATTTTGTATTTTTTTTGATATCTCTTAAGTAAGGATTGATTTATGTAAATTTCATTTATAGGATACACAATGGATCAAGCTTCACATACTCAGATCTAGATTCATAGGCTTCACCTCTTATCTAAGTCCAAGTAAGATTATTTTTGCTTTCTCCTAGTCATTTCAATTTGTTTTATTTCTATAATAAAGGGGGTGCAAATGTAATCATCTAAAATTGATAATTGAGTGCTAAGAGTGTTACTTGAGACCACCCATCCCTATTTTAGCCTTAGACCTATCTTAGATCCTACTTAGACAATTATCCAACCTCTAGGTAAGTTACACGTATCCCTAAACATCCCTAAAGTAATCCTAAACCCTCACTTTAAAATCTTAACCCTTGATGCCTTAGGTTATACCACTTGGACACTAGCACCATAATTTGGATAGTAGCACCCCATGGTTATAGTGATCTATCTTGGGCATTATTATCATTTTCCCTCCTTTTGTCTCCAATAGATATCTTTTCAAATGAATAACCATTTAGGCTGGCCTAAACCTCTTTTAAGACCCCCAAAAGCACTATAATATATATATATATATATACACACTAGATGAATGCAAATCACATAAACAAACTTAAAACAAGTTGTGCATAATCAAGGTTATCAATCCCTATTCTTCCCTACTTATACATACATCCATCAACATTTATAAGCTTAGATTACTTAGATTTCTAATCTCAATAACATTTAAATCACTCAAACTAGCATTCATACTAACTTCACTTGCATTTACACTAGCACATAGGAGGGGAAAAATACATCAAGCTTGATCCTTCTTTAGAGTATTTGTATGTATGAAAATCTCATCATAGTAGGGTGTTAAGGATGTCTAGCCTACCCCACTAACAACAAACATTGTTACTTGTGGCAACTAGATGCCCTAAAAACATGGAAGATTAGGGTTTGCATATAAAATCAGTCAAAATATGTCATCTATAAATATCTATAACCCATACTCAAGTAAATAGGCTTGAAAAACCTATACATAGGTGTACTTAGAAGCTCAAAATAGTTTACATAGAGGACACTAGTGCTAAAATAAGGACATTAGCACCACATGGTGTTATTGTCCAATTAGGGTCCTACTGTCTAGAAAGGGTTTTGAAATCTAGGTCCTATTTATGATACTTAAATCAACCTCTATCCCAATTTATAACCTTTAGATCTCCCATTTTGGTTAATTTCCAACTAAGTACTTATTTACATTATTTATTATTATTTTTAGAAAAGTCAAACTAGGTCAATTTTGCTACAAATCAATGGTTGTATTTATTTCATATTTCTACCTTAATTTACTATACTCAGACTTTTAACAACCTAGGGCTTAAACTCCATAAACCATAAAAAAAAATCATCCCCCTCCCAATGTATGGTATCAACTGAAATACCCTATCATAGCTACTCACCATCATTGACTAGTGCACATTAAAATATTTCACCACTTGCATGTTATTTATTGCCTTGCCCTTTATTCTAGTAATGAACCCAAAAAAACTAATAAGATAAATAAAATTACCAATAGGCCAAGATTTATAACAATAACTTGTATTGATTCATATTGAATGACTTGAAATAATTACAAACCCAAACCATGTTAAATAAGCTTCAACTCAAAATTTAGAGTTGACATGCAAAAATTCAAAAAATCTAAAATCTAAAAAAATGTCTATTTTTAGCAACCATTATTTATAGTAAGTTTCACATGCAAGAATGTGTGGCTCTAAAAACTTTTTGAAATAATCTAAATACTAAAATTAGCCTATGGAACAAAATTCAACTGAAGTTGACTTCTGGGTCTAAAAATATACAATTTCTAAAAATAAAAAATTACTAAAAAAATAATTAAACATTAATTTCAAACCTTCATATGATCATGTTTTATCATGTGAAATATCTCAAATGAAATTATGAGTCAAAATTTATGGCCTCTGAAAGGTTGGCCTATTTTTTCTACATCATTCTCCTCTGGTTGAAAAGAATTTAGTTCCTGTGAGTTGCCCTGATTATACTACTACCATTTTTCCTTTTCAATCTTGTTCAGGTCCCATTATGTAATCCAAGTGTTATCTTCTTTCTACAATCCTTCCCACTACACCAAATACCTATTATAATTCCCTTTCCTTGTGTTCATTATCTTCATATCCAAAACCTGCACTATTTTTTCTTTGTTCTTCTTTGGAACTTGTTGCTTCCAATTTAATTCTTCATCTTTGTCATCTTCTCCATAGAATTCATACAAATATAAAACATTAAATATTGGAGATATATCAAAATTCTATGGTAAACTTACCTCATAGGCATTATCATTGATTTTATTCACAATTTTGCATGATCTAATTTTCTTTTACTTCAACTTATTGTATGTGCCTTTTGGAAATATCTCTTTCCTCAAGTAAACCATTACCAACTCTCCTTCTTAAAATTCCTTGGATCTTCTTCTAACATCCACTACTACTTTATATTTCTCATTACTTTCTTAAAACTTTCTTCTTACTCCTTAAACTATTGTATATGCTTTGTAATGCTTTTACATCATCACTAATTTGATTTGCAATTGATAATTATACCAAATCTAAAATAACCATAGGATTTTTCTCATAAAAAATTTGAAAAGGTCACTTTCCTATTGATCTATTCACTAAAATATTAAATGCAAACTCAGCTTGTGGTAAATCCAAGTCCCACTACTTTGGCTTCTCTCCCACTATGCATCTAAATAAATTTCCCAATCTCCTATTCATAACTTTTGTCTATCCATCTATTTATGGGTGATATGAACTACTAGATTGTATCTTAGTACCCATCTTCTTCTAGAAATTCTTCCAAAAATGACTTTAAAATTGTGTCCCTATTTGAAGTAATAGTTTTTGGAACACTATGCAATCTCACAATATCCATGAAAAATAATTTTGCAACTCTAGTGGCATCATTGGTTTTCTTACATGCAATGAAATGAACCATTTTATAAAATCTGTCTACAACAAAAAAAATTGAATCATTATCTCTTTGTGTGTTTGGCAATCCCAACACAAAATCCATACTCAAATCTATCCATGGTCCTCTTGAAACTAGTAATGGCATGTATAGTCCAATATTTTGTGCATGTCATTTAGCCACCTAACATATTATGCACCTTGAAACATACCTTATCACATCTCTCTTCATCTTTCACCAAAAATAATTTTCCTCCACTAAAGCTATTATCTTCATCTTACCAAAATGTCTAGCTAAACCACCACTATGTAATTCTCATATTATATTATTTCATAGAGACCCAAATGGAATGCATAATTGTTTCCCTTTGAAGAGATAACCTTATTATATAAGATACTCATCATTAATATCATCTTTCCCACCTATTAATGGATTCCTACACTACTTAACTACCTTGTTAAAATATGGATCAGTATCATATAATTCTTTTATAGCTTTAAATCTAACTACTTCACTCACCATAGTAGTTAATAATGCTACCCTCCTGCTTAATGCATCAGCTACCTAATTTTGTTTTCCTGATTTATGTTTCAACACAAAAGTATACCCCTACAAGAAATAAACCCACTTTACATGCATACTATTTAAATTCTTTTGTGTATTCACATACTTTAAAGCCTCATAATCTATAAATAGGATAAACTCCTTAGGCACCAGGTAATGCCTCTAATTTCTTAATTCTTATACAATTTCATAAAGTTCAACATCATAAGAAGAATACTTTGTTCTTACCTCATTCAATTTCTCACTAAAATATGCTATTGGCTTTCCTTCTTGACTCAACACTGCACCAATTCCCACAAACAAAGCATCACAATCAACCTCAAACACTTTGTTAAAATTTGGTAATGTTAAAATTGGTCTTTCTATAATCTTCTTCAAAATTTCAAAAAAAATTGTGGTTTCTCTAGTCCATGCAAATTCATTCCCTCTCATGCAATTTATTGTTGGTGCCACAATACTACTAAAATTTTTAATAAATTTTATGTAAAAAGTTACTAAGCCATGGAAACTTCTTACCTCTATAATGCTTCTTGGAATAGGCCAATCAACAATTGCCTTTATCTTTTCTTCATCCATTGTCACACCATCTACTAAAATTACAAATCCCAAAAATACCAAACTATTCTGCATAAACCTACACTTATTCAAATTTGCATACAACTTATCTTTTCTTAACAAATTCATTACCATTCTCAAATGTTATAAGTGTTCTTTAGTCTTATTGAATATCAAAATATCATCAAAATAAACAACCACAAACTTATCAATATATTTTTTTAGCATTGTATTCATCACCCTCATAAATGTGCTAGGTGCATTAGATAATCTGAATGGCATTACCATCACCTCGTATAAGCCGTCCCTAGTCTTTAATGTTGTTTTCCACTCATCTCCTTCATGAATTTGAATTTGATAGTAACCATTCCTTAGATCAATCTTGGTAAAATATCTTGCTCATGTAAGCACATCCATCATATCATCTAAATGAGGTATAGGAAACCTATACTTTATTATAATTTTAATTTCTCTAATATATGCACACATTCTCCATCCTCTATCTTTATTTGGAGTTAAAAAAGCTAGTGTTGCACAAAGACTCATACTCTCCCTTATCACCTTCTTCCTTAGAAATTTAGTAACTTGTTTATTTAATTTTGCATGTTTTGTTAGAATCATCCTATAAGTTACTTGATTGGGTAGAGTTGATCTTAAAATTAAATCAATGTGATGTTATATATCTTTCTTTGGTGGTAAACCATCTAGTAACTCATTAGGCATAACATTTTCATATTCTTTCAACACTCTTTCTACTTTTATTGGTATTGGTACCATTTCTATTTTTTCATTCTTTTCTACTAATGCATAACAATAACCTACTACCTTCATAGCTTGGATAAATTCTTTAGTAAAGAGCATGCTTTCTATCTTCTCTTCCTCTTTAAGAGGTAACAAAACTACCTTTATACCACCGTTCCAAAAAGTATATGTGTTCTTTTCTCCATCATGAATTACTTTCCTATCAAATTACCATGGTATTTCTAATAACACATGACATACATCCATCAGAATAACATCATACCATATTTCATCATTATAACTCTTTCCTGTATAAAACACGATTAAGTACCTTTTATCTACTGTAACTTCATTCCCTTTCTTAAACCATGAAATTCGATAAGGATTAGGGTGCTTTTCAAATTTTAGATTTAGTTTCTCAATCATTTTTTTACAAACCATATTTTCAAAACTACCACCATCTATCATTACTTTGCATACCTTTCCACTCGAAGTATATCTTGTTCAAAAAATATTTGATCATAGCCATGCATCACCACCTTATTTATTCTTCACTTTTTCCTTCCTTGGAGTGATCATGGTCCTTCTCATCATGAGATTCTCTCCAACATCTGCTAGTACAAATTTACTATTCTTCTCTTCTATCTTAGCCTCAACTAAATTCACTCTTAGGTGATCTTCTTGTCTCCTTTCTTGATCTTGATAATGTAAAAACTAAAATGATATGTGCCTTTCTTATCCTTGATTCAAAAACCATCCTCTAGCACCACCATAACCTTGTCCTCTCTGAAATCATCTTCTTCTTTGTTAGTATTGAAACTTTTGCTTATTATCATCTTGCCTTTCTAAACCACATGATGATTCACCTTTACTACCATTAAATCCACCTCTGGTGGTATTAAACCCATTTCATCCCCTTATTAGATGGGATCCACCTCTTTTTGGACCAATAGATGTCCTTTTAAAATTTTGTCTATTTTATTTTTCTTCTACCTTTAAAGCTAATTGATAAGCATCCTCCATGTTAAGTATTCTATGCATGCTTAATTCATCTTGAATAGAAAATTTAAAACCATTTACATACCTTATAGCCATCTACTCTTCTATTTCATCATGTTCCACTTGTATGGAAAGATTATAAAATTCATTTATATACTTTTGTATACTATGATCTTTTTGCCTCAAATTTTGAAATCCTTTGTATAGGGTTTGTGCATAATCTATAAGAAGAAATTTCTCCCTCAGATTCTTCTCCATATTTTTCCATGAATCATTCTTCTCTTTATCTTTTCTCTATCTCTCTTTCTGTATTTGATCCCACTAAATCATTACATGACCTTTCAATTTCAGGCATGCAAACTTTACCTTTTTGTCTTCTCTCATAGTCTTCTAATCGAATAACTTCATGTTATTTTCCCAATCTATCAACTCCTCTAGTTTTAAACTATCTCTATAATCTATAACATCAACCTTGATTCCTTCGTTCCTTCCTTATAAATCCCAAACCATTCTCTCTTCTATCGATGGTGGTGCTCTTGTTGTTCTTCTTCTTGTTGAACTTCTTCATCATGATCTGTGTCTTCCTAATCACCACCTTGTCTTCTCCACTGATTGGTGATAAACTCTATTAAATATTAAACTTGCCTCTATAGCACTTGCATAGTCCAATTCATTTATGCAACACCTTGTCATCCTCTCACCATTCCTTACTCCAAGATTTGAACTTGATTTGATACCAAATAATGAACCCAAAAAAACTAACAAGACAAATAAAATTACCAATAGGCGAAGATTTAGAACAATAACTTGTATTGATTCATATTTAATGACTTTACAAACTTACAAACCCAAACTATGATTAAATAAGACTCAACTTAGAATTTAGAGTTGATATGCAAAAATTTGAAAAATCTAAAATCTTTAAAAAAATATCTATTTTTAGCAGCCACTATTTATAGTAAGTTTCCAATGCAAGAGCGTGACTCTAAAAATTTCTTGAAATAACCTAAATACTAAAATTATCCTATGGGATGAAATTCAACTAAAGTTGAATTTTGGTTCTAAAAATAGGAAATTCTTGAAAAAATCATTAAAATTTAATTTTAGACCCTCATATGATCATGTTTTGGCACATGGAAGAGCTCAAATGAATGTGAGTCCAAAATTATTGCCTTCAAAAGGTTAGCCTATTTTTTTGCATCATATATGGGTCTGGGTTTGGTGTTTATGTATGTTTTTAATCCTAATTTAATTGCTCTAGATGTTATTTTATTTGTAATATGAATAAACATATGCTACAAGATAAACTCTAGTACATCAATGTCTTATCCATATATAAACAACATTGTTATATAGATTCAATCCATTCATCAAACATGGACCCTTATCACAATCAAATCAATACTCATGACATCCTTGTCGACCCTTAACAATAGAAAATGACCAATAAAAAATGTTACCACCTTGCAAGATACATACCCCTTTACAATGTGTGTAAGTCATATAAATCTAATAATTATTATAAATATAGTTCTAGTGTATGATATGGGCTCTATGGTATCTAAGATCACATGAAATACTATGTCATTACCCCTCACAATCACCACCGAACTCACCTTGAAATCTTTCACCACTTGTATGTTTTGTATTGCCTAGCCCTTCCCCACCACTTCATCATTGATCAATCTCTTCAAGAAATAAAACATCTCCTCCCTACATAACTCATTGCCACATTGTATGATGGAACATACAATCTCATTATGTACCATCACCTACACCAAAAATATATGATTATTTCTGCTTACCATTATGGGCAAAAAAGATGAAATGGGATCAGCAATCATGGGTTTCAATAGAGGTATGACTATGATCAATTTTAAGTATGATACCATATATAATACATTATAATTTCCCTTCAACATCACCACTTAACACTCCTTAATATATTTCACCAATTTTATGTTTTTTTGGCCTTGCCCTTTCTTATAAAAATCTAATTTTGGTGTTTCTATATGTTGTTAAGCCTAATTTAATTATTCTAAATGTTAATATATTTGCATCATGGATGAACATAATCTATAAGATAGACTTTTGTACCTCAATGTCTTATCCTCACATAAATAACATTGTAATTCATATTCAATCCACTCATCTGATATGGAACCCTATGGCAATCAGATAAATGCTCATGGCATCCCTGTACACCCTTAACAATAGAAAATGGTCAATCAAAGATATTTCCATGATGTAAGGGATGTAATTTTTTTTTTTTTAAATAAAGGTTTTATAATGTAAAGGTATATAGTAAATTATTTTTATTATATACTTTGATTTTATACAATTATAAAGCTCATCAGTGAGATGTAATATTTTAAAGTAATGTAGTTAAAAAATAATGTCATATTTGGACAAGCTGAATTTAATTTTTTCCATTATGAGGTCATATTTTGACAGAAGCCTAAAACATTTAAAAAATATGCACTACTCTATTGGGTGGTTTTTTGGATCATTCATAGGGCAAACAAATTTAATTTTCCATCTCTTGATGGTTTCACACTCCCTAGTAATAGTCATATGTCAATTCTATGTATCAATGCAAACGCATTGTTACCATTAAGTGGTAAATTTTAATGTTAATCAAAATAAATGATAGATACATCTTCTACAAGACTCTTATATGGAATACCATCAACACATCATTAATATTTTGGAGTATGGGTTCATCTTCATGGAATAAATCTTAAAATGTCCTCCACATTAAAATATCATGAGTGAGACATATTGTTTTAAACTTACTTAGATAATAACTAATGCCACAATATATTGTTTATTTTTGTACTAGAAATATATCACCATATTTATTATTATACATATAATAATAATAATAATAATAATACCAACACTAGATATTAGTGTCTACCTTATGTTTGAACAAGATGATCAAAGCATCAAAGTCACTTTAGCTTAATTTGTGCCTTGTATTATAGTAAATTTATGGGGTCATTACCATGGGACTCAGGTAGATGGACCATCTTAAAAATTGGTCTCTACCATGGGTTATGTTCTAGAAATTATATGTTTTTTCCAACATGTTGATATGTTATGTTATGTAGGTGTTTTTTTGTGACATGTTTTGGTGTTGAGGTGTAGGAATTCCATGCCTCATCTCATACACACTATAAGGAATGTAATGCATGAGAACTTCCCAAAAATTATTCATCATAAACTATTTATTTTCTTCCATCTATTTCATGAACCATCAATTTGATGCATATATGGATTTCATGGGTACTTTTTGAAAATAGGGTTTTTCTCCATAACCATAACCATACACCTTTAATAAATACATTATTTCATAGATCATGCATCTATAAAAACTAATGTGTTTCTACTTTTTTTTTGCTTTAATTTAAATTCATATAACATATGCAATATAATTCTAGGTGTTACCTTTTGAAACAAGAGAGATTGTGATATAAAGTACCATAAATATCTAGATAATCTAAAAGTACAACTGGTGTATTTTTAAATTTATTTTTGATAAATGCCACTTGTTGCTCAAGTGTCTTGAACCATTCTTCCTCATGAAAAAAAATGTCTACTAAAATATTAGGATATGAGAATAAATTTTTTTATAATATAAGATATCCATGAGTGATGTAATAAAGAGAATATTATGATAAGTGGTGTGGGTAAAGTATTGCATGTCTATTTCTTGACAAATGTCAAATTACTGGGACATTTGTCTTTCACAAACCTATCTTTCTAGGATTTTGAGTGTTGATTTTTAATATGTAAGATGATACATGTGTCTAACATGGATCACTACTAGACCATTGTAAAACATTAAATTTTCACATGTAACACATTTAAATTAATTTTTGGTGTGTCTTTTATAAATGTATTGACCAAGACACCCTTTATGACTCCATTACAAGTTTTAGTGATTCATAAAGAAAATTGTCATTATGATTAAATATTAACCAAAGGGGTTTTATTTTATGTGTTTTAAATTATAAGTATTTACCATTTTTAAGTTTTTATTAAAATAAATACACTTGTCATAATTACCTCTCAAAAACCCACATTTAGTTTAACACTTTAAAAAGAATATTAAAGCTCAAATCTACCAAAATAGTGACAAATTTAAATGAAATACGTGTTTAAAAAAAATTTCATAGATGTAAATAATTATAATACTATATATATATATATATATATATATATATATATATATATAATTAAAAAAAACATAATTATTACTATCATATATAATTATTTAATTTGATTTTAAACTTGAACCTATTGAATTCCACTTTGTTATGCAAAACACAATCACATGAATAATACGAGCAACACTAGAATGATAAAGTTGACCAAAAATATCATATATTATTGAATAAAAAGAGTTAATTTTCATGAGATTTCATGTATTTAAAATTCCTCATGAAGACAAGAGTAATCAAGACTCAATGCAATTAAAAATTATAACATTACCTAGTTGCAATACATAATAGGTAAGGGATTCATCTTCACTTATGGATTGACTCATTGATTCATTTAAATGACAATTAGATCTAGAGAATCATTTAACTGAAGGTTAAAATATTATCAAGGCATTGGGCTATGGAATCATTACATTCTTGATATTCTTGTGATCAAAACAATCTTCCATATTTCATTTTTTGTTCGCCTCCATCATAAATAAATCCCACTGAGTTTGAGGAGATGCTTTGATAATAAATCTCATTGAAAGTGGATAAGACAGAATAAAATACTTTTTAATTTATTATATATAATACTAAATATTCTTTAATAATAATCTAAAAAAGGAAAAAAAATTATTTAATAAACAATATAAATTTATAATATTTAATATATATAATAATATTACACCCCCTCTTTATATATATATATATATATATATATATATATATATATATATATATATATATATATATATATATATATATATATATATGTATGTATGTATATATATATATATATGTATATATATATATATATGTATATATATATATATGTATATATATATATATATATATGTATATATATATATATATATGTATATGTATATATATATATATATATGTATATATATATATATATATATATATATATATGTATATATATATATATATATGTATATATACATATATATATAATTACACAATCAAGTTATATATCGAGTTATTAATTACATATAGAGAGAGGGGGTGTAATATTATTTGGAATATATTTATAAATTATAACTCGATTCTTTTAATGTCGGTATTATAATATTATTACACCCCCACTCTATTAATAATATTTTTTGTATAATATCGAGTGCACAATACCGATATTGGTTTTACACATAGTACATAATACTCAAATTAAAAAAATCACTCAACATTGATATATCACTTAAGTGTAAACACTTAGTAGCATAGTTGAAGTGTAGAGAGAATACCTAGTACCCATCACTTAGGTCAATAGAGATTCAACATACATCACTAGGATCTAAGATCTACTTATGTATATGAAAGCTAAGCATTAAGCAAAAAAAAAGTAATGATGTCATGAAGGTGAACAAATTTAAAAATAACTCTAAAAATACTCAAATCTTATTCTCTCCATTAATGATGGCCAATAGATTATACATTTATATGCAATACATGGCTGTAGATCTCATACATCAAAATCAACTAATACAACATCATAATGGCAATAATTAATGGTAAGCTAACTATAAATACTAAAATATGGTCTTTGGCACTTGATAATGACAAGCTTGACGCACATTTACCATGTTTGACTTGAGCTCTTAAATAAGTTCCTAATCCACCACTCTCTCATAGTTTAATGTTATCTTATGAATTAACCCTTTAATTCTACTGTTATATTCCTACATGAATCTCATTGTCTATTCCAAATCTACTAAATATCCTGTATATATAACTCTATAAGTTCTCAGATTAGTGGACCTATACACATGTTGGTTCTACCATATTTAGTCATTATCTCTATTCAATAGTAACTTGATAATGTAGATACCAACCCTCTCTTGATGTGGTGGAGAAATCACTATTCATGCAACATTATTCACTAGCACTATTCATTGATGACATGGTAGACACTTTTCACCCTAGTGATGTGTCATGGCACTATTTTAGGTTTCATATGTGGAATGGGTTTAAATTCCCATGAGATATAAGTAAAAATAGGATCAAATCAATTTTTTTAGGTTAATGGTTGTGGAAGACAAGTTTACTATTCAAGATTGGAATCAAATCAACTTTTTGACTTGTCATAGTGAACACATGTGAAGGGTGACACAATTTTTCTTTGGTAGATCCTTTGTCCTTTGTCATAATTCATCCCATGTGAAATGTGGTATGGTATTTTTATTTTTTCACATTTATTTTATCATCATTCACTTCATGTGAAATAATATGATGTAATTATCTTGGTCTTAACTCCTTGGCACATGGGAGACCATGTGGTTTGTAGGGCTTAATATTTCTTGGTCTCCCTTAATTTCTCTTCATATTATATATTATTTTATTACTCTTGGGCTTAGGGAGGCAAATTTTTATTGTAAATTCTTAGGAAATGCCTTTGGGATCCTCCTTGGCATGTGGCCAAGTGTGTAATGGGCTGAGAGAATAAGCTTGTTTAAACTTTTGTAGTTGTTTTGAAGATTAATAAGAAATATAATGTTATTATGTGAGAATATTATTGTTTATCTTTATTTAATTCATGAGTGAAGATTAATTTTTGTATGATTTTATGAATGTGTGTGTGAGGGAGAGAGAGTTGTGGTAGGTGGCCATATCAAGTGGTATCAGAGTAAGTAGAATCATAGGGAGGATCTGTGTTTATTTTCATTTTTTAGGTATGGTAAGAAGACAAGCAAGAGGAGGATTGGTTCAAATGAATAGAGATATACAAGATCTAAGAAGAGAGATCACACATCTATCCATAATTTTCACCAACATGGGGAGAAGACAAATAAAAGAAGACACAAAAGGAGATACCATTCATGATGAAGAACATGAAGAGGAATTGTTGCAAGGGGAAAAACCACTATCAATGGAGGAAAGGATTATTAGAGAATTAAAAGGAAGAAATGATGGAGTTATGATTAAATTTCCTAACTATGGGGGGATTTTACAACTAGAGGATCTAGTTGATTAGCTTAATAACATGGAGAAGTTCTTTGAATGGAAAACTATGTTAGAAGAAAACAAGGTGAATTTTGCATGTACCAAGTTGAAGGGTCATGCCATGATTTGGTGGGATAATTTATAGAATGAGTAAAATAAAGAACAAAAAAACAATTAGTACATGGAGTAAAATGGATAATAAGCTTAGAGAGAAGTTCCTTCCCTTAGATTACTCCCAAATACTTTATATAAGATTTCAAAATTTGAAGTAGATGGAGAAGAGTGTACAAGAGTACATAGATGAACTATATAAGCTCTCCATAAGAGTGGAGCATGAATAAATAGATGAGAAAATGTATGAAAGGTATGTGAATGGATTTAAATATTCCATTCAAGATGATATTATCATGCATATCGTGATGAGAATGGAAGAGGCTTATCAATTAGCCTTGAAAATGGAAGAAAAGCAGAATAAACAAGCTACTAGAAGAACATTTAGTCCAAGGAGAGGCCAATCCATGCCAATAAGAGGGAGAGGTGGTTTCAACAAAACTAGAGGTGGATTTAACCTTTTAAGGGGAGAATAATCACATGTTGTAAAAAAGAGAGAAGGAAATATACAAGGCTTCCAAAATAATCAAAGGGGAAGAGGATTCCAAAGAGGACGTGGATAGGGAAATTCAATAAATTAGTTTCCTAACCAACCCAGAGCCATTATTTGTTACATATGTGGAGAAGAAGGACATAAATAAAATGAATGTCTTCAAAGACAAGAAAGAAGACAAGAGTACCGTCCAAGGGTGAACTTGGTTGAAGCTAAGACTAAAGATCAAGCAACTAAAGTTGCAGTAGTAGATGTGGGAAAAAACTTTATGATGAGGAGTACCATGATAGATAAAAGGAAAGATTTAGATCAAAACAAAGGAGGTGATTCATGGCTTAGGTCCAATATTTTCCAAATAATATGCACTTAAGGTTGTAATTTATGTGAGGTAATCATTGATGGAGGTAGTTTTGGGAATATGGTTTTCAAAAGAAATGGTAGAAAAATTAGGATTGCATGGTCAGAAGCATCCTAGTCCTTATAAAAATTCATGGTTTAAGAAATGGAATGAAGTTATGGTCGATAAGAGATGTTTAGTTAAGTTTTCCATAGGAAAGAGCTATAAGGATCAGTTATGGTGTGATGTTTTGCCCATGGATGCATGCCATGTTTTGTTAGGGAGGCCATGGAAATTTGATACGAAGGCCATCCATGATGGAGCTAAGAACACTTACACATTTTATAAAGATGGCACAAAGGTTATATTTTTTCCTCTTAAGAGATAAAAGAGGAAAATTTGTTAACCACTAAATAATTTTTTGATGACATGAAAGTTTTTGGTTATTATTATGTAATAATTATAAGGAATGAAGGTGAAGATGTGATACAGATTCTAGAAGAAGTGGAAGTTTTGAAAGTATTGTAGACACCGAAATCGTGTCTACTCCCTTGGTCACCTTCCCCCTTGGTCCATTCCTAACCCTTTCCTAACAATTACTAATTTAAAATAATTAACTTATTTTGAATTAACCCCCCCTCCTTGGACACATCACCCATGACACCTCTCCTAAGACACCTCACCTTGGACTAATTCCCATCCTATGACTCACCCAAGACCTATTCCTACTTCTCTCTAACCGCCTAACAAACTCTCGTGCGTATTTAGCCCAACCTCAACATTCTCCAATGGATAGTGCACTTGGTGGATGAAAAATGGGCTTAGTGGCTCTTTTTGCCCGTTCTAACCCCACCGACATCGGTCAAGTGTCGGCCGACACCGGCGGAATTGCCGACGTCGGTTATACTTAACTAATTTTTTAGACTCTTTGATGATCAGGATCAGAAATCAGCTAATCTCTAAAAGCAAATCACTAATCCTTGAATCTTCAGTCTTCGACCATCAAATTGTTAAATCTCTCAGTCAAGCCTCTCACTCTCTCCTTCAGGTGCAACAACAGCTGCAGGGTTCTCTATCAGCAACAGGTTCTCCACACAGGCTACATCAAAAGCAGGTACGGGAATCATTAGTAGCACACCTTCCACAAGGCACAGGTAAGTATACTATCTATGTTTTTATTCTCTTTTCAGTTATTGCTTTCAAACAATATCTCCCTAGACTAGACTGTTAACCAAGCCATACCCGAATCTTGACTTATCCACCTCCCTGTTTCCTCCATCCTCTATCGGATCATACACTCTGCCCATTCAATCAAAATTTTAGACTCAGACCCCAGACCATTTAACCAAGCCCAAAACTTTGCCTCGAGACTGTTAACAAACCCAGACCCTTCCTTGGCCTTGTCCACAGACCAAAACCCTGCCCAGACTATGTCTAAAGACCACAGACTTGCCTAGACCCCTTCCAAACTAACAGCCCCGATCGATGCCGGTCACTACCCCAACCGACATCGGTAGATTAACCGACGTTGGCACCTTAACCAACCGATGCCGGTGACTTTGACCAGTTCGACAGCTTCTTTCAAGTAAGCCTTTGCTTCCCTTTTTCATTCCATCTTTTATCATTTCAATTCTTTATCATTTTGTTGTTTACCAGATACTTCTTTTTATTGATTTAGTGGGTTTATATCCCTTAAGGAAGTTTTCATACTTCTGGGATCAAGCTTTCGCTTGACAACCCACCATCTGTCCATTTAATGCCTTCTTTTATCCAAGTTTCTTTTCTTTGCAGGTGTCATTCCTCCATAGCCAAAGAGGAGTACTCATAGCGTCTGGATTACGGTGCGCAGACTATATCTAGGTACACATCAAGCCTTGACCATTCCTTCTTAAGTTTCTTAATTCTTCCTTGAATCTGAAAGCAAAATTTGAATAGAAACATTCTGGCATGCCCGGTGGGACCCCTTTAGGGCCTTCCTTGGGTTCCTTTCCTTCTTTGTTCATTTAGGTGCATTAGGCTTCTTCCTCTTCATCTCCTATCTTCTTTTCTAAAAACATCATAAGCAGGAAATAAAAAGAACTTTTTCTTTCTTTTATTGCATTTTTAGTCTAGTCAAAAAATCATTTTCTTCAACCCTTTCTCAAACTTGTCTTCATTCCAATTTAACATTTCGATTTGGGGCTTTAAAACTTATTACATTCCATTTCTTCTTGTGCTTGCATTTTCTAGTCCACACTTAGTAATCAGTAAAACGCATATTGAATAAATCATAGATCACTTGATGTTACACTACCAGACCACGAGCACTTAATTAAACATCAAACTCACTTGAGACAAGGCCCGACTAGGATTTCATCACCCAGCGGATACCTTACCCATCCCGGCGATCCTACTTGGATTTCACCACCAAGGGGAAAGCCAACTCTGTTCTCTAGCAGAGTCTAAACTATAGTGAAAGTATATTTTGGCTAAGCAAAACCAGCTAACCACTGGAATCGTGAAGTGAGGGGAGCTTGCTCCTTAACACCAAGCCTGTACGGAAGCTAATACAGATTTTTGAGCGCCTTAACATACCTAAAACCATCTTTAGATTACCTATTCCAGGATCCTTCTTACAGCCAACTTCCTCAAACATCACATTAAGGAATAAGCCACACGATCTTAATAAAATTGTTTCTAGGGATTTAACGCTAGGATCTGTCTATCATCATCATATTTTCTATTTTTATCTGTCTTTTTTGAGCTGGTAAGGATGTCTTCTTCATTTCCAAAAACTTTTTTTCTGAGTTTCTGGAAAACACAGTAACCGACATCGGTCTTGTAACCGACGTCGGCAACTTTTCTGTACCGGCATCGGTCATCTGACTGACATTGGTAGTCTTCTTCACTGACATCAGTTTTTATACCAACGTCAGTCTCTGTCTATTTTATTTTTCCCAAAAATAGCAAGCTGAAAATCCAACTTTCTGATTGTCTAAACATCCATTCTAGTTTTCTGAGACTAACAGAACACAGTTTTCTGAAACCTGGTCCTTTCTTGCCTTGAATGGTTTTGACACGCAGTCAAACCAAGGCTCTTCTTGACCACGCTAGTCAACAACTACTTCCACCTTCACCATCTATAACCAGTCCTATAATGGAGTTTAACTCAGAGACTGAAAGAACTCCTACTCGCCCAACCCCACCTCAAACTCTTATCGTCCCAGAAGGGGACCAAGATTTTGCATGATTCTTGGACCTTAACATCAAAGCCTTACAACACTATCTCATGAATATCCAAATGCGTGACTCCTTAGGCAACCCAATCTATGGGATGCCAACTTTTTTAGTTGACACAAGAATCACATCAACAGCCCCTACCATTCAGCCACTAGACAACACCTCTACCAATAACCCAACCGTGTCTTACCTTCAGAACATAACTTCTCCATCTAAACCTACCTCCATGGGGGATCTGATACTCCCTCAATCTCAAGTCACTCAACCAAACCCCACACCTTTCCAAAACCTACTAGTCTCTATCCCCCCTACTCTTGCACCTATTAACACAAGAGTAACCGTTTACCCGTCAACAAGCGTAGCCACTCCTCAACCATCCTTGACCGCCCCTATCCAACTTGTGCCTACCAACCCCGTAACACAAGTGCCCTTGGCCCCAACTTTTGCTCCCATAACTAGCTACCCATATGTTGTGTCTACGCAACCAACCACATCATATGCCCCTCCCAATATCTTTCAAGCGCCTTATAATCTAGGGGGCACTCCACCCACCAATCCGTCAGCAGATATCATCAAAATGCTGATGGATAAGATGTCTAGCTTAGAGACCTCCATTTCCGGCTCATGCAATGCTCTCTCATACGAGCAAATTTGCAATGAGCCTATTCATCCTTCCGTTCCAATTATACCATACCCCAACCAGTGGGAGCTTCCCAAATTTTCTCACTTTCAAAGCAAGGAAGACCCACAGCAGCACTTATGGGCATTCAGACATGTTTGTTACCTTATCGCCCATGACGACGCATTGCTCTTGTGCACATTTCCTATGTCCCTTTCTGGCGCTGCGCTTGACTGGTACAGCTCTATTTCCAGCCATTCCCTCTTCACATTTACACAACTGGCCCAGCTCTTTTTTGATCACTTCTCCATTAACATCACCAAAAAGTTCTCGATCACAGACCTTTACACTATCCGCCAATTCGAGGATGAATCAATAGCTGACTTCGTTGCTCGTTGGAGAGGCCTCATCAATCAACTCTCCTTTTCCTTACCTCAAACTGAACCTATTGAACTATTCTCTTGAGCTTGCGCCAAACATATTTCTTCCACTTTAAGGGTTCAGACCTTTCGTACCTTTGATGAAGCCTTCACGATGGCCCGTAAACTTGAATTACGTGCCATCAAGGAGAATAAAGTCAAGTTGTAGAGCAAGAATTCCAACTCTAAGACCAATGACTCTTCTTCTTCTAAACCTTCATCATCAAATCCTAAGTCTAAAGCTTTAGCTAACGCTGTGGTCGTTAGACCTTCATCCTCTTCATCTAATCAGCCTGAGCCATCCACATCTCAGAGTGCCACCCATCAATTCTAGCAGAGATACGTTCAAAGACAATATACTCCTCTTGGAGAATCTTACGCGTCTATACTGGAAAAACTTGTTAAACAAGGGATTCTCAACCTCCCCCAGATTCGACCACTGCCACAATTTGATCCCTCACGCGCCATCCCTGCGTGGTATAGGGAAAATGACTTCTGCAATTTCCACCATGTCAAAGGTCATGATACGGGGAACTGTAAAACCTTCAAAAACATAATCCAAGATATGCTTGAAAAGGGAGAGCTCATTCTAGATAATCCCAATGCACCTCCAAACCAAGGCATCGATATCTTCAAGCAACCATTCCCCAATCATCCACCAACCCAAAATAATGTCCAGACCTTGATTGACAACACACATGAACATGATATTCGAACAGTCAATACGGTCTCGCCCTTCATCCCCAACCAACCTCAAGAGGTTAGCCCATCTACCAGTCCATCACGTGTGGATGAACCTCTTTCCCCGATTAGCTCTCCATCAACCTCTCTCATCCTGGAGGATGCCTCAACCTTACCGATGCCACCGGTCTCACCATCCTCTTTTCTTCTACCTATGGAGGACCTGACCTTACCCACTCCTCATCCGCAAGTGGAGGGCACCATAATCCCTGCCCTTTACCCACTTGAGGAGTCACACTCTCCATTTCCTTCTCCACCAAGAGAAGAACCTGACTTTCCATCTTCCTCGACCAACGACAATCCAGTTATAACTCCCATACACCTTGGGTCTGAAACTACTGCCACACCTAACACATCTTCTCAAGGATCCCACCCTCATCCAACATCCTCTCAACCATTTTCCTGGCTAGTGGAGAAATTAGAACTTCTCCCTTTAAGGAAAGTGGAGCATCGTGGATTGTGGGAGCGTCTTAAAGTTCTTCAACATTCCCGTACCCTCGTGTCTCATGCTGCCAATCCTCCCAAGGTAGAATCACCCAAAACTCTCAACAAAGACCAAACTCCCACTTCTAAACCTGCATCTACTCAATCTAAACCGATCAAGTCACTCGGCATTCGCCCTGTCTCTACCCTCACTCACCCACAAGTGAAGGTGGACTTAGACCAGACCTCGACCAAAAGTAGTCTTCCAACCAAGTCGAAGAAGACTGCCAGACCATAGAAGCGAACCCCTCCTCCACCCTCAACATTACCCTCCATTTTAGGTCCTCATCCATCTACCTTAATCAGTGTGCTTCCTACTCCGACCCTTAATAAAAACCAATTACCTCCATTACATCCTTTGCTAATCACAAGTCAATCCCCTCTCAAAAATCTGGTACCTCTCACGAAGAAAGTGTCATCTTCACCTGTCACCGCACCACCAGCCCAAAAGGTGGTACCAAAACCTTCTTCAGCATCCCCCAAGCAGAAGTCACTAGCGCATCATGCATCAACAAGCACGGACCCCTTAGTAGGTTCATACACTTTGATATTACGCTAACTTTTACAGACTTCTAGCATTACCCTTCCTTCCATCAAGCCATTCCAACCTCTCGGGTCAAAACCATCTTGGTTCGATGATACAAAGATTTTTTTATACCATCGCATGCCAGGACACGATACCGAGACTTGTTGTGCCCTCAAGGCAGTCATTCGCCGCTATATGGAGAAAGACACTCTTCTCCTTGAGGACACTCTTGACCAACCCTCGACACCTTCCCATCCAACCTCTTCAACCGCATCAACATCTCACCACTAGGCCATAACCCCTTCTTCACCTACTATCTTTGAAATCAATGCTATTCATATAACCACTAGGTCACAAAAGGAAAAGGTGAAATAAAAAGCCACTATTCCTTGGACCTATCCTTTTGTCCAGGCACCTCAACAACCGAAACCCAAGATTTCCATCTTAGGTGCGTCTCAACCCACTTCTTTAGAGGCAATCAAAGAATCTATGATAAAACAACTTCACAAAACACTTGTGAAGATGACCCTATATGACCTTATCCAAAGTTCCCCCCAGCATCACCAGGATCTAATCAAAGCCCTACAGGTAGCTGAGGTCCAACCTGAAGACCCTCAACCACTAGCTGCCCTAGTCCATTCTTTATCCCCCGTCGCCTCCATTACTTTCAGTGATTCTGAGATTCCTACCTCTACCGTGGAAGATCAAGATGCTGCCCTTTTCATCACAGCCTACGTTGATCAAACCCGTATTAAATGAGTTATGATTGATGGGGGTGCCATTATTAATATCATTTCCTCCCACGCCTTTGATCAATTGGCCCTTCCCAAGAATTGCGTATAGAAAACTGACGCAATCCTTAGATCCTTTAATGACACCACCGCTAACACTATTGGCACTGTTGTCCTTCATATCCACGTTGGTCCACGCACAATCCTAGAGCTCTTCTGCATCATTGAAGGAGAGTTCCAATATAACATGCTATTAGGGTGACCCTGGATCCGCGCCATGGCTTGCGTCCCTTCAACACTTCACCGTTGTGTCAAATTTGAACACGACAAACAAGTCCATGTCATTCCTACCGACCCATCCCCTTTTAAGACTTGTAACATGACCTATAGCCCAAACGACATTCTTATCCCGCTCAAGGCATCAACCCAAACATCATCTCCATCCGTAGAAGCGTCAACTAGTACACAAACAGCGGTTGCCACCACATCATCTTCTCAATTAACAACCAAGGACCCCATGGACGACATCTTCCAAAGACTTTCACTAGGAGAATATCGCCTCCTTACTCTAGACATGTTCCAGACTCCTCAAGAGTATGGACAGCTTCATCAAAACCCAAGTTATGACTGTCGGATCGGAATGGACATTCCTTATGGTCCTCCTAGCCTTCGAACCAATCTCATCTATGGGGGGTTGGATCAAGCTCCTACTGAATCAAATCCTTCCCCCTCGCCTCAAATATTCACATCTGATTTCTCCTTTCTTAGCAATCCCACCTTTGCACATACCTACCTTTATAGGTGTGCATGGAAGGGTTTTGGCTTTGGACATTACGAACAAGGCTCTCATCGGCCTATCGAACCACCCAATGATGATAATGCAAAGAAATGGTATGGACTGGGTTTCCAAGAACCCACTGAGGCTTCCACAAACCTTTCTCCCAAACTAACCATTGACCAATTTCTTCTAAACTCACCTATTCTTCCATCCTCACCTATGGAGTCGGTAGTTTCCATCCCTCCTAGTTTTTTTTTTGCATAAACACCATCCGCTTGGAACCCCTAACCTATCAACTCAATGGGGTTCCCAAGTCTCTTCCTCTTGTTTATCCTAGCATGATAGACGATGAATCAGTAACCATCAACACAGTCCACTTCATAGACGACGATGCCATTCTTACCTATATGGGTGCTGATGATTTTTTCATTCAGCACTCTCTCCCTTCTGAAACACAGGTTATGTTAAATGAATCAACCATTGACATTAACCTTTCATCCTCTGATGTTCCTCAAATCTTAAAGATTGGTCAGTCTTTAGACACTCAGGAGCAGGCCGACTATACCACATTTCTCTCAGACAATCGCCAAGCCTTTGCCTGGACCTACGCTGACATGCCTGGCATCGACCCTAACATTGCCACTCATAACATTGTCACAAACCCAGAGGCTAAGCCTGTTAGGCAAAAGCTTCACAAAATGCATCCTCGTGTTACACTTCTTGTCAAAGAAGAGCTTCAGCGTCTTCTTTCAGTCTCCTTTATCCAACCCATCGATTATCCATAGTTGGTTTCTAACATCGTTCCTGTCACCAAGGCGACTGGGGGGATCCGGATCTGCACAGACTATCGTGACCTTAACCTAGCTTGTCCCAAAGATGACTTTCCTCTTCCAAACATTGACCAACTTGTTGATCTTACGGCTGGCCATGAGATGTTATCACTCATGGACGGATTTTCAGGATATAACCAAATCCTGATTGCACTAGAAGATCAGCACAAAACCACCTTCATTACACCATGGGGAACTTTCTGCTATCGAGTCATGCCTTTTGGTCTGAAAAACACAGGCGCCACATATCAGCGTGCCATGACCTACATCTTTCATGATCTCCTCCATAAAATCATGGAGGACTATGTCAATGACCTGCTTGGCAAATCTAAGCTTCATCGTGACCATTTGACTATCCTCAAAATCATCTTCTCTCACCTTCTTCAGTATCGTGTCTGTCTTAACCCCAAGAAATGTGTCTTTGGGGTCCTCTCAGGAAAGCTCTTGGGATTCATTGTCTCTTTTCATGGCATTGAGATAGATCCTACCAAAATTCACGCTATCCTCGAAATGCCACCTCCAACTAATCTCAAGCAACTTCGCAGTCTACAAGGGAAGCTCCAATCCATCTGCCATTTCATTTCGCAGCTTTCTAACCGTTGCCAACCCTTTCATCACCTCCTCAAGAAGGACGTCTCTTTTAAATGGGATAAAGATTGCCAAGAGGCTTTTGATGCCCTCAAACACTATTTGGTCTCTCCACTAGTCCTTATTCCACCAAAAGATGACCAACCCTTCTACCTCTACATCTCAGCAACCAATCATTCATTAGGTGCCATGATCGCGCATCGAGACGAGCAACACCGTAAGCAAGCGGTCTATTACATAAGCTGAACACTTGTCGACTATGAAACTCGGTATACTCATACTGAGAAACTCTGTTTGGCATTAGTCTTTGCCACTACCAAACTCCATCACTATCTTCTCAATCACAAAACCTTTGTCGTCACCCACACTGATCCCCTCAAATACATGCATTCCAAACCCTATCAAAACCAGCATATGGCTCGTTGGCTCATGCTTCTTGCTGAATTTGACTTAGAATTTGTCCAGCAAAAATCTATCAAAGGGCAAACAATCGCTGACCAACTAGTGGATGCCCCTCTTCCCGACAATCAACCTTCTCAGTGCGAGTTTCTCGATGAATCTATCACCGCCCTCTCGACTGATGACACATTCTACCAAATGACGATGTTTTTTGATGGCTCTAAATGTCAACTCGGTGGGGGTGCGGGGGTCATCCTCATTCCCTATGAAGGTGAACCCATGCCTCTATCTTTTAAACTTGACTTTGAATGTACCAATAATATGGCCGAATACGAAGCCTTAATTTTGGGACTTCAAACTGCCCTTTCTTTAAACATCAAAACCATTAGCATCTTCGGTGACTCTCAACTTGTCATCAATCAAATCAATGGTTCATATCTTTGTAAAAATGAAATTTTACAAAGGTACAAGCACCGTGTTGACACTCTTCTAGCATCTTTCGATTATCACTTATTGAAGACTATTCCTCGATCCACGAATAAGTTTGTTGACACCATGGCTTCCCTCGCCTCTCATATTCCTTCTTCATCATCATCCTCATCAAGAATTTATGTCATGGTACATCGTGTGCCATTACCTTCATACATTTCCACTGACATCAATCTCGTCCACACCATAGACTCTAGTTCACAAGATGTATGGTATAAACAACTTGAGGACTACTTAACTCATTCTCTCATTCTTCCCAACCTCTCTAGCAATGCGTGGTGGGCTTTCATCAAGCGCACCGCTCGCTATACCATTCTAAGGGGCCTTCTCTATAAAAGAGGTTTTGACAGCCTTCTTCTTCACTGTTTAAACTCCACTGAAGCTTCTCATGCTGTTAAACAAGCCCATGATGGGATTTGTGGTGGACACTTCAGTGGTAACTCAGTTTCCAAGCGCATCCTTCACCTGGGTTATTATTGGCCCACACTTCATCAAGACTATAGTGATTATGTTCGACGTTGCATCAAATGTCAGTTGCATGCTAACTTGCTTCATCTCCCCAGTCACGCCTTACAATTCACTCAGGATTTCTAGCCTTTTTCACAATGGGGCTTAGATCTCATCGGCGAGATTAACCCTCATTCATCTCTTTGTCATCAATCCATCATCACTACCACTGAGTATTTCACTAAATGGGTGGAAGCTATCCCTCTCGTCTCCACAAAAGCCGACAAGATTGTCGACTTCATCAACACCCACATCATCTATCATTTCGGTGTACCTCAAAAAATCATCACCGACAATGGCAAGTCCTTTAAAAACAAGACGTCAAAAAACTCTGCAACTCTTTTGGCATCAAACTCAGCTTTTCTTCGCCTTACTACCCACAAGCAAATGGGCAGGCCAAGGCTTCTAATAAAATCTTAACTAAAATTCTCATGAAGGTGGTCAATGACACTGGAAGGGATTGGCACGTTCAAATACCCTTCGCTTTGTGGGCCTACTGCACTAGCATCCAAACCTCTACGGGTGCTACTCCTTTCTCTCTAGTGTATAGAACAGAGGCTGTCTTACCTCTCAAAGTACAAATCCTGTCTCTTCGCATCTCACTCCATGACATTCTTTCTAATGATGACTTTCATCAAGATCGATTAGCTCAACTTGAGTTACTCGACGAACGTCATCTTGCTGCTCTCAATCATCTCCATGTCTATCAAAATCGCATCAAGCGCACCTATAATAAAACTCTGAGAGAATGAGATTTTAATATCAGAGACCTCATCCTCAAAGAGAACCAACATGTGACCAATATGGAACAAAGTAAACAAGGCAAATTTGCTCCTAATTGGCTCGGACCTTATATCATCATGCACAAGTATGGATCAGGGACTTGTCGTCTATCTTCTCTTGAAGGCCGACCAGAACCTAAGCCCCTTAATGCTTTGCATCTACGACCATTCTACTGTTAGTCAAGTACTCATCCACTTGACATTTGACTTGAGCTCATCCCTTGAGCAATCCTTGTCCTTTTTAATCCTTAATCCATTTCACCCTTTTTCCCTTAACAAAATCCTCTATAACCCTTTTATTACGTATGGATGCTTCGTCCTAATAAAAGGGAGTCCTTGACCTTCTATAAGTCTTGTCCATGACTCAATATTCTATCAAAACTAAATCAAGATGTCAAAATATCCAAAGTCACAAAAACCAAATCAAATCAAAAAAGCAGACTGCTCCCTCGAAGGACAGCTGCACTATCATTACTGTAGCTAATAGACTGCTCCCTCGAAGGACAACTATTCACAAGCCCTTAAATCTATAAAGCAAAGTATAGACCACTCCCTCGAAGGATGGCTATGACTAAATCTTGCTACAAACAGCACTTGTTTAGAAGCTTCCCGCATCGATCAACTTCACAAATGACCACCTAACAAATGACATCTTTTCTGTGGACTTCCTGCATTGATCAGTCTGCTAAAAAAAAAAAAAAAAAAGGGTCATGGACTTGACTTATAGTTGTCTCAGGGTCTCCTATAAAAAGGGGCAAAGTTCTCCATACTCTAAAAATGGGTTACCCTTTTCCTCCTATCATGTCACCTACTCAAGGGACTTCGAGCTCACTTTAATGTCAAAAGTGATTCGATTACCGCTCTAACATAACTATGGTCAATGATACAACACATAAATGGGGCTCTTGGTTCTAACAACCCCTGTCTATGTTGTCTTTTTGGTCCTTGTCAATAAAAGGGCACTTATGCCTTTTACTTTCTTCCTACACTTTGGTCATATTCACCCACATCATTTGTCCAAACGACTTAATCCAACTCTTTTCAACCACACAATTTATGTTAAGCATAAACCAATACTTGCTGAAACATAAATAGACCTCAATTCATTTTTAGCAAACATCCATCACGAATATGGATAGTTGCTAGGGATAAAAAACCCCGACCAATGTTACAGCTTACACCATTTGGAAAAGGCTATAGCATCATCTTCTCCTTATCATTTCAAGCATGTACCCTTGGACATATGGGAAATGCTATAACCTTATCATGACCAAAATCAACCACTTCGATCTTTTTCCTCCCTTTTTGGGAGAACTACATTGGCCTGAGGCCCTAACGACAGGGGCTATGTAGGCAACACTCAGTTGACATGGAGTCTTCTGGGGTTAGCTCGGCCATTTTCTTCATCACTTTCTTCCATCTCCTTCTCTCGTCACCTGTCAACCACAGCACAGTCAATCACATATTCACATAATCATTAGTATACTCTCATTTTCATTATAACAACATAAGTCATTAGTCATAAATATCATCCATCATAACTCATTAAACATTCACATCATATAATCCACAAGTTAAATATTAAATATCACATCTATCATCATCTAATCTAAAGTCATCATCATATAACCATTTCATAAACATATTCATCATCACATTCATTTCCATCATAGCATCATATGCATAACACATAATATCAACACATGCATCACATCAAAATGTCATAAACATCAAAACACATCCATACATTTTCTTATTACACATGTCACTAAATCAAAAATGCTCATCATATATATATATCAAAAATAGTGTTATACAATAAGACACAATCTATGTCTGTCTCTCTCTCTCATCATACATCTCGCATCAACAACTCGCAGGCCGATATATACATCAAAAATGAATCTATAGGGCTGCCCTCAAGGCTGTGGCTGTGGTGGTGGTGGCGGTGGCCGGGAAGAGGCTATATCCTCTCCCCCCTCTGATCTGTGCCATCTGCGAAACCCTGAAGCCGTCGCTCGTGACATAGACCTCTGTCAGCTCTGCTCTACCCACATCTCTGAGTATCGTTGTATCTGAGGGAACCCCTTGATAGCCCTCTCATAATACACAATCTCATCCAGCGCATCACTATATCTCACTAGAGATACAATTTGTGGTGGACCCATCTTCCTTGCTCCTGTGCCCTGTCCTGACCCCTGTGGCTGTGGCTGACCTCGGTGCACTGATACAGACGGTCCTGCCCCCTGTGAAAATGTCAGCTCCTGAGATGGCTGCTGTAATGGGCCCTGCCCTCCAAAACTCTGACCTGCCACTGCCTGTGCCTGAGCTGCAGCCAGCTGTCCCTGTAATAGTGTGACCTATCCTGTCAATGTTGCCACCCAACCTGTCATCTTCGTCAGCTACCCTGTAACCCCTACCAGTTGTCCCTACAAAACTGAGACCTGGGCCTGAGCTGCGTCTCTCTCCTGCCGCATAGCATTCCTCTCCTTGTAGGCTGTATCTCACTCCCTGGTAATAACCTGCAAATCCGGCTGGGGTCCCACCTGTATGCCTATATACTTCCCTACCCACCATGTCGTGTAGGCCTCTGTACACCCTGGGTCAGCTATCCTAGGTCCTACCGGCAACTCCTCAAAATTAGGCTCCTCAGTCTCCTCTGGCAGTGGGAGTGACACCTCTATGTCATCCCGCCTGTACTATGGAAAAGTGGGAGGTAAATCTTGTAGCAGCCTGTACTGGTGCCACACTCTCTCAACTAGAATCCTTTCGAGCTCACTGGCTCGTCTACCTCTGACCCATCGCCTACTCTGCATCCCGACCATCTACTCACCTTGGTCTCTGAACGCTGGATAGACCAAGTATGGTCTCCAGACTATATCTGCTAGAATCAGGGCCTCTAGTACACCTCGGTAGTGATCAATATCCTTGACCACTCTGTCCACCTGCATTTGCGCCATCACCTAAACCCGACCCTAAAGCTGGCTTGGATCGCCACTGGGAGGCTAAGAGGTCAGGTAACCACTATGTGCTCGTATGCCCAGCAGTGCAGAAGGTGGCCAACACAAAGACTGTACCATCGCCACTGACTAATGCCCCATAACTCTCTGTATACTTGGGACAAAAAGATGGGCACCCAAGTGAACACTGTCTGCTGCTCCAGCATGTCCATCAAAACCCCGGTCATGGCCACCAGGAACCTACCTCCCTCCGCATCTAGCAATGCATACACTGTGATGTCGATCATCATAAGAATCGCCAGCCAATGTGCATCCTCATCTGCCGCATACAAAGGCTCATATGCAAAACTCACTGAATGGTAGCTCATCTCCGTGACGTGCTCCCCAAATAGCGTGACCATGTGAATGTCATGCACCTCTCTCAAGCATGCATAGATATCAGCTCCATGTATCAGCAACTGCAAAATCTAGTACACGTCCTCGATCATGACCGTCATCTCACCTGTAGGTAAGTGGAAGGTGTTGGTGGCATGGTCCCACCACTCAATCAATGCTACCATGAGGCACACGTCCCTCGCCACTCTACAGTAGTGTCTCAACCCACCTAGCCCGACTGCACTCATCTGTGCCCACTCCTCGATGGACACACCTTCGCACATCTGTGTCAGCAAGGTCGAGAGGTGATCCCACAGCATAAGAGTCTACCTCGCCTGCATCCATCCACAGAAAATTTCATGTTAAAACTGTTGCTACTTTTCCTATTCTACTAACCATTCTGACCATCTATGCCTAACTCGACACCTGGGAAGCCCTTAGCGTAGCTTCGACCTTTCGACTTGACCATTTTTTACCAATCTTTCTGACCAGGCAGCCATCGACATCAGTTATCATGCCAGCAATGACCGACATCGGTAGGTTGGTGACCGACGCCAGTCGCAGGTCAGCTGATGCTAGCGGGATCACCGATGTCGGTGACTGGTTCGGCCCTAGGGCCGAACGGGGCGAGCCCTAATTTTTAGGGCTTCCCCATTTTTCACCCCAACACCCCCCAAACCCTCTACAAAGACTCCTAGTCTTTCTTACCTACCCTTAACACCCTCCTAGCTACCCCTCCCCCTTGATTTCTGCCTAAAACAACAAAAATTTAAAAAATTAAATTCAAAACACAAATGGTTCAAATAGAGTTCAGGGCTCTCCTACCTCATCACGGCACCGTCGGCATGGTGGCACGATGGGTGCCACTAGTGGTGGACCTCCCACAGGTCCTCTACTCCCCTCTACCATCTCCATTGTGTTTCTCTGCTCTCACACTTCACTGGACCCACAAATGCCTCTATAGCCTCTAATCAACCTCCAACTCGCTCCTTCTATTCACCAATGCCTATCTGCCACCTCGGTCAGCTCTGGGTCACTTTCACTAAATCCACTCTAGAGCTCTTTTTTCTCTTGGTCAAATGTCACAAATGACTTTTGGTGGGCCGCCAATCTGGTTTTGTCAGATTTGGAAGACCGTCGATGTCGGCAGAATCGTGCCCTAGGCCACCGACATCGACTGATTTCCACTGACTTCGGCCTCTTTTGGCCACCGACATCAGTTTTATAACCGACGTCAACGGCCTTAAACCTTCAAACCTCTTCAAAATGATCAAAACCATGTCCCCAATCAGCTAGATCTCACAGTAGACATCATTTTGGCCCCTTGGGGCACACTTGGATCACTTTTGCCTTCATCCATCGACCACCAGACATTGGAGATCATGACCATCTCCTTTAACCGCCACTACTTCCAAAACAATTTTGCCTTGGTTTTTTTTGCATGTATGCTACCTCATGATTGGTTAGCAAAATTGTGCACACACTTTTAACCTTCACAAGTATAAGATCGCAAGCCAGTTGATCCTCACTACTTGTGACTTTTTCATGTTTTCGGGAGCACTTCCTAAGCCTGGGATACCTGGAACAAGACAATCATTGGAGCTTCAGCCTAGATTGAATAACCTGATCAACTACGACTAATGCTGGGGCCCGGTTCTTTTAATTTTGGCACTCCTCGACCTTTGACCTGTGACAATTTGACCTGACCATCCTCGTGACGTGGTGTACATGCAATCACAACTTTTGTAGCATTCTCACTCTATCTTCCCCCTTTTCTCATCCACTCTCTGTCAAATTAGCACCCGATTCCAGGTTCCCTTCTCTTGACTCCTGTTTTGAGGGGGGATACCTCATCCATAATCGGGACAACCAACTCTCACCTATTTTTGTCTTGCAGTTCACTTGAACAACCAACAAGATGAAATCAACCTTATCCCATACCTGGGGCAACCAACACCTATTTTTGTCTTGCAGTTCATTTAGAACAACCAACAAGATAAAAAGGGGCAAATGTAGACACCAAAATCGTGTCTACTCCCTTGGTCACCTTCCCCCTTGGTCCATTCCTAACCCTTTCCTAACAATTACTAATTTAAAATAATTAACTTATTTTGAATTAACCCCCCCTCCTTGGACACATCACCCATGACACCTCACCTAGGACACCTCACCTTGGACTAATTCCCATCCTATGACTCACCCAAGACCTATTCCTACTTCTCTCTAACTGCCTAACAAACTCTCGTGTGTATTTAGCCCAACCCTCAACATTCTCCAATGGATAGTGCACTTGGTGGATGAAAAATGGGCTTAGTGGCTCTTTTTGCCCATTCTAACCCCTCCGACGTCGGTCAAGTGTCGGCCGATGCTGGCGGAATCGCTGACGTCGGTTATACTTAACTAATTTTTCAGACTCTTTGATGATCGGGATCAAAAATTAGCTAATCTCTAGAAGCAAATCACTAATCCTTGAATCTTCAGTCTTCAACCATCCATCAAACTATGAAATCTCTCAGTCAAGCCTCTCACTCTCTCCTTCAGGTGCAACAACAGCTACAGGGTTCTCTATCAGCAACAGGTTCTCCACACAGGCTACATCAAAAGCAGGTACAAGAATCATCAGTAGCACACCTTCCATAAGGCACAGGTAAGTATACTGTCTATGTTTTTATTCTCTTTTCAGTTATTGCTTTCAAACAATATCTCCCTAGCCTAGACTGTTAACCAAGCCAGACCTGAATCTTGACTTATCCACCTCCCTGTTTCCTTCGTCCTCTATCGGATCATACACTCTGCCCATTCAATCAAACTTTCAGACTCAAACCCTAGACCATTTAACCAAGCCCAAAACTTTGCCTTAAGACTGTTAACAAACCTAGACCCTTCCTTGGCCTTGTCCATAGACCAAAACCCTGCCCAGACTCTGTCCACAGACCATAGACCTGCCCAGACCCCGTCCAAACTAACTGCCCTGATCGACGCCGGTCACTACCCCAACTGACATCGGCAGATTAACCGACGTCGACACCTTAACCAACTGATGCCAGTGACTGTGACCAGTTCGATAGCTTCTTTCAAGTAAGCCTTTGCTTCCCTTTTTCATTCCATCTTTTATCATTTCAATTTTTTATCATTTTGTTGTTTACCAGATACTTTTTTTTATTGATTTAGTGGGTTTATATCCCTTAAGGAAGTTTTCATACTTCTGGGATCAAGCTTTCGCTTGACAACCCACCATCTGTCCATTTAACGCCTTCTTTTGTCTAAGTTTCTTTTCTTTGCAGGTGTCATTCCTCCACAGCCAAAGAGGAGTACTCATAGTGTCTGGATTATGGTGCGCAGACTATATCCAGGTACACATCAAGCCTTGACCATTCCTTCTTAAGTTTCTTAATTCTTCCTTGAATCTGAAAGCAAAATTTGAATAGAAACAAGTATATGTAGATGTCATTCTTGATAAGCTACCAGATGGTTTACCACCAAAGAGGGACATTTATCATCACATTGATTTGATCCTAGGATCATCTCTACCTAATCAAGTAATATATAGAATGAGCCCAAAAAATCATGTATAATTGAATAAACAAGTTACCTAGTTGTTGAGGAAGGAAGTAATAAGGGAGAGCATGAGTCCATGTTCAACACCAGAATTATTGACTCCAAATAAGGGTGGAGGATGGATAATGTGTGTGGATAGTAGAGCCATCAACAAGATTACTATTTGGTATGGATTTCCTATACCTCGATTGGATGACATAATGGATGTTCTTGTAAGAACAAAGCATTTCACAAAGATTGATTTAAGGAGTGGCTACTACCAAATCTAGATTCATGAAGGAGATGAATGGAAGATAGCATTCAAGACTAGATATGGACTATATGAATGGTTGGTGATGTCATTCAGGTTATCTAATTCACTTAGTACATTCATGAGAGTGATAAACATAGTACCATGAGATTACATTGGTAAGTTTATTGTGGTTTATTTTGATAACATTTTGATATTTAGTAAAGCTAAAGAGGATCATTTGAAACATTTGAGAATAGTGTTAGAATTGTTAAGAAGGAGAAACTCAATGTGAATTTGAAGAAGTGCAGGTTTATGAAAGAAAGTTTGGTATGTTTGGAATTTTTAATTTTAGTAGATGGTGTTAGAATGGATGAAAATAAGGTGAAGGCAATTATTAAGTGGCCCATTCCCAAGAGCATCATAGAGGTAATAAGTTTCCATGGTTTGGAAACCTTTTATAAAAAATTAATTAAGAATTTTAGTAGTATTTTTACATCAATAATAGATTACATAAAAGGAAAGGAGTTTATGTGGACAAGAGAAGCAACAAAGAGTTTTGAGTTATTGAAAATAAAGATTATAGAAAATCCTATTTTGGCCTTACTTTATTTTGACAAAGTGTTTGAAGTGGATTGTGATGCGTCACATGTAGGAATTGGAGATGTGTTAAGCCAAGAAGGGAGGCCCATTGCATATTTCAATGAGAAGCTGAATGAGGTAGGAAAGAAATATTTTACCTATGATGTTGAGTTTTATGCAATTATTTAGGCATTGAGACATTGGAGACATTACCTGATCCTTAAGGAGTTTATTTTTTACACTGACCATAAGGATTTAAAGTATGTGAATACCCAAAAGAAGTTGAGTAGTATGCATGCCAAGTGGGTATCTTTCTGGCAGGGATATAGTTTTGTGTTGAAGCATAAATCAAAGTAGAATTAGGTAGTTGATGCTTTGACTAGAAGAGTTGGGTTGATAACTACTTTGGTAAGTGAAGTAGTTGGATTTGAGTTTATTGAGTTATATGATATTGATCTATAATTTGGTAAGATAATTGAGCAATGCAAGAATCCATTAACCAAAGATGTAGGTACTATTCAAGATGAGTATATTATTCAAGATGGTTACCTCTTTAAGGGAAGATAGTTGTGCATTCTAGTTGGGTATTTAACAGACAACATTGTAAGAGAGTTACACAGTGGAGGTTTAGCTAGCCATTTTGGCAAAGCTTGTTAAGCACAAGATATACTGAGAGGGAGGGGTGAATTAGTATATCATATATCTTATAAAACTTTCCCTTAACCTTATTCCACTTAATCAAACATTCAATATATGCAATAAAACTCAAACAATAAACACCACACAAGATAGAGAGAGACACCAGATATAACGTGAAAACCCAATGTGGGAAAAACCATGGAGAACAATCTCAAGTATATGAATGAGCACCAACCCAAACAATATTTTCAAGCCAAGATTGTAGGAGCACCATATCCCTTTACCAAGCACCAACCCAGCTATTATTCATGAGAACCAACCCACAGGAGCACCACACCCCTTTGTCGAGCACCAACCCAGCTACTATTTGTGAGCACCAACCCACAGGAGCACCAACCCCTTTGTTGAGCACCAACATAGCAATAATTCGTGAGCACCAACCCACAGGAGCACCAATCCCTTTGTGTATAGCACACACTTATCTCTCAATGTTGCTATCTCAACAAATGATATATCAATACAACATCTCTTTCCTCTCTCTCACCTTTGCTCTTCTAAGCTAGATATAACAAATACAAATCATATTCATCTCTCATAATTGCTCTTCTAAGATAGATATTACAATATCAAATCAACCTCTATCTCTCATATTACAAATGGATTCTCAAGCCCTTATTTATAGCTTTCCAAATGACCTTTGGCCTTCCCCCTTTGTGACCCTTCAATCCTCATGGAAAATGGCACCAAACTTGTATGACCCTTCATATTCTTGCCTTTGAAAAGTCATGTGGTGACCCTTCATGACCAAAAACGTCCTTCCCATGTTTGTCCTTATCTTTGATGAATTTTGGTATTCCTCAAAGTGTCCCTTCATGAGAAATTATGCCCTTACTCTTTTGTCTTCACTTGGTGACTCTTGGTATTCCCCAAGATGACTCTTCATGGGAAAATGCATCCCATCTTTCTTTTGTCTTTACCTCGTGGCTCTTCGACTTCTCCATGGGCCCTTCTTTTGTCTCATATGTAACCAAAAATATATTTGTTAATATTAAATAAATATTAACTCATATTAGCCAAGATATATTTATTACAAATAACATTAAATGCAATGGGGCCTTTATCACCAATAATGCTAAACCTTTGACATCAATGACAATGTTTCTAACAAAGCTAATACCATAGCTCTAGTGGAGGAGAAGTAATTTTGGCCAAAGATTAAAAGGGATATGGAAAGATATGTTTCAAGATGTATAATATGTCAAGTGGCTAAGGGACATGCACAAAATATGGGATTATACATGCCATTACCGATCCCAAGAGAGCCATGGGTAGATTTGAGCATGGATTTTGTGTTAGGATTACCAAACACATGGAGAGGTAATGATTATATTTTTTTGTTGTAGATATATTTTCTAAAATAGCTCATTTCATTGCATAATAAGAAAACTAGTGATTCCACTAAATTTGTTGAATTATTCTTTAGAGATGTTGTGATATTGCATGGTATTCCAAAGACCATTACTTCAGATAGGGATATCAAATTTCTAAGTCATTTTTGGAGGATTTTATGGAAGAATTTGGATACAAAGTTACATTTCAATAGTACATATCATCTAAAAATAGATGGATAAATAGAGGTTGTAAATAGAAGCTTGGAAAATTTGTCGAGATGCATTGTTGGAGAGAAGCCTAAGCGGTGGGACTTCACTTTACCATAAGTTGAGTTTGCATACAATAGTTCAGTGAATAGATCAATAGGAAAATCACCATTTTAGGTGGTTTTTGGGAGAAATCTAATGGGAGTTTTAGATTTAGTGTAGTTTCCCATTATAGAAATATTGAGTGATGATTTTGAGACTTTTTCAAATCATATACATCAATTGCAAGCAGAAATGAGAAGGATATTATAGGAAAGTAATGAGAAGTGCAACATTATTTCTGATGTTAAAAGGAGATCAAGGTTTCTTGAGAAGAGATATTTAGTGATGGTGTATTTGAGGAAAGAGAGATTTCCTATAGGGACCTACAACAAGATTAAATATAAGAAGATTATCCCTTACAAAATTGTGATGAAAATTAGTGGCAATGCCTATGAAGTAAGCTTGTCAAAAGAATTTGATAATTCTCCAATATTCAATGTTTCAAATTTGTATGATTTCCATAGAGAAGTAGATGAAGAGGATGATGAATAAGACATAAGATGGAAAAAATATATTCCAAATAAATAGATGGAAATGATAGTCTGAGTTTTAGACATGAAGGATGTGCACATAAGGCAAGGAAGCTACAATAGGTATTTGGTACAATAGGAAGGATTGCCACTAGAAGACAACACTTGGATCATAGAGTGGGAGCTAAAGAATATGGAAAAATAAAAATGGAAAAATTATCATCATGGAAACTCATCGGCATTGAGTTGTTTTCAACCAGAGGAGAATGATGTTGTGGAAAAATCACTATTCATGCAACACTATTCACTAATGACATGGTGGACACTATTCACCTTGATGATGTGTCATGGCACTATTTTAGGTTACATATGTTGCATGGGTCAAAATTCCAATGGGAGAGAATTCAAAATAGTATAAAATCACTTCTTTTAGGTTAGTGGTGGTGGAAGAAAAGTTTACTATTCAAGATTAGAATCAAATCAGCTTTTTGACTTGTCATAGTGAACCCATGTGAAGGGTGTCACAATTTTCCTTTGGTGGAGCCTTTTTCCTTTGTTATAATTCATCCCATGTGAAATTTTTCATGGTATTTTGGTATTTTCACCTTTATTCTATCATCATTCACTTCATGTGAAATAATATGGCATAATTATCTTGGTCTTGACTCCTTCTTGGCACATGGGAGCCCATGTGGTTTGTGGGGCTTCATGTTTCTTGGTCTCGCTTACTTTATCTTCATCCTATATAATATTGTATTACTCTTGGGCTTAGGGAGTTTAATTTTTATGCCAAAGGCTTTTAAAATTCCTTTGGGAGCCTCCTTGGCATGTGGCCAAGTGGGTAATGGGTTGAGAGAATAAGCGTGTTTAAGCTTTTATAGTTTTTTGAAGATTAATGAGAAATCTAATGTTATTATGTGAGAATATTATTTTTTATCTTTATTTAATTAATGAGTGAATATTAATGTTTGTATGAATTTATGAATTTGTGTGTGAGGGAGAGAGAGTTGTGGCAGGTGGCCACATTATCTCTCAACAATAACTAATTTTTAAAATCAAACATTTCCTTAGGGTTGTTCTATTTACCTAGTGTGTTAGTGGCATTACAAATTACTCAATTGGACTCATATATAAACAAAGCATCATCTTGGTTCAAATGGAATTGGAACTTATCTAATATACATTTATAAACTATTACACATTGAGAAAATTTGACCTATTCTTCCCAAATTATGAATCTACCACTAGTAGTAGTCAAAATATAAGTTTGAAACATACTAAATCTAAGTCTAAACAAGTATTATTAGGTATCAAATCCAAATCATTAACTGAATACATATAGTGAAGGAGCACAATTTCATAATAACATAAGGTAGGAGAACTACATGTGGTTTAATTTCCCTCCTCAGAATATTGGATACATAGGAAATAATTAATTATCAAATGAGGTTGGTGAGGGTCTATTCAATGCATTACACTTTCCCCATTTTTTAAAATTCTAGTCCTCATAAGCACTCATAAGGTTTTATGATAAAGAATATTGATTTGTTGAGATACACATGTCATCAAAGTTCAAGTTCTTAAACATAGAGCAATCAAAAATAGGCATAAATGGTAGTACAATCAATATGCCCTACTTTTGTGTAGGCTAGTACCAACTAGTAGGTCAATATCAACTAGTGACTCTGACCCATATCATTAGAACCGACTCAACATAGATAGAAAATTATTTTTAGAATTGAACAAACCATATGCCTACGTTATCTTTATTTTCACTTAAAAAACACAATCAAAGTTAGATGATAAACCATAAAAGCTAAGTATTCATCCTTTTTTTGTACTTACTGTATTTAGCATATCATTTATCAAATAAAAAGAATCAATCTTAGTATTTTACATTTATATGTATGCTTGAATGTCAAATCTTAATAATTAAATCATATTTTAAATTTCTATTTTAATTATATTAAGTTCATTGCCTTCATCAAAATTGTGTAAAAAATATTACTTACCCCATACATATATTAAAAAAAGTAAAACTCTAGGTTTCCCTCAAGGTTATATCCTTCCATATTTTTAATTTTTTTGTCTTAGGGTTTCAAAATTCATTTATGATCTCTTTACACAAAAATTTCTCATATTTTTTATCCCAGGGTTTCATTGATCTGATTTTTTATTAATAGGAACAATGATCATATTGTTCCAAGCCAAATATCTTAAGTACTAACACAAAAATCACATCAAGTCTGATATGCAAATAAGAGATATATCATATAATATCCATAATAATACATGCAAGTACAATGGAGAGATATTTGAATAATTAAGCAAGGTAAAATAAGAAACAAACCTAACTAATGTTAGATAAATCCTCACAAAGGAAAAAACTGAGAAAAGATGAAAAAAAAACTATCTATAACCTATTAAGTGAGTAAATTCTCTAATACCCTCCCTCAAGTGAATCTAGGGGCTAACAATAGCCAAAAAACAAAGTGGAATATCCACAATATGAATCTCAGTAACAAGGCTTGATAAGGTTCTCATGTACAATATATATCCATGAAAGGAAGAAGGAAGATGTCTTCATGACCACCTCCCAAGGACATGTTTTGGAACCCCAATCATGTCATGCAATTCAAAGAAATGAGGTGATGCAAAAAATATTCATAAATATGTCAACAACCTACTATTAATTTAAAATGTACTCCAAGAAAAGAAATCCATCTTGAATGTGCTTTCGAATGAAGTGTATGTGTAGCTCAATGTGCTTAGTCCACTAGTGCTCAACTGGGTTGTGGGATATGTGGATCACACTCTGGTTGTCATGCCAAAGTATAGTGGGTGAATCATATGTGAATCCAAACTCTTTATATAACTAACAAAGCTAAAGAAACTATTAACTCATTATAATAACTACCCCATACTTAGCCTTTATAGATGAAATTGCAATAGCCTTATGCTTCTTACATGCCCAAGAAATTGGAGAAGAACCAAGACAAAATATGTATCCAAAATTGGAACACCTATCATCAAGATAATATACCCAATCTGAATTAGCATACCCAACCAACTAAGTAGAACCCCTAGTGTAGTGTAATCCAAAAAGGGTAGTACCTTATAGATATTATACAATTCTCTTGGCAGCCTACCAATGACTATCATGAGGAAATGTACAAACCTATATATAATCCCAACTACAAATGAAATTTCAGGGTGAGTATGGGTTGAATATATAAGACTCTCAACTATCTACATGTATAATTTAAGATCACAAAGAGGAGTAGTGTAGGTAGAAGTGAGAGTGACTCAAGATTTAAAAAGAGAGGGACTTGGCTTACAATCAACCATGCCAAAATATTGAAGATGATTAAGCATGTAATTATGTTGACTCAAATGAATCCCTAAATCTGATTGAGGAAACTAAAAACTAAGAAATAAGTGAAAAATAATGAGATCTATCATATCAAATTTCACTAAAAGTACTTATTTAATAGCTTAAATTTGAGAAGAGGAAATGCCTATGAGAATCAGATCATCAACATACAATACTATTATAATAATATCCTCCCCAACATGATGGATATATACGTTGGGATCAGAGTGGCAGTGAACAAATCTAGTAGAGATAAAAAAAGAATCCATCTTCTTAGGCTTATTTGATATCATAAAGAGACCTCCTAGGTCAAAAAATAATAGAATAATCATGAACAAACCTAATAGGCTGCTTCATATAGATTTTCTCTTGTAAATATCCATGTAATAAGGCACTCTTAATGTTCATTTGGTACATTGGAAAACCTTGTGATGTAAATAGAGACATTACAAGGTGAATAAAATCCATCTTGGCAACAAGTGAAAAGGTATCAGAGTAATCAATACTTTTGAATTGTGAAAAACCCTTTACAACAAGACGTGCCTTATACTTATCAATGGACCTATCAACTATGTACTTAGTGTGGTATATCCACTTTCACCTAACCAAATTTCTTCCCTTAAAAAGAGATACCAAATCCCAAGTATGATTCTTCATCAAAGATGAATACTCATATATCATTTCATCATCCCACTCTTTTATCCCATGAGCTTGTGAAAAAGATGGTGGGTCCCTAGATAATGCTTGACACAAAATTATAGTACCTAAATAATGTACATAATGATGTTTAGTTGGTGGAAGATCCTATATAAAAGATGTTACCTCATAAACTTTAGTACAAGCCCAAAATGGCATGGTGACAACATCAATGGGAGTATGATCCTCAACATCTATAACTTCCTCAGGGGCCCCCTAAACTAGTTCCTCAAATAATGAATCCTCAAGAGGAGGTGATTAATTGAGAAAAGAAGAAGAATAAGGCATGGAAGAAGATGAATAATCATGAGAAGTGAAGTGTTCATCAAATTGTATGTGTTCAAAAAAGAACATCATAAGTATCAATATCCAAAAGGTAATAAGCTCTCATGTCCTCACAATACCCTATAAATATCAAGGGTTTTTTCTTCTTATCCAATGATTTCCTTTTCTTCTTTGGTATAAACACTCAATCATGGCTCCTAAAGACTATAAAAAATGAGATATCGGGCTTGGTTCTAGACCAAACCTCCTCTAAAGTTAAATGCTCAAGTGTTTTGTGTGGTGTGTGATTCTAAAATTAATTCACATAATCAATTGATTATGCCCAATAGATGGGAGGTAAATCCTATAAATGCATAATCTAGTTATCCATCTCCTTCAAAATTTAGTTCTTCCATTTTGCTAAGCCATTTTATTATGGAGTATGTGGAACAGAATGTTGGTGAAAAATACCATGAGCTTCCAAAGAATTAGATAAATCTTGATTGAATTACTCCCACTCATTATCATTACGAAGCTTCTTGATGAAACTAAAAGACTGTTTCTTGACCAAAGCCTTAAATACTTTAAAGTGTGAAAAAATATCACTCTTTTACTTTAGAAAATAAACCCAAGTATGCCTCAAGAAATTATTAAAAAAATTAAGTGCATAAATAGCTCCATTGAAATAAGGAGTAGGAAAAACCATCAAAACACTCTACACAAGCTCAAGTGGTGAATAAGATCTCTTGGACATACCCTTATGAAATGAATCTTGGTGTTGTTTCCCCAATACAAAACTAGGTCAAACTCCATCAAGACATAAAACTGTAGGAATACCATTAACCATACTATGAGTGCTCAACTCATTCAAGTATCTGTAATTAAGATGTTTGAATCTCTCATGCCAAAACCTACTTTTAGAATCTGCATGAGAGACCAAACATGTCCTTATAGGAGTATCATAAAAACCCTAAAATTAATAGATTCAAGAACTACAATCAACAACACCTTGTGAAATAAGTGTATGAAGTTCTAACAAAGCTTAAAATTTAGCACCCTATGGTGTGAAATATACTATCTTACCCTGACCAAAATGACAAATATGATAAGTATAAATCAAATTTGTAGTGATATCAAGTACATAAAGTGTATCATTGATGTGACCACCCTCAAGATATATATCACCCTTTCTCTAAATAGAAATAAAGGAATAATCTCCAATCTCAATGTTGGAAGTTGAACTCAAACCAAGAGATACAAAAGACTCCTTGGAAGAATTCATGTGGTGAGAATCTATGACCCAACTATCTAAAATAGGTGACTGAGATATCCCAACAACAATAATCACTTTGTAATTTTCATTGTGAAGTAAAGATAGAGATCTTGTGTTTTTGGATTACAACCTCAAAGTCTTGTATTCTCTTAAAACACCTAGATTTTTCATGACTAGTCCTCCACAAAAAGAGCATGAAAGGCTATAATTATCTTGTATTTGGAAGATAACTTAGGTTTAGAGTTATTAGGTTTAAGGTAACTTTGAGATGGAGGAGTGTTCTTGGATTTACTCTTTGATTTTCCCTTTATCTTAGGATTAAATGCTACTAATGATTTTTGAGAGGTTGAAGACTCAAGGTGAAACAATTTGGATTCCTTCCTAGTAAGTCTTTCATAGAACAACTCAAAATCAAGCATTTTAAATGTAGCACCTAAGGCATATATGCTAGAGAAAAAGGTAGAAGAAAAGATTTGGAAATAACGTTTCAACGTAGATATAATTAGGTAGACACACTCTTAATCCTTATTATCCCATCCACCCCCCCCCCCCCCCTTCAATTGTGTTAACAAGTTTTTAAACTTAGTGAAATAGTCTACAATTTAGGAAAAATGTTCAGGATTGAGAGAAGTAATATCTACTTTAAGTTTCATGGCTCTCATGTGATCTACTTTCCTAAATAAACCCTTTATTTTATCCCATATTTTGAATGGAGAGTCACATCCATCTAAATGAAATAAAATATTGTCATTCACATAACCCCAAATAAAACCCATACACTCTTCAAATTTACACTAGTGCTAAAAAATTTCATATTCTCTAGTGAACTATGGTTGAACTCCATTTAATAGGGACCATAATCCTTTATGTTTAATAATTGTTTCCATTATAAGTATCCATGTATGATAATTATGTGTAGTCAAAGGCTCACATTGATCTAAACCATAAGAATAAATCATGTTATCAAATCACTAAAGAGTATAAAGAATGCAAAAGGGTGCACAAATTGGCACTGAGACAACCCTCCCAAGCTAAAAGATTTGTATTGAGGCCACCCCAAATTTGGCACTTTATAAAATTAGTTCATTTTTAAAAATAGATGAAACTAATGGATGGATAATTAAAAACCATAATTTTTAAAAAAAAAAATGAAATCAATTTTGAGTTACAGTTCAAAAGTTATAGGATTTACAAATTCCTATAAATGGGTAAAAAGTAATAAAAAATACACTACAAGTTGATTTTTGTGACCAAATTGGTAATTAACCTAGCCTTACAACCACTCATTGGAAAATTAATTTTTTCATGGATGTTCTTAATCCCATAAAAGTGAAAAAATAATTTACTAGTGACCCTTATACATGTGCAAGTGAAAGATGCATCCTCTTAAAGAAAAAATTATAACTATTAAAAATAATTAATTAATAAATAGTTGTTGTGAGGAGGTTAGAAAATGGAATACTATTATCTTGGTCACTTGAGTTTCAAATAGCTATTTAGGCTAGATGAGATGCCATTGTTGGAGAGGTGAATACATAATAGAGAATTGTCAAGACTCCACATGGTTCTGTTATGAGGAATAAGATCAAATTGCATAAAAAATCAAAATATCAAGGTTTAGTTGAGTTGATATTGATCAATGACCATCTCATACACCTCCAATGCACCTCTAGGTAATAATGATCTTTTAATCCCATACCACCACCATGCAAACCTGTAATAATAAAATATAAACCTCCAAAAAAGTGCAAACCAAAAATGAATGGTAAGTAGATCAACAAATAACAAAATTAATCTCCTTCCAGTGCACTACTCCCCTACCAACACATAGAACTAGATCAAAAAAAGTCAATAGAATTACCTAGAATGCCAAGCCATGGGCCAAAAAAACTAATAGAAAGTGAGAGGAGACCAATTAGGAAGGTGGGATGATGGTAAAGAGGAAGGTAGGATGGTGTAGTGTGGAGGAGGACATAAACTAATTTTTCCAAGAGGTATGGTGTTATACCTTCCAACACAATACAAAGGAAATTAAAATCTCTTCCCAACTCAAATCTTCTCCCAACATAGACTGATAGTTATTTGTAAATAGATTACGTAGTCCTCCTGATCAAAGCAACTATAGGAGAGAGAAAAATAACTCACAAGCTCCACTCCCATGCTCTAACACTTTAATGCAATCTACACACAAGAAATTATAGAAATATGAAATAAACAAATCCTTATAGTAAATATATCTTACCAATAGAATTTTACAACACTTTTAGGCTTTGATACCATAATAGGAACAATTATTAGATCGTTCTGACCCAAAGATCTTAAGTGATAACACAAACATCACATCAAGTCTAATATGAAAATAAGAGATATATCATATAATATCTATAAAAAGACATGTAAGTATAATGAAGATACCTTGCATAATTAAGAAAATCAAAACAAGAAACAAGCCTAATTAACCAATGTGGGATAAATCCTCACAAAGGATAAAACTAGGAAAAGATGAAAAACTATCTAGAACCTAGTAAGCATGAGCAAATACTCTAAAATTTATTCCCAAAAACAAAAATATATTTCCACCTTTGGCCATATATCTTCATTATGTTTTCATCTTTGTATGGTTTCTAATTTCAACCTTGTGGTTTTATTTCTTAATAATACACATCAATCATGACCATGTTAAACAAACATTATTGGTTAACACAAGTAATGAAGGTACTATTTTCATATTGTTCCAAATAGAAAGTGTATCTTATTTGGATCAATTATGTAAACAAATGGGCAAGAAGGATCAAATCTAAATTCACTAATAAGACTAAAATTACCAATGAAAAATCTCAAGTCTTCTTCTAATCCTATTAATTCCACATCTAATCCAAGATGCCTATAATTCCTATTAAATAACTATAATCACCTAAAAGTGGTCTTTGGATGCTAAGAGTGTTGATTGAGACAACTTATTCCTACCTTAGCCCTAGACCTATCCTAAATACTTTATCACACATTTTCATCCATTGTGCATACCATAGACATCTCCAATCAGCTCAAACACAGTCCCAAAATTACATTTCCAAATCCTAACCCATTGTACCCAACAACCTACTAGCTAGACACTAGCACCACATTAAGTACACTAGATCTATAAGGTACTTATGTCCCCAACTTGGTGCTAGTGTCCCTTTCCATAACTCTCTTGAATGAATATATTTCCAAATGTATGCCCCTCTTAAGGTTATCTTAAGCACAATTTATTATTTTCACAAGCTGTGAATCACTATAAATACAAAATTATTAGATCTTTAGCCACCAGATGGAAAATTGATGCAAAAATCATATTCAAATAAGAAACATGTTGATTAAAATCAAGGTTATTAATCCCTATTATGTCCTACTTATGCATGCTACCATTTACATCCACCCTAAGCCTAGATTTAAAGATTTACAATCTCAAGCACACTCAAGGCATTCAAGACCACTATCATTCTAGCATTCACTTGCACTTACACCAAGCACTAGGTGGGAGAACTACATCAGACTTGATCACTCCTCAAAGTACAGGTATGTAGGCAACTCTCTTCACATTGGGGTATTGAGAATATCTGGCCTATCCTAATAAAAAAACACATGTTTTTATCGCATGTCATATTTTTAAGGATTATTAGGGTTTGCATACTAAATTAGATATTCTAGGCATAATATAGAGTTCCAAATTTTGTGTGCATAAAAATAGAACCCATAAACACAAGTGTAGGTGCTTTAAAAAAATAGGAATTATCCTATAAATAGGACACTAGTGCCATTTTTAGAACACTAGAGCCATATGGTGCTACTCTCCAAGTGGGGAAATATTGTTTAATAAATAATATGGCCTAGGGACCCTATTGAAGACACTCAAACCTATTTGTAACCTAGTTTTTAGCACCCGGATCTTTCATGCAAGTTGTTTTCTAGATAAGTCTCTATTTGCACATATTTATTACTATTTTTAGAAATTTAAAGCAAGCCAAAATATATAATAAATCAATGGATATTTATTTTATATTATTTCATTGATTTAGATAACTCAATCCTTTAATCTAACTTAGGGTTTACATAGCTAAACCCCTTAAAGGTTAAAACATTTGGTGAACCTCATTTACTTTGATTATTGCCTAAAACCTAGTTTGCCTTTTCCAAATTTTTGTACACTAAATTAGGGTTCTAAAATTATATTTTCTTAATTTCTTTAGCTTAACCTAGCTCATTAAATCAAATATCACATTAGGGTTTCATTTATTTAAATATAACTTAAATCTTTAAAAAATCACCCTAATTCAAAAAACCCTAACCCTAGACACACTTAGGGTTTGTGTCATTTTTTATATATATAATTAGATTTTACTTCAAAAATATTAGATTTGGTTCCATATTTATTTTATTTTAATTTTCTTAGATTAACACTCTTAAAACATTCAAAATATACAAAACTTATTTTCCTACCTTGCAAACTACAATGGTAGAATTTAACAATAGATTTGATGAAACTGATAAGCAATAATTACAAGACTTTATGTCTAAACATACAAATATACAAGATGACTTCATCAATATTCATCAAGAAAAACTCTAAAAAATAAACAATGGTCAATCTTTAAATCCCCCAATTAATGTTGTTTTTACACTTCCAACTCAACTTTCACAACCTAAAATTGTAATTCAACAACCATCAATGATAGATACACCATATTTGGCTAGTTCATCCACTCCAAATATACAATCCCTTATGTATGAGATTCATACTCTGCACTCTAAGGTTTTACGTCTTGAGAAGGGAGGCACTAGGCCATCACATGCCTTATTTCTAACATTATCTTACATGCACCTTTGGCACATCACATAGCGGTAAATCCCTTGTCATCCAATTTCATGGCACCCAAGCTTACATTATATGATGGAAAGGGTGAATCAGAGCTTCATCTCAAAGCTTTTCATGCAACATTCTTGAACTATGTGTCTAATAATTATCTTCTCACAAATTTATTTCCATGTAGTCTAAAGGATTATACCTTACAATGGTTCTATGATTTACCAAATTAGTCTATTACAGCATTTAATCCTTTAGCCAACATGTTTCTAAAATATTTTTCCATCAACATTAGTGATAAGATATCATATTCACAAGTGGCATAATTAAAAAAAAAGTTGAATGAGCCTATCATATATTATGTCTTACGATACAAGATAATATTATCTAAATTGACTAGCCCCATGGAAAATAGAGAGATTTAGGACATATTAAAATAGATTCTATTATCATAATTACACAGAGCTATCTTGTTTAATAATTTTTCTACATTTACCGATTTATACCACGCAATCAAAGAAAGAGAGGTTAAGATATTAATAATGGGAAAACTCAATTATATAAAGGGATCAGAATCAATTATTAAAAGTTGAAACAAACCTCCATACAAGGTAAGGGCCATAAAGAACAAAATTGATCAAAAGGCCAAAATCAACATAGATTTTGAGCCATCTCCTAGATTGGTTATATCCACTCCTTAGCATTGAGTCTTCACTAATCTTTTGGAGTCACCATCACATGTTTTATAAAAGCTCTTAAAAAGTAATATCATATCTCTCTCTCCATTAAGTAAGCTGATATGACATGACCTATTCCAAAAAACTATGATTCAAATGCATTCTATGAGTATCATAGGGCATCAAACCACATAACAAATAAATGCATAATCCTAAAGCACAAGATACAAAATCTCATTGAGGCTAATATTATTGGCATGAGCACACCCATAGAGGCATTGAAAACATAATAAATAGAGGCTAAATCACTAAAAATATTATTATATCCATTCCCTAAGCACATAATGAATGATGCAAGAATCACATAAGGTATTAACTATACATATCAGGCACATCCACCATCAGTTTCATATCATACAGTTATATAAGAGGCACATCCATTACATAACATTATTGGCATGTACCATACTATAGTTCCAGCCAAACCACTCATCACATTTTCAAAGTAGGATATTGTGGATGATGATACATATCTACATGCACTCTTCATAGAAGCATACATAGACCACCATCATATCCAAAGTGTTATGGTTGATAATGGGTCAAGCATAACCATGTGCACTAATACTTTTACAAAATTTAGGGTACATAGAGTGGGATATATTCCCCACAGATATAGTCAATATTGGTTTCAATGGTCACATTCAAAGCTCCATCAAGGAGATTATGTTTTCATTATAGGTTAGACCAACACACAAAGCCACTCGATTCTTAGTAGTATGTAGTGTAGGTGTATTCGATATACTATTAGATAGGCCATGGTTACAAAATCTCTAATCCATACCACCTATATTAAAATAATGCCTAAAGTACATACATGAAAATTTGGTGGTCAAAGTTGAAGGTTTCCCATATGATTATACTCTACCCATCCCATAAGTAATTCCAACATAGTTACCAGTTATAGTTCTAACATAGCCACCAATTATAGTTTCATCACCATTACCAGATGTTACATGGTTATAATTTATAGCTAAGAGTAAAACTCATATGCATACATCACATATTTTAGTAAAGCCACTAGTGCAGGTGAGGTCTACTCCTATGGTATCGACACACACACATACTTTTCCATGAAGACCATTATTAGAGAGACCCCTACATCAGAGATATGTCAAAAATTATAGAGGTTATTACTCTACTCAATTTATGTTGAGATCATTACTATTGGGTTCTAAGGATTCTTAACATAGGGTATCTATGTCACCTATAGCTTCTTCTTCTCTAGATGGGTTCCTAAGACCCCTACAATTCATAGGGCATCATAGTTAGTGACACATATTTATATCATCACCACACATGTAGATTCAAACATAAATTATTCCACACACTATAATATGGGATCATATTTACCCTTTCACATAGTACACATGATCACAGTTACCTTATTTGACATAGGTCATGGTGATAATGAGTCTTCTAAGAGACTCATTGGTTAGTATGGTTCTTATCCTCTTATATATAGTTCCTTCTCTCACTCCTTGTACATAGTTTATTTTCATTTGCTTATACATAACTTATATCTAGAAAATATAAAATCAATATAACATGTCAAAACACTAAAACATTCAAATATTATTCAGAAAACACAAAATTTATGGATTGTATGCATTGTTATGTTTACATTTATTACACTTGCCAGATATCACATATGTTAACTACCTTAGTATAGTCAATTTCATCATACATATATGCTTCACTTATTATTATCGAGTGCTTATAGATTACATATAGGACTCTAGTCTAATACACCAATCTAGACTTGCTATCATCTACCCACTGGGGGAATATACACCAATCCAAGTTTATTCATTTGATACATCCACCCACTTAGGGGCATCTCATACATAGTTTCTACTACCAAGTTCTATCCTTACATTCTATACATTATAGTTTACGCATTGATATATCTTGATATTGATCATTGATAATTATACTCATATTTTTTGTTGAGTATCACTATTTTAGACTTTGTATATGTACATCCTAGCATTTACATAGATTTGTACTACATAGTTATACATGCTTTCATTTCTATCTTTCTTAGTTTATATTTGATTATCTTTCCTATAAGTCTTCTATTTCAAAGGCATTTGAATATGTCATTGTTATTTGGATCTATGCCACTTATATGTATGCCTTTGACATGTGACCATGTCCCTTGCATGTGTTTTCCTGATTGTATATGTAGACATTTGAAGATGTCCTTCTATGTGGCTCTAAGACAAATTGCTTATTACTTGTGTATGTAGACATTTGAACATATATTTATATGTATTTTAAGCTTAAATATAGTGACATGTCCCCATGTATATGTTAGAATTACAATCACTAAGGGGGGGTGAATTAGTGATGCCATACAATCTAATTTAATTCCCAACTCTTAAACATTCAGCACATATAATCATGATCATATAAATTAGCCATTTTAATGAACAAGGAAGATATGGCACGATCAAACAAATAACACATGATATATGTTGGAACCCCTCTTTGGGTATAAAACACATTGAATCCTACAAGATGGACTATAGTCTTATAAATACAAGATTCAACATTTAGACCAACGCCAACTGATCAAGGAAAACCCATCCCTTAATTTAGTGAGACACCCATCCCACGAGGAAGAACCAACCCCATAAGAAATCAAGAACCAACCTAAATACCTTGATCTAATATCTACCTCTAATTTGATGTCTTTTACACTTGATGATGAAATTTTACTTGATCTCTTTCCCCTTTACACTCTCACAAACTTGCACACACAAGCCATGTATCCAAAACACCCTTTTGGATCACTCTCATATCTTAGCACATACATAATTTAAAAACTTAAAACAACTCTATCACAACATCAATATTAAATGTAGGTCATGTACACAATCTTAAACCTACTTTAATCTTTGATCCATCCACTAAGCACACTCACTCAATTAGTCTCAAGGACTTACTCGCTCAATCTGCCTCTTCTAGGCTCATTAGGTCCAATGACCTATGTTTTCACCTTCATCACCTTAATCAAATAATCATAACTAATCCTCTTCATTTTATATTGGTCTTAAATTAATTTTACCTTAGTTAAAATTTTCTCTCCTTTTCTTGGCTCCGCACTTCCTTACACTACAAATAAGCCAATTATGCCTAGTATTTATACCATATACTCATCTAACCCATCTTGGTTGGCCAAGATGCTTACCATACTTGTTATAATTTTAAAATAGGTATTAATATATGTTATATGTAATAAAAACTCCACTCCATAGGTCATCCAATAGTCCTTAAGACTCAAATCCTCTATTAGGCCTTAATGAGACCCAAAATAATTAGGCCTTCACATCCACACATTACATTTATGACCTCTTGGGCCACTTTCAGCCTTTACTCATTAAATGAAACATATCAAAACTACTTAAAATATATCTTTTATAACTTTCATATAGGTCCATTCCACTTGGAACGCCAACTAACCACTTGAACCAAACCATTCTAGCCTACTCACCAATAGGCCTAGAAAAATAGAAAAGTTTGTCATATAGAAATAAAGCATACAAACACTTTTCTAAAACAACCCACTCAAATAATTTTATTAATATATCTTACATGACCTTATCAACATCTCCATATCCATTGGACACCTTCACTTAGGCTCCAAGCATCCAAAACTACCTTTGTAACATGACCACTCAGGGTGGTCAAACATAGTCAAAGTTTAGTCAAGAACTTTTGACTCTTAAACCTTGAATATGAACACAACTAGACTTTAATTTCCTTATCATGAATCTTTTATAATTCTTTAACATTTTTAAACTCATGTTTTCTTCAAATCTTGATAGAAAACCTTCAACACACTCTTGCAACATGGTCACTCAATCTACTAGTGCTTTCAATAAACATAGTCAAATTCTAAGCAATTGTTCACACTAAATGTGGATTGGTAAAACCTATAAAATCTATATATATGATCCTCATAGAGTCTATAACACTCTCCCATAGTTATTTCATCTTGAAACATCAAAATACTATCAATAACTCTTCAAATATCCTTCTCTAGTCAGTTACAAAAATGGTCAAACATAGTCAACTTTGGAACTTAAAAACTTTGATTATACAAACATTTAAACCTTATAATTAGGGTTAATTTTAGAGGTTAATATTCATTAATTCATGAATAATATATTTTTAGGATTTTGGTTTTGGTAATTTTTTAGGGTCAGTAAATGGGATCAGATTGCCAAAATTTTAGGGATATATTTTTTTAAGGTCAGCTCACCAACCCTTTATAGTAATATATAAGATTAAACTTAAATTTTATACATATATATAGTATATCCCTTAAGATACCAACCAAGGCAACAATTCAAACTGAAACTAGAGGAGCATAGAACCAAATGATAGTAGTGAATGAAAAAATGAATGATAGCACCAAATATCAGAGTCAAATGATAGGCCTGAATGACATAACAAATTGATAGAGCCGAATAACATAGCCAAATGATAGATTCAAATAACATAGCCAAACAATATAGTTGAATGAATTTGTTGAATGATAGAGTAGAATGGTAGATCAAAATGGAATAGATGAACGAAAACACCAGGTGACATAGCCAAACATCAGATCTAGAAGCTAGGAATGAATAATAAGCTAGGTGACATAGCCAAATGGTAGAACTGAATGATAGCTCCAAGTAGGATAATTGGTAAATTAAATCCAAAACCCTTTTATCAAATGATAGTACTGAATGGGTTATGGGAGTATTAAATTATAGAGATGAAAAGCATAGTTCATTATGGCATCTAGCAATAATAGTAAAAAAGTAGGCTAATCATCAGGGAAATCATCCATATTATCTTATTTTAAAGAGCCAACCAAAAATTCCACACAATCACAATGCACTCAAAATCTAGTTTTTTTTTTTTTAATGTCATAAATTTGACTTCAACTATTCAATAATGTTAAAAAAAATTACATGCAAAAATCTCCACTATTATCTCACAATAAAGAATCAACCAGAATAACATATCACCCCCTAAATATTTTTTTGATGATGACATGCCACCACTTGAAGATGCTCCTCTATTTTTTGGTGATAATGATAATGACACTCAAGTGGCAAAATAGATTGGTGGTTCTTGTCAAACATAAAGTTTAGGTCAAACCTATGCTCAAAAATATTTCCAAAGGAAGAGAACTAGATGGATAATTATAAGGTCCTTTAAGGTACACTAGGAAACAAAATTACCAGTTATAGAACATGTAGAGCCTAAAAATGTTGATGATACTCCAAAAAATGCATAAGTACAATTTATAGCTAGAAACTAGGAAAAAAACATATAATGCAATTAAAATTGGACATGATTGAGAAACATTGTGGAAAAGTATATGAGATAGTGAAGCACCCAAATGGATTGATAACAAGAACAAAAAGGTAAAAAAATTTAAAAGAATGCATGCATATAAGATATGCACAAAAGCATGAAAATGATAATAAATGTCAAAAATATCTTGTGGAGAAAGGGAAAACAATTGAAGTAAATTTTAGAAAAGTCAAGTAGTCATATCTAAAGTTGAAATACATATAGTTCTATACTATATACCATATTCTAAAAAAGGCAAACCTAATTTTAATTTTTTAGATTATAAGATTTTATTTCAACATAATGGATTTATGGATATTCCACAATCACATTGGTCGGATAGCAGTGCTTAGGAAATGGAAAAATGTCTAGTAATGGTTGAGATTGAAGATTTAAAAGAAAGTGTTAAGAGATCACTATTTATCTCACTGTCCATTTATGAGGTCATAGAAATTAATAACATAGCTTGAGTTTGCATTCATGTGTATACTTTTGAGAACTATTCAAGGCAACCTCATCTACTAACAGTTCATAAAATGATATAAAATTACAATGTAGAAAATCTTCACAAATTGGTTGTATCTAATTTGAAAGATAAAGCTAGAATGGATGATTATGCAATATCTACAAAGTTGGTGTGTGTTGGGGTTGATGGTGCATTAGTTATGTAGGGGTATAGAAATAGTTTTTATGTTCAGCTGTAAATAATAGGGTCCCCATATATGATTCCAATTCACTGCATGTCTCATAAGATGAATCTTTCATAAAAAATGGTTAGTAAATTTGTTAATGTGGCTAAATTGGAGGAGCTAATTCATGGCCTACATGCTTATATGTCAATCAGTCCAAAAATAATTTTAGAGTTCTAAAAAATTTCAATAAGATTGACTGATGGTAAGAAACTATTGAAAGATGTTGATACAAGGTGTATTTTTATGTATGAATCTACATGCTAAATTTTTTAAGAATGTCCATCATTAATAGGTTTAGAAAAGCTGTTAACTTTTTATTGAATTTTTTTAATGCTAAAGGAAATGAATTTTATAATGAAACATGCTCAGGAGAGGTCCATTTATATTATGTACTTCATACGGCTAATAAAATAAGTATGTCAATCTCTAAACATACTATACACTTTGAATGAAATGTTTCAAGGCCTTGTTTTTAGTAGTTGGTAATGTTCGATCGATTTAAAGAACCCTAAAATTTATTTGAAGTTGAATATAAATGATCATCTTTGTGTCATTGTTAATGGAAAAGAGATTCCAATACACACTTTCTATAAAAGACCTAATCTTGGGAGTTGAATCCAAAGAACTGTGCATAACACATATTTTATATTACACTATTCTATCTAAAACCTAGATGAAACTAAGTAGAGTTTCCCAAAACTTATCTATGGAAATCAAAGATCATTTTCAAAGGGATGATTTATTGGAGGCCATGGCAATTGTGAATCCCATTTTTTATAAAAGTAATAACAATCAAAAGATGGTTAGCAATTTATTTCACAAATATTTGAATTATCTTATAGAAATTAAAGGTATTTTGGGAAAGGATTTATTGATATCCTAGTCGACCCATTTTGAAATTATAATGTTTGAACAATATCATCTTCTAAGTGAACCAATAAAGAATGGGGTAATTACAAGACTATGGAAAAAAAATTATCCTAGTAGTATAATACTAAAAAGTCTAAGTGAATATTTCCAATTATATGAGCTCTATCAAATAATTATTTTGGGATCAGTGGAAGATGAAAGAGTATTCATTGCATTATCATTCATAATGTCAAAACTTCAAAATAGATTGGATAGAAATTTAGAAACCTATTTGAGATTATATGTTTCACATTATGCAGTGGATATGTTTCCTTATGAAAGAGCTATGAAAATATGGAGTTATCTAACTAAAATAAGAGGCATCAGCATTATAGTGACAAATAAAGAGGATGTAAATAATGATACTAAATATGGTACTGACATGGCAGATGTAAATGTCATTGTCAATGATCAGGTTTGTGTATGATTGTTTCAACTACTAGACTATTAGTTTTGAGTTTCTGAATTTCAATTTCATATAATTTTATCATTTTTTTGTAGAGACTAATATTCAATGTATTCATGTTTTACTTTAACTAATTTGTTAAGTACTTTTCAATTTTTCACATGTTTGTCATGAGATGCAATAATTATTATACATTTTTTGAAAATCATTTCCTTGTTTGTTGTTTAGTGTTAAATGTAAAAGATTAATATATTGTGATTGTGTTAAGGGGAACATTGTAGGCTAATATGGTTATTTTATATTTATGTCTTTGACACATATTTTTTATAAATATATTTTTTTCTACATATGTGATGTATTTATTGTGCCTTCATAGTACGTCATATGTGTCTTCAATGTGTTTGATGTTCTTATTGTGTGTTTTATTTGGATTGCTTGAAGTCTATTATGTGCCTTCAATGTAATCATGTTTTACTTTATCTAATTGTTTGTAAGTAATTTCACATGTTTATCATAAGATGCAAAAATTATTATACATTTTCAATTGCTCAAAAATTATAATAACTATGTCAATGCCAAATCACTTTTGTGAGGATAATTAAAAACCTGTCCAATTATTTAGATTCCTTAAAACTAATTTTTCTCAAAATAAATGTGATCAAAAAAAATATAACTTTTGAATCACATATAAATGAATATGAATGAAACTCATGCCATATAGGATACCTGTTCCTATATTTTTAAAGACCTTACCTCTTGTTTATACCAATTTTTATATGAATAAAATTAATTTCATGAGTCCTTATCTATCTAAACATCCCCATAACATTAAAAAATCCATTAACCTATTCTATAGCAAATTATCACAATAAATCATGCATATTTTCAACTTTTATGAATCATCATTATTACTGACTATCACAAATTACAATACTATGTTTAACACAGACCTCTGCCAAACATGAATGTGCTTTTATAATGGCCTCAAACACATCTCAAATCATATTTTACTCAAGAAACAATCCAAATATAATAAATAATATATCTTACAAACAAAACAACTCACTCTTTTATCATAACATGCAATAACTATTGTACATTTTCTAAAATGCATTTATATGTTTCTTGCTAAGTGATGACTATCAAAGTTTAATATATTATGATTGTGTTAGGGGAACATTGTATAAATTAATAGCTTGGCATTAATCTATTTATATTGATATGTGAGTTTCACAAGTGCATCACAAATATCAAAAGGGGTCCTAACACCATACAAGTTTAAAACATCATAAATTCAAATTTAAATTATAATCTACGTGGCTCATTCAGTAATTAAAACTCAATAAATTTATCAACGCATCTACAAAATTGAAATTTTCATTCATAATATATATTTTAAAAGAAAACATTATTTGCAAATATATATAACAGATTGTCAACTACTCAGTTAGTTTTTCAACCACTTTATCAACCACTTTCTCAGCTAATTTATTAACCATAACATCTTTTTTGCCACTGTTGTCCTTTAATATCCTTGAGTTTTTAAGATCTAAAGCCATAACATTAAGATGATCAATATTTTCCCTATCTTCTTTTCTAGAATCTCCTATAAAAAGTAGACTTGGATCGACAACTATCTTTTGCCTAAATAAGGCATTGGGATCCTATCCTTACTCAATGATTTTTCATAGTGTGTTATTATATTTATTCAATAGAAAAAGCTTCTCCTTAAATTGAATGATAGATAATAAACTTTTTTGTGCTTTTTTTAGATGCGCATTGAGGACCTCAACATCTTTTTTCAAGTTCTCATATTTTTCCTACATTTTAAAATGTATTGTAATTAGATGTGAACAAAAATGAGAATGACATGAAATTCAATTAAAAGTAATATACATTACCAAATATTTTTTCTTATCTACATTTGCAATCACAACAAGGTTGGTGTTTTTTTCCCATTTATTATAATATGTTTGGGCATTTGCATTCAAATTATCCAAATTATTAATTATGATAGTCAAGACATTATCATTCTAGCTATTAGCAATAGTAACTAACCTAAATTTAAATTTGACAAACAAAGCATCAATTTTGGTGAGTTTTTGTTGCACAAATATAAACAAATTTTCTTACTCAGAGTGCTTTTGATAATGGCCATTTATTTATTTTACTAATGCTTTCACCTATATCTCCAACACACATAATTTTTTTAATTTCTCAATTACTCCCTCCTAAATATTATAAATAATACTATCTACTACTAATTTTTTTAGTGGAAAAGATGTAATGGCATCATCAAATAGGACAACATTCTCTATTGGGGTCGGACTGTCTAGTGAACTACATGAAGGTTCATATTGAGCAGTCACATGAACATGTGTTGCTTCTCCCTAAATAAAATCATGTGGATTGTAAGTAATTCCAACATTAACACCACTTTCAAACCCTATATATTCCTCATCAAGTTTAATTTCAAGTAAAGAAGGCAATCCCTGCATACTTGATAAACCTCCAACAAAGAAAGAGGTAAATTGAGAACCTGATAATTATAGTGTTGCAGTTTGTTGTGGGGGTTGTAATAGAAGAGCCTCCCCCCTTCTGTGAAATGAGTTCAGGGGTGGAGGTGGTGGAATAATTGTCCTCATAGATAGAGTATGGCCTACAAAATGTAAGTTATTTTATAAAATAAATAAATTAGAAAAAGAAATTTATATGCTCTTTTGAAATTAAAAGTTTAGTACTTGTATTTGGAGACAGTATATCCTCTAATATACATGGCGTATTATGAGTGATAGGGGTGTTTTGAGCTGATAAATTATGAAAACTTTTAGTCTAAAAAACTATAATCAAAAACCAACATACAAAAAAAAATATGCAACGTAAAATAGCTTCCATAGAGGGTCAAGAAGGCATAGGAGATGTTATTGTTTGTTGCAGTGGTAGTTGTTCCATTATCTAAATTTTTTCTGAGTCAACTACAAGAATAAAATGAATAACTAAAATAATACACTTGTGTCTTGAAAATTAAAATCACATTTGAATTTTTTAAATATCAAACCTACACATGGAGACAACATTGAAAAAACTCATGGATGTTTTTCTAGCTGATAGGATTGCAAGGATGATTCTATAGACTCTAAATCTGCAGATTCATTAACTACACACTATCCTTTTGAGGTAGATTGTTTTCATGAGGCATGCATTCTTACCTATAAGTTGTAACAAATAAATTTTAAAAATTTACTAATATTTACTTTGCTAACCATTTAACAAACAAACAAATATTAAACCCCAGATCAACAAATTAACAAATAAACTAACCTCTTACTCATCTATAGACAAAGAGTTTGTCATCATTTTTAGATCAACCAAAATTGGACACAATGATATTTTTAAGTTAAATTAGGCCTCATAGTACAATGCTAGAATAAAATTTGAACAAGAAATAATGGAAATAGGATTGGTAGAAGCATAATTTTAATTCAAGTCTTATATGAGCAAAAATAGAAGAGCACTAGTCAAATTTATATTTAAAAAGAGTACAGACAATGTAAAATAGTGCCTAATAAGGAATATCTACTAGTCTTCCCTACAATACTATTCCAGATTGGAAAAAATTGAACTATTGGTTTAAAAAAAGGGTGAGTAATGGATTTGATGTGGAGGCCCCACTTTCAACTATCTGAAATGAAATAGAAAATGAGGATTTTAGATCATAAAAGTTGAATTTAAAAAATACAAACAAATCTATAAGTACATTAACATACTGATTCAGCTAATGTGCAAATCAAAATTTGTCAACAATAAATTCTTGTCTTCATCTATCGATATTAATTTAGAACTCACTGGGGTTACATTGTGCAATGGAAGACCTGTTAGATTATGAATATTCGATAGTGAAGTACCAAAGGTAAACATTATGGAATTTATTTTCATAGTGAATATATTCTCATTAGGGTCATACGAATAAATGAGCATTTTCAATAGATTTGTGTCTATCTCATACTGAGGCATGTAGAGTAAGCTAATAAAACTTCATTCTTGAATCTCATCATTGTATGCATATAGTTAATGCATGAGCCTCAAAATGTCTGGGCATAGTAAGTTCTTGAAAATGAATTTTCTATTCATGGTTGTACAGAGGGACAAGAAATTAGTTTAGAAAAATGTTAAAAATGAGGGTAGGTATAAGTATTTATAGATCAAGGGAGGTGATTGAGCAATTGGATAGTAGACCAGCCATACAGGTTACCTGCTAACATGTCCCAGTCATCAAGTTCTGTTATTTGATTATATCATTTGATCTGGCCATTCAGCTCCACCATTCAACTATGTTGTTTAGTTGTGTTATTTTAATCTATCATTTAGCTTTGTCTTTTAGTTAAATTGTTTTATTGTCTCATTTAATTATGTCATTCAGTTGTGGCATTCATCTATGCCATTTGGATAGGCCATTTAGCTAGGCCATTTGGCTCTATCATTCATCTAAGTTATTTGATTATGTCATTCATCTATGTTGTTCAGCTAGGGCATTTAACTTTTTCATTCATATATGTCATTTTTATTTTCTAATCATCTAGGTCATTTGGCTATGTCATTCATCTGTGTTATTTAGTTGTGTCATTCATAGTTTATCTCTATTATTTGGTTTGTTCATTCAGTTGTGTCATTCATCTATGTCATTTGACTATGTTACTTGGCTATGTCATTTAGCAAATCCATTTAGCTCCATATTTTAACTCCATTTGGATCTATTGTTTAGATCAGGGGTTGTATGGGGAAATACATCAACATAAAAAATCACCATCACCCATAGATGATTTGCCATACCAATGAATCAAATTTTTCTAGATTTTCCAAATATTTTTAATAGGTTTTCTATTAGGGCTTCTTAAAAATAACCTTTCTTATAACCAAACTCTTTGGATGCATCTTGAAGTCCTTTATAATTTTTATTTTTACTACATCAAGAAATTCATCCTAGATCAAAAGATATAACTCAAAAACTATAGACTGGTTTTACCTCATTAATTTGAATATTTAAATTCCAATGGTCACTAAGTAAATACAAAGCTATTGACACTTGTCATCATCTCTTACTCCCTAGAATCTTGATTAAATGTGCTCCATCGATCTCCTCACAAGGTTCCTAGATCTAACTCTACATCATTCACCGTTGATCTTATACAAAAGCATCCATGATTAGGACACTTGGCACCCTCACATGCCTTCTAAGTACATTGACTATTTGACTCTAATGAGATTCCACCACTTGGCATCCCCATGTGAAATATTGAATATTTGACTTAATATGCTCTGTTGGATCATAAGCTACATGATCACGTTCTCATTATTGATCTCTATCTAATAGGTTTCACACTCAACATTAGATTTGTTGCTCAAACATCATGATTGTGACACATGTCACTAGCGCATGTAATCTTGACTATTTGAATTTGAAAAACACTGGTGGATCCTTATTCAGTTAGATTAAATTCTTATCATTAGATATGTGATCTAATTAAATGCTTATCATAGATCTTATTTTTTAAATTTGGCTAAGTATGAGAACTTAGTAAAACTCTGCCTGGAAAGCTAACTTTACACCTTAATAACTTCTACTATGTTCAACCTCATGACATTAAATGTTAAGAATATGATTTCCTCACATAGGGGAATCTATATATATATATATATATATATATATATATATATATATATATCATTCTAATCTTGAAACCTTCACTTATGTGAAATATGACATCATCAATTTACTCACTTAGCTTTATATATCAATATGAATACTTGAGCTTAGACATTCATATTATTGTTCTAATGAATTACGTTCACTTCCAAAAGCAATCTAAGCACTGATAACTTCCGATAGGGTCTTTGTAACATGTTCATGCCATCAATATCATTCATCAATTGTCTATCCAAGTTAAACACTGAAGACATTGCAGGAACATTGAAGCTCATTAAAGCACACTTTCTCATTGTCATCCTAGCACACATGACACCTCATCAACATCCTTGGTCATCTTGAAGACATTATTAACAAACCTCCAAAAATCCATTGTATTATGTCCCTCTATCTTAGTTTTGAATGCCTCATGTTTTTTGAATGTGTTATTTCTTGTATGAATCTTCACCATGGCACTTATCTTTGTTTGTTACACACACTAGTTTTTGATGCCATGAGGGACCTCATGCATCTACCCTTCCTACTTGGGCATCATAATGGACATCATGCCCCATCCCCTGGATAGATACTCAAATTTTTTGTATACACATTGATTACATCTATCTTGAAACCCTTATGCAATGCTATATTACAACATACATCTTACATTACATACTTATGCTAAGATTATTTTAAAATCCAATTTTATGGTTGCACATTGTATTGAAATATCACATAGTTATCATATATGCTCTACCTAACACATTCTACATATCTATTTTATTTTATAGATAGTTCTTACATAAGTCAATAACTAACCTCAAAAGAAGGGGAATTCATAGGGGTTTTTCATAGATATCACGCTCCTACATTGCTATTCATAGATCATTTTTAGCACGTAAGCTTAGTTTCAAAAAATTAGACACATATCAAACAAGAAAACCATAAGGACTCAAAAATTAGTTCAGTCACCTAGATTTTAGACCAAATAGGCATTAACACCCAAATTGAGACACTAGTGTCATAGGGTGCTACTGCCCACCACATGGTGTTATTATCTAGTAGCCCCAACTTTAGGTCAGTCTAGATTAACTAGAACAATCCACAAGGTAAAATATATATTTGCACAAATTTAGTCACATGTTTGACATTTATGTTCATATTTTACTTACATACACTTATTTCAACTTAGATTCATACCAATTACTTAGATTAGGGGCATCATACATGGCAAGATCACTCCCACATTCAATTTAAATACATAGATATAGTTATTGCATACTCATTCTAGAATCAACATATTCATATATCAGTATGGGGGCATGTACATGGCACATATTTTCCATATGCTTAGTTACACATAGGTTGATTAGATAGAATGGAAAACTCCATGTCATTCTCTACATTGTATACACTTTCTATCATATTTTAGGTTGTCATCAGTTTCATGCCTTACTCCATCTATAGTGGTTGGCATTCTCGAGTGGCCTAAAGCCACTTAATGTACTTGAGTGGCCATAAAGATGACATACATAATTATATATACATATTTAGATACTTTTATAACTACATCAGGTTTAATCCCTCTTTAGAGTATTGGTATGTAGTAAACTCTCCTCATACTGGGGTGTTGAGGATGTCTAGCCTATCATACTAACAAATACACATTTTTAGCTCATGCCATACCTACAATGAGGATTAGGGTTTGCATGATAAATTATATATTCCAGTCACAATATAGAGCTCTAAATTTCATGTACACAACAATAGAACCAAAAAACATAGGCACAAGTGCTCTCAAAAAATATGAACAACCCTATAAAGAGGACACTAGCACCATGTCTAGGACACTAGAGCCACATGACATTACTATCCAGGTGGGGTGCTACTATCCACTAAATAATATGACCTAGGGACTTTATTGATGACACTCAGACCTATTTGTAACCAGTGGTTATTATTGCATATTATTTCACTGATTTAGACAACTTAGCCCTTTAATGTAACTTAGGATTTACATAGATAAAACCCTAAAAGGTTAAAACAATAACAAAAAGGATGTATAACCTCCTTTGTTTCTAATACTATAGATTATACATTATATCCTATCCACCCTATTAATGGCCTTACTATAAGTTATAAAATAGTGATACATCTACTAAATATCAATAAACTGCCATGGATGATAAGGAAATCACATAATATTTTAATGATTTAACCTTTTAGGGTTTAACAATGTAAATCTTATGTTTAGATTAAAGGACTAAGATGTTTAAATTAATTAAATAATATTTAATAATTAAACATTGATTTGTTATGGCTTTTGACTTCTTTATAATTTCTAAAAATAGTAATAAATATGCTTAAATAAAAACTTATCTAGAAAGTGATAGTCGCAGATAATCTAGGTTCTAAAAACTAGGTTTTAGACAATTTTGAGTGTCATCAACAAGGTCTTAAGATATATTTTCTCACTAAATAGTAGCACCCTAATGTTATATAAAGTGTCTTATTTTAGCTCATATGCCTGGTCACATGCTTATCAATCACTTTAAGTCAATTTTTGTACTTGATATAGATAAGCACAATCATAGCAAAAGTATATGGTGCATAACATTTAAATGCACTACTGCATTGGCATCAACTTTACTTAAGGTGCAATCTTTGTGCACTCACCTGAAGCATAGTAGTGAAGGGACTGGGGCCCATATTGAGCTAGTTGAAACATGATGCAACCTTGGTTTCAATAGGACTTAGTCATTTGTGAAAAGGGATTAGGTGGTTCATCGATGTGTGCCATTATATCTAGATATAGATCTTAATGGTACAAGCCATAAGGATAGCAAGTTAAGTGTTATTTAGGCACTTAGCCAAGTCAAGGGAATGGCTCATCTTCAGGTACTCACTCTTCAAGTTTGCACTCTAGGCATGGTTACTAGGGCCTTGGTACATGCTGATTTCAACACTTAGTTAATCTTATGAGTATGCTAAAGTCACTCTATAGCACAGTGATGTCATTATCATCTTGGAGTAGACATTTACATCTTAATACATTTAACAATGAAAGTTATATCATTATTCATACCAAAATCAAGTCATAACCATACAATAGATCTAAACTATATGAAATGGATCAGCAACCAAGTAAATATGCAATGCCATGTCCATTAACTCATAATTCATCAAAAAAGTATATTTTATATAAAAATAGAGGATAATATCATTTATACACTACTACATACTCAGCAGCTCATAAGCAAGCTTGGGCATTATAATGCATGTTCTTCTCAATATTAGTGCCAACTCAAACTATATCAATGGCCTTCTCCATTTTTGTAGAGTTTCACTGCATTAATATGACGTCCCTCTTCTCCAAGTTCAAGATTGGTTTTATAGGTAGGGGAGCATCTTTTATCCAAGTTAGATGGGCATACATCAGGTGTTGAGCTATCAGTAGGAGTCATTATTCTGCTACATCTACTACTCTGACACCCACGCTCTCTAACTACCACATTTAGTGCAAATGGATGTTATTTAAAACCTAGGTGCTAAGCAAATGTTTGCCAACTAGTATAAGATCTTTGAAGATTATTTTATTTGGCACCAAAAGTATCAAAAGAGAAATCATTTATAATGATTTACATGCATCAAGATGTGCTAAGTTGGTACGGTCTACTAGGTAACATAAAAAGGGGCCCAACATTACCCCATATAAAATTTCTACTCTAACCTTAGACTAGTCTGTTAGTGCCTTTATTGCATAAAATTTAGGCACACTATGTTGTAGCTTTGCCTTAAAGTTATTGAATCCTTGAATGGTGAGCTTGATCTCTTCGGTAGTGTCATCAACTTTCTTCAATACAGTCTCGAGTGTGGACACATCCATTTTATCCATTTATTTTTTCAACCCTTAACTTAGCTCTTCTCACCCCACCATCTAAAATATCCCCTTGCTCATATGCCTTTATCTGAAAGGTGTAGAAGAGTACTTCCAAGTCTTGCTCCTGGGTTTTAATCTAGTTACTTAAGGCATTGACCTATGTCATAACCTAGGCATGCTCAGTCTTGTTCACAATGAAAGCATACTTTATCAAAGCATCCTTCTCTTCTTTCACCTTTTGAAGACGTGCATTGATGACTGATACTTGAGTGGTAAATTTGTAAAAGATGTCATCAATTTCTTCCATGCCCTCTTCTAGTTTGGTGAAGAGGTCCTCCACCATATCAATTTTTTTGTTTAGCTCCCTTATGATGGCTTCACAAGGGTCTTCTTATTTCTCTAGCATTGACTTCATCTTGGGGAGAATTTTTTATACCAATGCACAAACCTTATCAACTTCTTTCATTTCTAAAATATCAACACTATCCAAAATGGATGGCTCTACCTCTTCAATGCACTCAACTAGTTAATGGAGTTTGAGATTCATTGCTTTTATTTCTTCCTGTACCTCATGCACTATCTATTACCACTTTTTTCATGAACATCATTGATTATTTTCTTACACACTACTACTAAGGCCATATTAAGGAGGGAGTTAGATAATCTTATAGGTTTCATGTCTTTTTTATTTACAAGTTGGTAGTGATGCCCCTCTTATGGCTTCTTGGTGCTTTAGATTGCTTTATTTAGTACCTCAAATTGAGGCTCATCCATGTAGCAATCAAGAGCCCAAAAAACTTGATGGTGTATTAGGGTTGTGGTAGTTTTGGGGTGCATGTACTCTAAAATTTATAAGTCATCATCTTTGGTGAACTCCTTCTGTGTTTTTTCCCTATAGCTTAGCTCATATTCCTCTTCCTCAACCAGCTCCATCTCTTCTTTATTAGAATCAGTGCTTCCTCCAGTGCCTTCCTCTCCTTATACTTCTTACTCTAGTATGGGTTCTTCATTGAAATTCTCCACTTGGTCTACCTCTTCTCTTTCCTCAGTGATAATTTCATCGTCTTGTCTCTGGAGGGGTTCTTCCATGAACTTTTCCCCCTTGTCCACTTCTTGTTGTTATGTCTCTTTAGCATGAACCTCCTTTATGCTAGCCTTACTTTCCTCTTTCCCCAGTGGAGTCTCTAATACCTTCTCTATTTTTTTTTGAGGCACCAACATCACCTTCTTTGTCTTTAAGCACCCCTTTAGAACTAGGGTAAACCTATTCTATAGCTTCCTCTACTAGGCTAGAGTGGGGGTTTGGTGCCTCTTTGGTTACTTTCTCCTTTCTAGGTTTCATTCTAGAGGAAACCTTTTCCTCTCTCTCTTTTTTCATCTTGGCCCTTTCCACCTAGGATGTTTTCTCTTTTGCTTCCTTCCTTTCATCCTTTTTCTTCTCATTTTTCCTTCTCTTTGCCTGTACTTTGTATTTATTCTCTTCTACCTTTATCTCCTCAGTCTCCACTCAATCAATTTTAGTTTGGGTAATGCCCTTGGCCCTCATGGCCTCTCATTTGTGGTAAAACTATAGTACCACATTGATATGATCTTGGTATAGGCCCATGCGCTCCCATTTGTGCTTCAAATCTTCTTTAGGTAGTTCCCCTAAGGGTATTACTTCTCAAGTACTTTTGCCTTGCTAGGATCTTCACTTGTTCCTCCTTCTTTTCTCCCTTTCATCTCATGTGCCTTGTAATTCTCCCCTTATCTCCTTCATTATTCAACCTCAACCATCTCAATGGCTTATTTCAACATCCTAGCCTTTGTCACTCCTCTTCTTTCATCTACCTCTAACACGTTATAGATAGCAGTATCACTAAGGCCAAGTTTCTAAAACAATCTCATTTTCTTCTCCAATATAGTCTAAGGTGGTGGGGAGGGGGTCCTTTAAATAGAAGAGGAGTTTCCTTATTTAGTCATAATGTATACTACCTTCCTAAATGTTTCTTCCTCCATCTCTTCTTCTATGTCTAATAGGGTTAATATTGACATCATAGCAGTAACCTTCCTTTCTTCTTTTCCTTAGTGCTAAGGGATGCCTTTGACATGAATCTCACATTCTTATTTATGGGTGTTTAAGGTGAATATTCCTATTTTGAGGTGATATTGAGCCTTATTCACTCCTATATTTCTTCAAAAGTTCCCCCTTCTTCTTGGGAGACTTATTCTTCTTTGTTGGAACTAGAGTTCCTTCATCACCGATATGGATTAGGGGGTCTTCACTCTGCTTGATGTTGAGGCCCTTCTTTCATGGATTGATCTCATAGTATAATCTATAAATGTATCCCAATATGGTTACTTCATAAATGGGGTGGATATTTGGGTGATTTGATTCATCCTCTTCATCCTTGATAGCCTTCCCAACTGTGTGAGTGAACTGGTGCCTCATCTTGTTCCTTTCCATATCTAGTTCCTTTACTGGAATGTCTAACTATTATGAATTAGGGATCCAACATATTGCATCCCTAAAGTATCTTATCGAGAAGGCATAGGGTATTTTTAGCCACCCTGACATGTTACCATCAACTAGAAATAAGTGCACTACATAATAGTGTTGTATTATGATAAAGGTTTCCATTCAAAACATGCTTTGAGGGAGCCCCTAAGGGATGTGACATTCTATCCCAAAGGCCTAGATGTACCTCACTTACCACCCATGATGTAAGTATTATATTTAGCACTGAAAGAGAGAGGGATTTTCAAGTCTTTGTACTTTTGTGCCAAGGAGTCATTATGCTCTAGAAAGACCTAAAGGTTGTCCTCATCCCCATCTATAATTCTAATCTCTTCCATGATACTGAGAATGAGAATGGATCCCCAACTAAATGTTCCTCTTGACCTATGGCACTCTTATGTATTTTTCACAAATTCATCGAGGATGAATTTGGAAATATTGAAATACACACCCTATGCCATGTGATAGTCAATGCAAAGGTATGCCTTAGTCACATCAGTCCATCGATCGCATGGGCATAGCTTGGAGCTTATGAGGTGTGTTTCACTCTCATGCTGAGGAATTTTCACTCCTTCATGGGGAAAATGAAACCCCCCTTAAATTACTTTAGGAAATTTCTTACATACTCCAACTCTTCATCATCATCCATCATTATATGGATGTTTTTATCAATATTTGGAAGCTCGATTACTCTCTTTATCAATTACACCAAAATCTTCATGCACCTCCCTAAAAAGTAAATGTGGTCCTCATAAATGTGAGAGAGTAAGAATTGAACCAGTTCTTATCGATTCTTAAAGCATGGTAACTCATAAAATTGAGTTACATTATAATATATCAATTTGTCTTGGATCAAGACATCAAACAAGGCATCACCTTGTGCCATCTTCTGCCCTGTGTCCACCATCTAATCTTGCACAAGGTCTTATAAATGACTATATGTGTGATGAATAAATTTGTTTAACTATAATATGTGCATAAAAGAGTGATAATCCTCCTCTATCATGACCTCTATATGGAACTACATTACTTGTTAGGACATTTTGGTGAGCACCTCGGTATCCACCTACACCATGCTCACTGCGTCTATTCGTTATTCCATTATTTTTGTAGTAGCCACTTCAAGCACTGTACGTACCCATTTTAGGTCATATTACACCTACTCAAAGCTTAATCCCTTTTATTTATTCACCATCTTAAACCTATTGGTGTTGAATCATGGTAGGTGTGGGTTACCAAAGCCTTAAATGGTGATGGCACTTTTATAGTCACATGATCTATGACTATTCCCTCAACTCTTGAGCTTCACTAGCCTTTAATGGTAACTTGGGCATAAATTAATTCTTCCAACTATCTATTTTATACATAATCCTCTCTCCAAAATTCTCCAAAACAATCTTAATATGAATGCAATTCTTCTTAATATGCAGTCGTTCACTCTTAGTGCCTAAAAGTGCTTAAATTCTCATTAATATAGGGTTTTTGCACCTCAGCTCTCTAGTTTTTTCTTCAGTTCACTCTTAGTTTGAAATTAGTATAAAATTTTTAACTAATCAAGTCTTACACTTACTAATTTATACACTTCCTTACCTACCATAATTAATTTAGGTGCTTTATGGCATGGCGGTGCCTAGATTTCTTGGAAAATGCAAAATTTTGCAAAATCCACAAAAATCCTTTAACATAAATGCATATATTTGTGCCTCCACCACCACTTCATTGAATTATTTCTAATGGTAATTTGATAAAGTGATGTTTAATTAAAATGGTCACTTCACACTCAAATCTAGGTAGATGCTAGCTATCTTAGATGATTCTTCTCCTATACTATTCACTTGGTATGACCTTCACCTTTCTTGTGGAAACCTAGGCATAATTCCTCATATTCATGTGATTCAACCTCCTTGGTTCCACTTTCTCTTTTAGTTGTGCTTCCATTTCAAGCATGATTATCTATTTTGGTTAGTTTCTTGTACTTTGTCTTACCTTGGCCTATCTTACCCCATACAAATCCCTTATGTTATCCCTCTAGTACTTTGTCTTCTAATTCATTTCTCTTACACAAGGTTAGATTGTGTGTCTTCACTTTCTTTTTTTCACCTAATCATGTTGAGCATCTTTAGCTTCTTCTTTGGTCTCTGGTGCATGATCAATTGATGCACCTCTTTTTAACTTTGGTGCAAGGTTACCTTTGTACTTATGTGCTTTGTCATTTTGTTCTAAAATATTCAAATTCTAGTAACTTTCTTGCACCAAAAAACTAAGGCATTTGGCCCTAGGTACTCAGAAATTAAATGGGCTCAACACACCTGAATGGTATTATATGCAGAAGTACTAGAGTTTTTCATTCTTGGGACTTCAAAATCCTCACAATAGTCACCTTATCCACATGGATATTGTGCATCTTATGATTATGTCTAATTATTTTCATGTACCCACCACTTAGATGTTTGACCTCATGTACTTAGTGGGTGAAAGTGCTTGACTCACTTGATTGGAATTATGCATGAAAGGCTAGAAAAGTTCACATATAGGCTTGGAAGTGCCCTTCATTTTGAACCTTATGCATGGGGTTATGTGCACCATTTTTATTTTTATGAATCTCATGCACCCACCACTTATATATCTAGCCTCATGCACTTAGAAAGTACAAGTACTCGAATCACCAAGTTGGAATTATGCATGGAAGGTCAGATGAATTAACTAGATCTAGATTAGATTCATGTACCCATAACTTAGGTATCATGACCTCGTGTGCTTATCAAGCACAAGAGCTTGATTCACCTAGATGTAATTATGTGTGAAATGCCAATATATGAGTCTTTGTAGCCTTTATAGTTTGCTTATTGCCTCTTTATACTATATAAGGAATAAAGCAAAACAAAAAGAATGTTTTGGATTGTGCCAAACTATATTCTAATTAGCTCAACTCAAACTGATTAGTGACCAATAATTTGGTATTATTATGGAATAAGCATCATCTTACTGTCGATACAGATTCAATCGATTACCATTGAAATACCTTGGGAGCATTTCTCTAGACAACATGTGAAACTTACATGCACCTATCTCCAATATGTGTTAGTTGATGTATGTGCCCATACACCTTATTTTAACTTTACTTGGGTACTTAAGGTAATTGGAATCATAAATAAATACCATTTCTCCTTCAGTCAGTTTTTTTTGCTTGATATGCTTATCATACTAAAGCTTCTGGCATGCTTTTTTGATGTGTTGACTCCATCTTGCTTAGGTACACTTTTCATCCAAGTGATCTAAGTCTTCCAACCTTATATTTAAATATTATTGGTCATCTAAGCAACCAATCTATGCAATACATAAGGATAGAACCAAGACTTCCATGGGGATAATTACATTAGTTCCAAACACTAGTTGAAATGGTGTAGCCTTGTTCAGGAACTTATATGTCATGCAATACACCCATAGTACCACTGAAATGCAATCATCCCAATATTTATTACCAAATTCACATATCTTTATTAGGCATGTTCTTAGGATCTTATTAAATGCTTCAGCTATGTTATTTTCCTAAGGATGATATAGGGTGGTCTTGTGGTGCACCACCATGTATTCAATTAAGAGAATATGCACCATCTCATTGATAAAATTAGAGACCCTATCATTAATCAAACTTAATGGACACCCATATTGAATTATTATGTTATCCCAGATGAAGTGCACATTTATCATGGCTATGTATTCTTTTTTTAGTGTAACTTTGACCCATTTAGTGAAATAGTCAATGGTTGCCAAAATATACCTTACACCTATGTGTCATGTTGTAGGAGTTATTGGTCTAATAAAATCAATGGCCTACTTCTTGAATGGCACCTAGGAAAAAATGGGGATGAGAGGCATCTCATCCTAATGGTTGGGATTTCTACTGTGCTATCATATGTTGAATGCCTTGGTGTACTCCTTTACATCTTAGAACATGCTTGGCCACCATAAGCCTAACTAAAATATCTTATACACCATTGTGTCTCTAATGTAATGGCCTCTTGTCATTCCCTCATGTGCTTATTATAAGATCAATTCCCTTTCATGCTATAGAACACACCGGCATAGGAATTCATCTCTACTTAGTTTGTACAACACCCCCTTAATGAGTTAGAAGGGGGTGGCATGAACATCAAGTTGTTTCCTCTCCTTATTTGACATGGTTTGAGGTGCAAACCAAGATTTTAGGAAAGCATAAATCTCTACCAAGTCTTCAAAGTAGTGCTAGACTTTGTATAGTTGCACATCTAGTATGGCATCTTCAATTGATGCCATTGAATCACCAAAATTTATATAGGATAAATGGTCTAGCCCCAAATTCTACTTTTTAGATTTAACAATAATGGAGAACTAGAACTCTTGGAATATAACTGTCCATCTGCATATGGACCCACGTAAAATAGGATTTTTCACAAGGTACTTGATTGCCTCATGATCAGTGAAAAATATAAATAGGTTCACCAATAGATATTGCCTAAATTTCTATAAGTTATAGACCATTACCATCACCTCGTGCTCGATAGTAGTGTAGTTCTATTTTATTTGCATCAATTTTTTTGCTTACAAAATAAATGGGGTGGTTCATCTTACCCTCTCCTATTTTCACTAATATGGTGTTTATTATGGATCATGAAGCATCGATATGGATGTGGAAAGGAATAGTCTAGTTTGGGAATTGCAAAATTGGTGTGCTAGCTAATTTTAGCTTCAATGTTTCAAAAGCCTCTTATTACACCCTACCCCAATAGAATGATCCATATTTTCAAAAAATCTCCTCTATAGGCATTAAAATCTTTGCATAGATCTGTATAAAGTTCCTATGGTATCCATAATGGCCTAGAAAGGCATGAACATATTTCTAAATTTAAGGAAACTGGAGCTAAATTATGATGGATATCTTCGTAAGGTCAACAAGAAAACCATATTTATAGATGATGTGCCCAACTAATGTTCTAAAATGGGTTATGAAGATGCACTTATTTAGGTTTAAACATATATAGATCTACTTACACCTTTCAAACATGAGGTGTAGATTATCATATTGGTCCTTTACAAGGCCATACATAGTCTAGTCATTGAAATAGACTTGGAAGAACCTATGAATGAAGTCTTTAAAAGAAGTGATCACCACTCTAGAGAATATGACTTGTAAATTATTGAGTCCAAAAGGAACCACATTATAATCAAAACTACCCCATTTAGTCACAAAGGTTATTTTGGGCTTATCCTCCTCCTTGATTTGCACCTGATGGTAGCATAAGAAACCATCAGTGAAAGTATAGATTTTGAAACCTCTGAAGCCATCTAAAACCTCATTCATGAATGGTTTATGAATTGTTCAGTGATATAGGTGGTGTTAAAAATTCTATAGTCAACATAGATCCATATGCACCCATCTTTCTTTATTCTTATGACCATCAGGCTCACCCATTCATATTCTTTTAAAGGGTAGATGATGCCCATGGCTAGTATTCCATCAATCTCTATTTTCACCTTGGTGCATAGGTTGGGGTTGATTATATATGGGCACTTATTAATAGGTCTTGTGTCATCCACAAACTTGATGCTCATTTTTCAAGGGAAGGGTGGGTATGCTTCATGTCCTAGTATTTGCACAAGAATAAGTAATGAAACTCCTTCAAGAGGTCTATGATTTGTGGCATCTCTACCCTAAACTACTAATCACCTATAGTGGAAATATTTAGCTCACCTTATTCATTGATGTCTACTTTGGTAGTCTTGAGTGGTGCATGATAGGGTTCATTCCTCTCCTGATGAGAGTCTTAAACTTGCCTTGTCTCCTCTATTATTTTAATTAGAAGATGAATTTGTTTTTCTTCATCCAAGGTGATATCATCCATATGGTACACAAGTTTTTTTCTTCTTGTTAGAGCCTTCCAATTTCACTCCTTCCAAGTTTCATCATCCTCCTCACTAGAGTCATTGTTGAGAAATTTTTATTTAAAGAATGTTAGGAGTACCAGTCCTTTCTCCCCAAACATATCTCTTAAGGTGCTCTTCTAGGAGGACAATATCCTTAAAATTTGCCCTAAAAAATACTTGTAGTGGATTCAATATCTCTAATATTTGTGAAGAGAAGGATAAGGTGTGCATGAACCTCTCCTTGAGTACCTTCTAGTCTCCTATCTCTCAATTCATTTAATTTATAATGTACCATGCTCACTCTCATGTTTCAAAGTCTTGTATAAAGCATGCACCCATAAGCTTCTAGACATGTTCTCACTATAGATAGTTCAGGTTTCTTTACACAAGTGCACATGCATGATTAGGTTATAGTCACTTGAGTAATTAGGTATGTATAACTCCTCATTACTCTTTCTGAACCTAGTGCATATTATTGCCTTCACATCCTACCATGTTGGAAAGCTAGGCCTTTGTACTACCCACCAATGAGCAGTAGTGATCTTTAAGGTATGCACTAGTTCACCCGTAATGTTATAGGCATAGTTCTCTATATGTTTGCTCCCTCCATATTTTAGGAGTGTTAAAAACTCCCCTTTACTCATCTAGAACACCTTTTTCTCTACCTTTTTGGTAAGTAGAACCCACTTCTTCTGGGTGTGATCAATTCTAATCAGCCCTATTTGGGCTAAAATTGGCTTAGTTACCCACACTAGGTGACACCTTTAACTAGTAACCTCATAAGACTCTTTGACATATGAATCATAGGCTATGTTAGTCATATTCGAAGATAATTGTCCATCCTCCCATTTGAGTACTCCTTGGTCACTTGGTAAGCTTCTTGGCACCCCACACCATGATGTTATAAATTTGGTTGATCTCATCTTTGAGATCAAAACTTTACACATATGGAGGCCCTTAATCACTTTATAGGGGGATCACCACCCTCTCTCTTACATTATTGAAATCCATGTAGCACTTATTGAAGTGCATGTACACATTATTGGCATAGAACCATGGCTTCCCTAAGAGTGTTGGATAGTTATCATGCTCTACCAGCTCAATTACCTCAAAGTTAACTTAAAATTTGACACCCATAATATCTATAATGGTTCCCTTCAGGATCACAATAGGTTACACTTGGGTTTTATTTTCCATAAATAACATATGAGGGGAGGGATTTAAGGGTGGCCTTCCCATCATCTCCTAAGTAGTTTTGGTTAGAATATTAACCTTGATGCCATAGCCATAAGGACCTCACAAATGGACCATTCATCAATTGTGCCATTTATTAGTAGTTATTGGTCATACTCTGCATTTTGAGTATGCTTTACTTCACATGCCTACTCCATGTGTAGCATAATAACTTTAATCATCTGAGGCATGGCCTCCTCTTCTATTCTCTTCCCTGCATGCTCTAAAAATAAGTTTTTTAATAGGGGCAACATCCCTTTAATTTGTAGGAGGTTCAGGATCTCAGTTAAATCCTATACTTCAGCTTCTTGGTTGTCTTACTTCTTACATCAGGTAGTAGCCTATGCTTCTAGATCTCTGTCATGCTAGAGCTCTCTCTACAAAATTTTTATTACACTCATGGTTTGTTACAAGACATCCTTATGTCATGTAGGGTCAAGATAGGCCATATATTTTAGCTCAAGTCATGATATACATGTATCATAGCTTGACTCACCATATTCTAAGCGTAGTTATTTTGTCAGCATAGTAGGCAACTATGTGATGAACCCATTCTGAGTTGTGTCCTACACCTTAGGTGGCTCCTTATGAGTCTACTATGGTTTAGGGGTTCATTTTTCCTCCTTTGGCTCACACCTAACCATCTTATAACCCTTATCTATGCTAGGCTAACCTTGATTTATATTTTATACAAGTCTAGGTAATCTTTAACTACATGTGGTCTCCAAAAATACCTGCATGTTGGGTGCATAAAGCAATCACACTGGTAATGCTCAGTTGACCTACACTTGTAATATTATCATAGTGGGAATATTATTACATTACATCCTCCACCTCACTTCCACCTCACTTGAGCACACCTCACTGATTCTCATAGCCAGTATTTTTTTGGTCATAGCCTTTATTTCTTTGGTCCACCTACCCATTGGTTATGGTCGTTGCTTACCATGAGCCTCTCTCAATATTTAGGTGTATCTCATTAATGACTCAATAATCCACTATTGTATAGGTGTCACACATCTTGTAATATATAGTAGTGTTTACTTGACTAGCACACTACAATAGGAGATAGTTTTGAGAATCATGCAGCCCATGACAAACTTCATAGATAAGAAGTAAGGTGCAAACATTTATTTTTGTAAAATTATTCTTTTTATGCCCCTCTATCTCATAGTCAATACACCACAATCCACTATGAGTGTCATGTGCCAAAATAGTAGTCAGCTTCTATAGTTGGGAGGCCATTGATGTAATTTGTGCCTTCATAAATGGGTTGATCCTAGTGTTGATGTTGCTTACTACCTCATCCTAAAGCATGGATTCAAGTGGTTCATGAGGTTCCATGAAGTTCTTCATGGGTAGTGCTCTTTTGCAAGGTATTAATAGGACCGCAATAAACCATTATGCATGTTGGGAGGGGCAGATGTCATATGGAAACTTATAAAGGAGGGTTTTTAACCACGCATCATATAGGTGCATGCTTTAAGATAGCCCTTAGCTAATTTATTTAAGCATTCTGATGCTTAGTTACTCAAACTCAAGAATATCAAACTCCTTTAAGAAATCCTCCTTTAGTATATTGTAATCAACCATAGTTTGGTTTGGATCAAATTTTTTATACTAGGTATGGGAATGATCTAGCAAGGTGGTCATGAATTGAGTCACCTTACATTATAATTGGTTAATACCTTGAGCACACCATTGAAGTTAAAACTTCAGAACATGCTTTGTGGCATTCTCTATGCTACAATACTCATGCAAGTGCATCTTCATTGTGTAATAAATATGTTGAGGGGGTGGTGGTAGAGTTTGAGGCATTTTCCCCCCTAAATTCTATGTTGCAGGTGGTCCTCTAGTTCCTCTAGTCATAGGGTTAAACACTTAACCCTATCATTATAGTTTGTGTCATCAAGCTTGATGGTGTAGTACTGCTAACTTATGGTATCGAGCCACTTCTTATGGGCTATTGCCTAGTCAACATAGCTGAAATCCTATGAATGGGAATGTTTGTGCTTATGTTCCAGATTTTAGATTGGCACTCATTAGATTCATGTTATTATTTTTCAATTCCTCATAATGTATCACTTGTTTGATCACAAAGTCTTGGTTCAAATTTTTAAGTCTATCAAAGTCAATATCAATAATAGGGTCAGTTATCATTCCTCTATCTTCTAGTAGAGAATCTAATGCATGAGGTTAAGCTTTAAATTCAAAGGGGTTACATGATTTTAGTGAATCCTTGTTCACCACATCTTTTAGGAACCCATGGCATTTCTACACCCAACTGTTGATCTCAACCTATTACTTCTTCCTCTCTTTCCTCATGGTGTTATAGTTCAAAGGATCCTTCCCCATGCCCTTGTTTCTCGTTATGATTCCTCTCGGCACTTCTAGGTTCTAGATCCTTTATCTTAATACACCTTCACTTGTTATAGTTATACTTTTATATCTCTCAAGTGTCAAGTTTCTCATCCCTTTCCAACACACCTCACCTACATTTCTCCTCACCTTCTATGATTGTTCATATGCATAAGGATTTTAGCCTTCCATTCTTATGATTTTAATATTATAATCCACCAATAATTTATTCAGTTAAATATTGAGACTTCTTATGAATATTCCCCTTAGTTCATGGAATAACTCATACTCTACTTATTCAAGGCAAGAGAAGGTTGACACTATGAATTCCAACATGTAGTTGTTGAATGTGCCACTCTACCACTTATCTACAATGTGCATCCAAATGTCATCTAGGCTCTCAATATTCTCTAGGCACTCCTCTATCTACTTGAAGCACTAGCCATAACTTCATATTCTAAAGGTGGTATAGGTGACTAACCATCAATACACATGATCGAGTAGTTTATAAAAGAATATTTCATACAGAGCATCACATAGGTTGGTTTGTACCCATTTACTTGGCTTCTGTTCTTGGCATGTCAGATGCTTATATGCAAAACAATCTTCCATGTACTCTAGATAGCACTTGATGTTCTCAAATGAAATTTATAACATCATTCTATTTCACCATTATAGAAACAAAATTCAACATGAGTCCCAGCAATAAAACCAAAATGTTGTAGAAAAGTGTCTTTGTTTAGCTCATATTCTTAGTCATGCACTTAGCAATCAATTCAATTCACTTATGTACTTGATACATATAGACACAATCATAGTAAAATTTTATGACACACAACATTTAAATTAACTATTGTGTTGGCATCAACTTCACACAAGGTATAAGCCTTGTGCACTCACTTGAAGTGTAATAGTGAAGGGACTAGGGCCTCTATTGGGCTAGTTGAAGCATGGCATAACCTTGGTTTCAATGGGACTTAGTCATTTATTAAATAGGCTTAGGTAGTTCATTGGTGTGTGTTATTATAGATAGATATAAATCTTAGTGGCATAAGTAATAGGGATAACAAATTAAGTGTCATTTAGGTGTTTATCCAAGTCAAGGGAATGACTCATGTTCAAGTAATCACTCTTCAATTTAGCGCTCTAGGAATGGTTACTAGGGCCTCAATGCATGCTAGTTTCAATACTTAGTCAGTCTTATGACTATGCCAAAGTCACTCTATGGAATAGTGATGCCATTAGCATCCTAGATTAGACCTTTACATCTCAATACATTCAACAATGAAAGTTATATCATTATTCATACAAAAATCAAGTCATAACCATACAATAGATCTAAACTATATGAAATGGATCAACAACTAAGTAAATATGCAATGCCATGTCTATTAAGTCATAGTTCATCAATAGAGTATAGTTTATATAAAAATAGAGGATAATATCATTTCTACAACACTAAATGCCTATCATCTCATAGGTGATCTTGGGTGTTATAATGCATGTTCTTCTTAGTATCTATGCTAACTCAAACTATATCAATGGCCTTCTCCATTTTTATAGAGCTTTGTTGCATTAATAGCATGTCCCTCTTATTTAGTTTCAAGATTAGTTTGATAGGTAGGGGAGCATCTTTTAGCCACATCAAATGGGTGCATGTTGGGTTATGAGTTGTTACTGGGAGTCATTATTTTATTGGCTCCACTACTCTGACACCCACGCTCTCTAACCACCACATATAGAACTCAAATGGATGTTCCTTAAAACTTGGTCACTAAGAAACTACCTACCATCTAACACAAGATCTTTAAATATTCTTCCATCTATGACCAAAATTACCAAAAGATTAATCGTTTACAATGATTGCCATGTGTCGAGATGTGTTGATTTGGCATGGTTCACTAGGTAGCACAAAAAGGGGCCCAACACCCACCTAGAGAGTAGTGACATAATATTTTAGTATCCTCAAAGTGGTGCTAGTTTCCTCTTTGTAAGACTATTTCTAGTTTTTAGGGCATCTATGCCCATGTTTTTAGGTCTTATTCTTGCATGCACAAAATTTAGAACTCTATGTTGTGCCTGAAAAACTTGATTTAGTGTGCAAACCCTAATCCTCTTTATAAGTATGAAATGAGATGAAAATGTGTGTTCATTATTAGGATGGATCAACATACTCAACACCTCATTGTGAAGAGAGTTGCTTATATACCAATATTCTAAGGAGAGATCAAATCCGATGTAATTCTCCCACCTAGTGTTTAGTGAAAGTGCAAGTGAATGTTATAATGAGAGTGGTCTTGAATGATTTTTTTAATCTTTTAAATATGGACTTAGGGCTATTTTATATGTTAGTATTCATAATTAAGTAAAAATAGGGATTAAATACCTTAATTTTGATCAACTTGTCTTTTGTTTGAATAGGCTTTTGCATCTATTTTCCATATAGTCAATAGAGGTCAACTAGACTTATATTTATAGAGATATATAGCTTGTATGGATAATAAAATGTAATTAAGTTGACCTTAAGAGGGTGAAACATTTGGAAAAGTATCTATTTAATATATTTAGTAAAAATGACAACAACACCTAGCCCATGTGGTTGTAGTATCCCAAATGTGGTGCTAATGTCCACCTACCAAACTATTTAGCACACTAGGTTGGGATCTAGGAATGTTGTCTTGGGACTATGTTTTAACTGATTGTACCTATCTATGGTCTACACAATGGCTATAAAAGTGTGTAAAAGGCTCTAAGATAGGTCTATGGATAATCTAGGAATAGGCTAACTCAAATAATACTCTTAGCATCCAAATACCACTTTTAAGTGATACGTTTTACCCCATTTTATGCTATAAATGTAGCAAAGAGAAATGACTAGTATAAAGGAAAAAGAAGTGTACCTAGACCTACCTTAAAATCGAAGCCCGTTTAGTTGATTTTGATTATGTGAATCTAGTCTATGTATGTGAAACATGATCTAAATCAATGACTTGTAATGAAAAATGCAAAAAATAGTCTTTAATTAAGAGATGATCAAAATCAAAATATTGTAATGAAATAATGAAGAGAGGAAAGGAATGAATACACTCTTTTAGGTACGTGGACCAATGCATGAACCTAGTTACAACTTGTGTGTGTGAGTGTACATAGTGATCATATCATTAAATAACTTGGACTAAGTTGATAGCTTACTCAATCCTTATATGTGTGGCTCATGAACTCAATCTATTTTTAACTCCATCATTTCCCACCCCTACTCAAAGGATCCTTATATGTTAATAGATTATATAAGACTATAAGTGTGTTGATTTAACCTTTTAGGGTTTAACTATATAAATCCTATGTTTAGATTAAAGGGTTGTGATGTCTAAATTATTCTAATAAATAAGCAACTAATTAAGTACTAATTTGTTATAGCATTTAACCTCATTGGACTTTATAAAAATAAAAATAAATAGGTGTAAATAGAGACTTATCTAAAAAATAACTATTATGGATGATCTAAGTTATAAAATTTAAGATCTAGATAGTTTTGAGTGTCATCAATAGGATTCTAGTATCTATCTACTCACTAGATAGTAGTGGATAGTATGGATAGTATTTCCATGTTTGTGCAGTGTCCTTTAGGTGGTAGTAGTGTCCCCTTTAAAAAAAAATTCCTATTTTTTAGGAGCACCTACCCATGTGTTTTTAGGTCTTATTCCTACATGCATGAAACCTAGAGCTCTATGTTATGCCTAAAAAACTTCATTTACTGTGCAAACCCTAATCATATTTACAAGTATAATATTAGTAATAATTATGAGTTTATTAGTAGGATAGGCTAGAAATCCTCAACACCCCACTATAAATAGAGTTACCTACATACCAATACTCCAAAGAGGGATCTATCCTGATATTATTCTCCCACCTAGTGCTTGATGCAAGTGAAAGTGAATGATATAATGAGAGTGGACTTAGATGCATCGAATGTGCTTGAGCTTTGAAATATTTTAAAACTAGGATTAGGGTTGTTTTATATGGTAGTCTTAATAAGTAGAGCATAATAGGCATCAAATACCTTAATTTTGCTCTACTTGTTTGTGGTTTGAATGTTCTTTTTGCATCTATTTTCTATCTAGTGAATATAGGTGAATTAGACTTGTATTTATATGGTTCTATTATTAATGTGAATAAAAAAATATGTGTAGGCCAACCTTAGGAAGGAAACATGTTTTAAAAAGTATCCATTAAGAATAGCTAGGACTAAGGATAGTAGCACCCAATTGAGACACTAGTTCCATGCGGCTATAGTGTCCCAAATGTGGTGCTAATGTCCTTTTTTTAGACTATTGAGCAAGTTGGATTGGGATCTGAGATGATAGTTTTGGGACCACATTTTGATTAACTATAAGTGAATGTGGTATGATCAATAATTATAAAATTATGTCTAACACTCTAAGATAGGTCTAGGGATAAGCTAGGAATAGGGTAATTTAAGCAATACTCTTAGCATCTAATTACCACTTTTAGCTGATTACATTTACCCCCATTTATTTTAATAATGAAGCAAAGCAAAATGACTAGTATAAAGGAAAAATAAGCATACCTAGACTTACCTTGGAAGTGAAGCCTATGTAGCTAAGTCAGAGTATGTGAATATGGGTCTGTGTATGTGGAACATGATCCAAATTAGTGTCTTATAATAAAACATGCAAAAATCATTCCTTAAGAGATTATCAAAATCAAAAGACTATGTCGAAATAATTTAACTGAGTAAATTTGAGTAAAGAGAGATGAAAATAATGAATACACCTTTTGGGTACATGAACCTAGTGATAACATGTGTGTGTGTGTGAGTGTACATAGTGATCATATTATTGAATATCTTGGACTAAGCTGATGTCTTGCTCAATCCTCATATAGATGGATCAATAGCTCAATCTGATTTTGACTCCATCATTTCCCACCCCTGCTTGGTGGATTTTGATCTCTATGAATAACTTGGATAAGCATGTAAGCGTGTATAACTCTCTCACATGGGTGGCTCAAGAACTCAAGTAGGTCATGACTCCATCATTTCCCACCTATGTGAAGTAGATGCATCTGTAATTGAATTAAGTAAAGTAATAAAAGTATCTAAGTAAATATAACTATGTATTTGACTCCATGGTCACTCAGGTATATTAGGCAGCTCTGGGCCACTCAGGAATGCTAACCACTATAAATGGAGTAAGGAATAAATTTAGTGACAACCTAAAATATGATATCAGGTTTATATAGTGTAGATAATGACATGGAGTTTGTCATTCCATCTTATCAACCTATGTGTAGCTGAGTATATAGAAACTATGTGCCACACACATGCCCCCAATATGGTATCTGAGTATACTAAATTTGAACTAAGTATGTAATAAGTGAATCTATGTAAATTATAAGAAAATTGATTAGATTATTCATAATGGGATAATAATATATGGAAAAATTAAGAGTAGAATAAGTAGATCCATAATAATAATCGTCAAAAGAGCAGAATACTACAATATTATGACTGAGCCACTTTGAGGGGGTAACCTCCAAAATAATGCAATAAGAATAAAATTCACAATATGATTATAAAATAATAACCACTACCTCTTATATATACTTTACTTAACCATGGTTATTCCATAGGTTGACCATACTAAGAACATCGAGAAATACAACAAGCTAATATGAAGATGTGTAAACCACAAGTCAGCCACACATATCCCTAGATACAATATAAGTTAAGAGAATAGCATGCCCCTCCCCTTCAAAACAACATTATCCTTAATTTTAATCAAACCTAGATGTTTTTATAGGAATTATTCATCCTCCCATGTTACATCTTCAGAATGCAGGTTCTTTCATTTGATAAAATATTGCTTAATAGATCTGGTCTGCAATTGCTTAGTACACATGTGAAGTATCTCCTTAGGCTATAGAATGACTCTACCTTCTTCATCTAGTTAAATTAACTCAATTTGAGTGAAAAATTTATGTCTAATTACTTTCTTCAAGCAGGATACATGGAATACTGGATGCATACGAGTGGTTGGGGGTAATTCTAAATTGTAAGCCACACTACCAATTTTCTACATGTAAGGGCCATAATACTTAGGTGATAGCTTATTATATTTTTTTATTGATTTAGATGCATATAATTAAATGGATGAAAATTCATAAAGCCCCAATCACCTACATCAAAATTCCATTCATTATGGTGTTGATCTACTTACTACTTCATTCAATTTTGTGCCATTGCTAAATTCTCTCACAAACTAACTAACAGCTCATATTGATGGTGAATGTGTTCCTCAACAACTTGAACCTTAAGATGCACTATCAAAATTGAATTTATGGATGGGGGTGATACCCATACAATTTCAGAAAGGGAGACATCATGGAAGAAGTGTGAAAAGAAGTGTTATACCACCATTCAATAAGTGGCAGCTAATGAACCCATTTGTCCTATTTATCAGAAACAAAATAACAAAGATACCTTTTGAGACATTTGTTGACTACCTTCATTTGTCCATCAGATTGAGGATGATAGGATAAGCTACGAGCCAACTATGTACCCAAACATGCAAATAATTTAGTCCTAAAATTACTATTAAATATGGGATCTCTATCACTTACAATGATCTTTGGAGTGCCATGTAATTTTTGAACTATATTGAGAAAAGTAGAAGCTATTGTATTGGAAACAAATGGTTGTGATAAGGATAAAAAATGAGCATACTTTGTGAGTCAATCCATAACTACCATGATAACATTTTTACCCTTAGACCTTGGCAACCTTATAATTAAATCCATGGAAACCTCTTCCCAATGTTGGTTAGGGATGGATAAAGGTTGTAAAAGATGTGGGGTCTTAATGGTTTCACCTTTATTTTATTGGCATACCATGCATTCAGCCACATATTTATAAACATCCCCTTTGAGTCCTTCCCAAAAGAAATCTTATTTGATTTTATGATATGTTTTCAAAAATCCTGAGTGTCCTCCAAGTGGAGAGGCATGAAATTCCTACATAATTTTATGTGTGAGGATAGAATGCTTACAAAGGTATAATCTATCTTTATACCATAATGTGTTCTCCTTCCATGTAAATATTTCAAATTCATTAGAACCTAGGTGAAGATTATGAATCAAATCCTTTATAGCACTATCATTATCCCATTTTAATCTTGTTTCCTTTATCCAATCTGCCTGACACATGGTCAAGGCATAGAGTAATGCCTCAATTGATTCATGCTATTGAGAGAGAGCTCTACCACCACATTCTCTTTTCCTTTCTTATACATTATTTTAAAATCAGAGCCTAACATATTAGTCACCATTTTTTGTTGTTTTTCAGATAACAAGTGTTGTTTTAAAAAATATATGAGCCTATCATGATCAGTCTTTGCATAAAAGTGTTGACCCATTAGATACGGTCTCCATTATTTCATTACATGTAGAATAGCCATAATCTCTTTCTCATATATTAGTTTGAGCCTATTTTTTCCCTTAAGTTGGAAAATTTCAAATGCTATTGGTTTAAATTCTTGTATGAGTATATCCCCCATGCCATATCCTGATGCATCACACTCCACAACAAAAGTTTTTGAAAAATCAGTAGTTAAAATTGGAATTGTGCACATAACCATTTTCAACTATTCAAATGCCTTGATAGCTGAATCAATCCATTGAAATGAGTCTTTATTTAGAAAAGAGGTTTGTGGGGCTATAATGCTACCATAATTTTTGAAAAACTTATTATAGTAACAAATTAACCCCAAAAATCTATGGAGGTTCTTAAATGTCTTGGGAACCTGTCACTCTATCATTGCTTGGATTTTCTTAGGATCAACTTTCACTCCATGTGAAACAATATGACCTAAGTACTCCACCTCTTGGACACCAAAATCACATTTGGAAGGTTTGGCATAAATTTTATGTTGTTCCATAACTAAAATCACTTGTTTCACATGCTTCAAATGGTCTTCCCAAATTTTTTTTTAGATAAGGATATCATCAAAAAACACTAATACAAACTTTCTCAAAATGGCCAAAAAATAGTATTCGTCAAACTCTAAAATGTAGATGGTGCATTTGTGAGGCCAAAAGGCATGACCATAAATTCATAATGGCCTTCATGAGTTTTTAAAGATATTTTAGGTATGTCCTTATTGCGGATGCAAATCTGATAATATCTAGAGTGAAGATCTAACTTAATAAAATAGATAGCACCATGCAATTCATATATCAAATCATCAATTGTTGGAATAGGAAACTTATCTTTAATGGTGTATTTGTTGATTTCTCTATAGTCTTGGCACATCCTCCAACTATCATCTTTCTTCTGCACCATGACCATCGGGGAGGAATATTTAATTTGACTATGTCAAATGATTCCTGCCTCTAATATCTCTTGTACCATATTTTTAATTTCACTTTTTTGGGTATAGGGATACATGTAGGGTCTAATATTGGGTGGTGTACTTCATGTAATGAGTCTGATGGCATGATCATGTGCATGACTTGGATGAATTCCTTTTGTCATGTCACCAAAAACAATAGAATGTTCATTCAACACCTTTTATAAATTAGCATGTGTAGACTCCTTGGTTGGTTGAACCTTCATGGAAAATAAGCATGCCAAAAAACCTTCTGCACCTTTTTTGAGAATCTTCATCATCTAGTGGGAACTAATTAATTGTGGAGATTTATCTCATAATCCATGTCATTCAAAATTCCTTCCTTCTTAATGGAACCTCATAAATAATTTCTAAAAATTCATCTCAATAGTGCCCAAAATGGTGAGCCATTGCACTCCCAAAAAGATGTCAACTCCTCCCAAGAGAATAACAAACATAGGGGAACCTAAAAAATAGTCTCCCATAGTAAGATTAATAGTATAACATTTTCTAGAATAGTTGATTGTACCACCATTTATAATCATAACCTAAAATTTTGAAGCTATGTAAATGAAATAATTCAAATGAGTAGTCAACTTACTATTGATGAAGTTATGTGTACTCCCAAAATCAATTAACATAATCACCTTCTATTTCTTTAAGAACACCACCACCTTAAGAATTTTAAGAGTACCAATCCCTAAAAGTGCACAATAGGAAATAGTAAGTTGAGAAACTTTAGATTCATCTTTAAGTTCTTCTATCCCTTCTCCTAAAGCCTCCTTGTCTTCTTCCTCATCATTTGTACCAGCAATGTAAAACTTATTTTCAGCACATTGATGACCTTTGCTCCATTTGCTATCACAGCAAAAACACAAACCTTTTGCATGTTTTTATTCCACTTGTTAAGCTATCAATCTAGTAAACTAATGAAATGATGGTGTCATAAAGGTGCATTCATAAACATTGATGAAAGGTCTTTGTTTGATCAGCTCTTTTTCCTCAACCATATGTGCCTTTAGTAAGGCCTCAAATATATTACTAGGATGAAGTATGAGAACCTCTAATTGGATGGTATCTTTGAGGCCACCCAAAAATAGGTTAGTCAAATTTTCCTCAGTGATGTATGCCACACAAAAGGAGAGATTATAAAATTGATGAATGTAGTCCTTGACAGTCAAATTTTGGTACAACTTGGCTAGCTGACTAAAGTAATTTTTAAAGACATTATTTCGATAGTGGAGTTGAAACTCAAAAAATACCAACCATTTGTTGATGCCTCAAAGTGAACCATAGGTGCTCTTAATGTTTAAAGAACACTTTTCATTTTAGAATCCAAAGAATTTAAGGTATGAGTTGCAAGTATTTGGTAATTAGGATGCCTATGGTGAAATAGCAATAGAGAAAAGTAGACTATTCCATAATATTTATAAATTTTTATGGTTGGGATCCATCTTGGTGCCTTCTCTTATGAATATTAGTGCTAATTTTGACAAACTGGTCTAGATCTAAACTACTGACTAAACTAAATGGTTATGAACAATGTATCTAAGCTAGAGTTAATTGTTTAAAGAAAGAGCAAAAGGAAAGGGTAGAGAAAGAAAGAAATGGTTATTTTTTATCTTTAATTATGAACATATTGAAAAATTTCCAAGGATTACCAAGCATGATCTCAACCAGCAGATAGTGTAAAGTAGCCTAAACTCAAATGTCACTATAAGCGAGGCCAAATTCTAGAGATAGGATGACAATATAAGTAAGAATTGGATTTACTTTTAAAGTTTTACACCACATCTAGATAGTTAATACACATTTTTGTTGTAGATAAAATAAAATTAAGTAAACTCAACTTCATTCAACTAACCTAGCATTACACAAGTTAGCAGCCCTGTAATTAATGATCTAACCCAGTATTCTTAGAAATTATTCAATTGAGAAACTTAGCAATTCAAACACGTCAATCTACATAATTCATATAGAATGTTGTGATATTTTATATTAATTTCCTAGAAGTATACAAAAATAGCTGAACTCTCTCTATTTTACAAATGGTAATACAAGCCTTTATAAAAAATATAGGTAGTATACCAGTCAATCTAAAAATATAGGTGTACAAAGATAAAGATAGCTGTCTTTGTAATAAACTACAATACACATGTCTTATACAATCACACTAACTTAGAGGCAATCACGTTAACAAAATAGCATGCACCTTAACAAAACAAAGGCTTCTCCTTAGGTAAGCCATAACTAGATTATTAGAGGTGGGACCTTTTTCTATTTAAGGACACTAATATCTCATTCATGTTGTTCATCTACTAGGCCTAATTCTATGATAGGCCTTGTAATGCGCTCCTCTTCTTGATCAACCAGCTCATCAAAATCTTTGTCATTCCTAGCCAAAGCTTCCTTAATGCTTCTAGCTTCATTGATCCTCTCCCTTGTATTTAATATCATATCTAATATTCTGCTATTATCCTATCTTGATTTTCCTTGAATCTTTACCTTGATTTATTGAGTCACTAAAGTGGCTTTGTTCTAGAATTCTTCATCACTGATAATTCTTAGGGTAGTGCGCTATGTAGGATCCTTCAGCATAATTCCCAAGAGCTTCTCAATTTTTATTATGAGCTCTTTATATTCCTCAATAATTTCCTCCACTTTGGTATTCCAAGCACTCAAGGCTTGGACCTTATCTACAATAATTCCAAAAATGGCACTTAGGTGCCCCATGCTGATGGCTTTAAAATTTGGTATTTGCTTCCTAACTTAGATGTTAAGAAGTTGGGAAATCTTATCTTCAAAATTCTACCACTGAGTAACTAGCTCCTTGGCTAAGGTGGATTGGTCCCCCAGTGTCCTCTACCTTAACTTCATAGACTTTATTACCTTTAACATGTTATGAAATGACTCCTCAATCATCTTAATCATGGAGCCTGTCACTAAGATAATTGCTTGAGTTTGTAAATTCTCTTTCTCCTTCTCTAGGTTCTAGATTCTTTGTTTTAATCCATGGAAACCAACCTTATCCTAATGATATTGATCCTCAATTAAACTTTACACATCCTCTTCATGGATGGGAACCTCTCCAAGTTATTACCCTTCAATAGGGGTTAACCCCATGAATGGTTCCACCTTTTGAAAGGTGAATTCTTCCTGACCAACTATGGCTATCCTTATGATGATTCTTTCTAATCCTATTGTATCTGGGTTGAATTATACTTTAGTCTTTAGCTTCTTAAACTTTGGAGGCTTAATAACCTCCACACATGTACTACTATAGGCTCTATAGGAATCAACTTTTTGGCTTTCTTGAGCATGATGAACCTATATTCTTCTCTCTTCTTGATTTTCCTCCATGTCTTTGATCCATGGTTTGATGTTATCATGTATAGTTAAGTCAATTTATGTCAAGGCCCATGAAGGAGAGAGGGATAAGACCTTCTACAAATTCTAATAGATAAACTAATCAAGGATGACTGGTCCATAAATGGAAAATTCATCACTAAAGAGGTTGAATTAACTGGTAGGGTGAGTGAAGGTCAACCTAGGCTTCTTCCTTGGAGTCATAGTAACCAAGGCTATCTCTACTTTCCTTTTTTCCCTTTCTAATGGAACTAGTTCCTTTCCTACTTCTTCAAAGGGATCCTCCTCTCTATCTGAGTAATTTTTTATTGCTATATCAATGAGGGTACCCTCAAATGTCTCTTCTAGCTCAAGATCTATCATATCAATGAATTCCATGTGAGAAGGTAGACTCTATGGGAGTACTAAAGGTGAGGAACCTTCCCCATGTCTCTATTCTAATCTTAGTTCTCCAACTTTCTCCTTGCCTTTTACATCCTGAGATTGTCTAGCTTGAGGTTGTTTAGCATGTGCTTCCTATTGGTGAGGTTGAGGTTAAGATGGATACTCTTTGGGTTCCTCATGAGTGGCCCTAGATGGACTTGGCAATAAATGATATTTCAAGGGTTTAAATTTCCATATCTCCCCTAAAGGCTTGTTGTCCCTGGTCAATCTATGTTCCAACTTGATATTGTAGCTTTTGATCTTGAACATCACTTCCTCAAAATTTCTTGCTCTAATGTAGATGTCATCACTAACACCTATTTTATGTTCATATTCATCTTTTGGGATCTTTCTTTATCTAATGTGGTTGACTACCATGTTCCTAGGGTCCCACATCTTAAGGTCATCTAATTAGAAATCAAAAGAATTTCTATGTGTAACCATGATTTCCAGTTACTTCTAGTCTTTGATTACAAACTTCCTAATATCCAATGGGATGGGATGGATTTGGCCCTTCCTCTTCTCTCTACATATTCTATCAATGCCCTGGATGATTTGGGAAGCATTTTCTTGCTCAGTAAGCTTGTTGGGGACATGGACTAGTAGCCTATAAGGTTGGGTTAGGATCCTCTCTATCCTAATGACAGTACAATCAGGATAATACCATACATCCCCCATGGTTTCTACCTATTTCTTGATAAAGAGATGTAATCTTTGCATAGGAACTCATATGATGGCCTCAACTATCACTGGGAAAACATAATCATAGATGAATTACATATGGTTCCTATACTTGAATATATGTAATTTAAGAAAAGTGCTGAAAAACTATGGTCCTACTATTAGGGGACCAATTTCTTATGCCAAGGAAGGTTACAGAGGCTAAAATGGAATATAATAGATAGGACATCATATATAATTACTTAGAGTTCTATATTTTGATGGTTATGAATTGCTTAGCCAAGAAAAAGCTGATTAGATCTCTCACTAGAGGGGTCAATTTCTCTTCTACCATGAAATGGACATAGGACACCCAAACTTTGTTCACATACATGGTAGAAGGGGTGTAAAGGGATCAATTTAGTAGGGTCATAATTATTCTAATGCCTTCTCTAAATTAGACAATGGGGATCTTGCCATCCAGGGACCTAAAGACATGGAGTCCTTAGATTAACCAGGGTGTGACAACTGAATCAAGGTCTTGGGTGTTAACCCAGTCCCTCATGGTAGGGAGGTTGAGATGGGGTAAAGGGATCTTGTAATAGGTATCAAAGGCTACATGAGATATGTATGCTACCCTCTAAGAATTACCCTTTCAAATGATACATTACCCATCTATCCTATAATCAACAAATATGGGTGCAAGGACATCAATGTAATGCATTACCTCTATTTTCATCATGACATGATGGAGATTGGCCATTTGAACCACAACCAAGTCATTATACCTTCAATTTACTAAATCATTCCTTATTTCCTCTTGGAATATAGGTTGTAATTCATCCACCAAGAAGAACAATTTAGACCAATTCCTCACTCCATAGATGTTTAGGGTTGCTAGGTCTAGCTCTATGTCTTCAAAAATCCTCCCTTCATTGTCAGAGGTCAGATAAAGCTTGACTTCTATCTTTAATTGTTGCCTGCCAACCACCATTTCTAATGTTACTAAATTGTTTGCACTGGATTAGTAATGGTTCTTATTATATCACTTATTCTCAAGAGCACAATTATGTCATCTTAATTAAACTGTAACCAATTGAACCAATTTTGGTCTTCTTTATAGAGGGTTTAGGGTTCAAAGATTTAATGTTAGGAGATATTCAGGCTTTAATTTCATACGTGTTTTGGATTTTATGGAGACCTTTTGTCTACATAGAACCTATGTGACATCATTTTGGGCTTTTCATGGTAATTTTCATAAGTGTCACTTAGACACTAGTCATTGGATTTTAAAATTCTCCTTTATTTTGTGTCATAGGATTAGGATCCTAGACTTAACATGATCCATTGATCCAAATCTAGGTCTTCACCTTTTATTGGTTTAGTGATCTCTAGGCTTATGATTATGACACTTTGCATCCTCATAGATCTTTCCCATGCTATGTATCTTCTATCAATTGTCACCTTGGCTGAGCACCAGCCACATGTCAAGTTTTTAGGGCTTTGAAAATTCATCAATATTTTTGCATCATTGGATCAAATCCAGAGAGAAAGTGATTGTCATTGATTACCTATCCAACCATGGTTCAAATGAAAATGTGACACGCATACATCTTGGGAGCCTGGGATGCCTTTGAAAATTCTACCTAGGCCTCACATCATTAATTCAAATCTATTGAGCAAGCCATAGCCATCGATCCACATAGGGTTCTGGTCATTAATTAGATGCCTTTATTATGTGGGATATTTTATTCCTTCTATTTGACCATTAAGGTGCCATGAATCTATTTCTTGGGGCCATATGCTCCTTTTGACTTTCTTCTTATGCCTCATATTTTTGGATCAAATCTAGTGAGCAAGATCAAGCCATTGGATCAATCTTGGTGCAAGTTGTTTAATCCAAAGTCTTAAGGCTAGAGTACTCTATCCAATCAAATATAGTGATCAAGAATTATTCATAGGATCTTGCAAAGGGTGAGGGATATAACTATTAGAACCAAAGAGATAAATAAAATCTTTTAGCATAACATATTAATACTAAGGTCATGATGATTATCGGGGCCTTAGTATTAATAATATAGGCTAAGTTAGGTAATGAAAAAGGAGACCTCATGGAGCTATACAAAATTAGATCCAAGGAACTTACGAAAAATAAAGGGGGAAGGATAATGAAGATCTTGAGTCATGTTATGAAAACATGACTTAAACCCATGTGATTTCCTTGTTTATAGCTTCTCTTTATGATGAGTTTCAATTTGGTTCCCACCAACATGGTTCCCTCCAATATTTGAATTTGAATCAAGGGCCACCTAGGGTTTTTGAACAAAAAACCCTTGGGTGACCACTATGGAACCTATAAAATGATTCATGCAACTCATTAGCATGGTTAGTTCATAACATAAAGATTAAATCAGACAAGCATGCTCTTTAATAGAGTGGATGATATTCAAATTCTATCAAGGACCTCAATGTTTAGGTGATTCAAAACTTGGATACAAAGACTTCTCAAGGGTCCCAATTTTTAAATGAATGGGTTATGTTGGTCCCAATAAATGGTGACTTTTGGGGGAAAACATAGCAATATGTTAGAACTTCTAGACTCTAAGTTTAGATAGATATTGAGGCCATCATTCCACTTGATCAAAAAACCACCATCTAGATTCAATTATGACTAAAACAAATCTTGTACTTGTGGATTTAAGGTTAAACATCAAGACATACCTAAGTTTTGTGTGTGTTTTGATTCCACTTACTATTTGCCATAGGATTTAAGTAGTCCTTAATTTATTGCCCTCAATCATTTATACTAACCTAGGGTACACTAAACATTCATTATGAATCATAGATTTTATTAGAGAGGGCTTGGGCATTGTTTTGCTACCAACCAGGCATCCATAGCCCCAATAGAGCTACCTTTGGCTCCACTCATGGCCTTACTCCATTGCCATCTAAACATCCATAGCCCTGATGGAGGTTGCTTGAATCACCTTTGTATGAAAGCTTCATTTTTTTATTCTTATTTTTTGTACTTTTATATTTTTATCCTTTCAAAAAGGTTGGGAATCAAAATAGTCAGGTTTAGGATTTGATCAAATATTTGATTTTTGGAGGATCACTCATGGTTGCAACTCTTATCCCAAGAAAGGATGTTGATTAAGTGATAATTAATGGCATTCTCTTGATAATTTAAGTCTCCAATCCTTAAGTGAAAATATTCTTAAAACTATTGTGGATCTAAAGTCATGACTTAGGTCTAATGGAATGGCTTTCTCTCCACCTGTCTATACTTAGTTCCTCTAAGCTATAACATAATGCTAGGTTTTAGGACCATGGTTGCCTTTGTATGGGGTTCATACCTTCATTTTATGATTAGGGAACATATTGAGCATATTTTATAACTTTTAAGCTTAAATATGTCTCTAAAGACATCTTGAAATCAAGGAACAAAGTAATAGGTATGCAACACACAACATAAGGAAGAAAGCAAAACCAGGAAACCAAACGCTTATAAACAAACATATATACAAACCAAGAATAGGAAAGAAAAGATCCATAAAGAAAACTAACTACCCTACCTATTATAATCTAATCACCTTACATCTTACTCCTTGAAGACCCTAGGAGGGGTGGCAGAGAAGTAGTGCTTGATGTATTTCCCATTAGTAGGCAATATGAACTCTACCCCTTATAAATCTTTGAGCTTGAAGGTGTTATTCCTTAGTGTCTCTACAATTTGTTATGGTTCAATCCATAGGGGTGTGAATTTTCCATGCTTACCTTTGGGTTCAGATGCTTTGTCCCAAAGGAGGACTAAGTCTACCTACCTGAACACCTTGATCTTAGATCTTTTGTCAAACCATCTCTTCATCATGGCCTAGTGTCTACTGAAGTCCAAAAAATCTCGTTCTCTATCATCTTCCATTTGGATGATGTCTAATAGTCTGGAAGTGGTATGTTCTTGACTTTCTTCCATGTATTCTTGCATAAATTTGTATGAAGTTATTTTGAGAGTGATGGGAAAGGTGGGCTCCTACCTATACACCAATAGAAATGGTGAAGCTTTTAAGTCTTTCTTGATTCTTATTCTATTAGCCCAAAGTGCAAATTTAAATAATTTCATGCCAAGTTCAAGGTTTGTCTTATGTAGACTTTTTGATTGCCTTTATTAGGTTCTTATTTGTAGATTCAAAAACATAATTCCCTTAGGAATAGTGAGTGGAGGAAAATTTGAGTGTAATACCATTATCGTAATCCCATTCAATCATCTCAATTGAAATAAAAGTAGATCCATTTTCACATACCAAAAAGACTGGGGTCCCAAATCTAGTACATATTTTCCTCCAAGAAGTTATTACTTCTTTTGTTCTACATTTCTTGGTGGCTACTACCTCAGTCCACCTAGTGCAATAATTTATGGCAGTTAAGACATATTTATGTCCCTCAAATGAGTTGGGTTTGATTACTCCAATAAATTTGAGACCCCAATGTGTAAATGATTTCTCAATCATAATAGGTTGTAGAGGCATAGCTACCTTTGTCTCTTTGGAATTGAATATTTGATAAGAGTGGCATTCTCTCACATGCTTGTGAGCATCCTTGAAGACAATAGGATAATAGTAACTAGTCCTTAGGATTTTTTGGGTTGTAGTTATTCCAAAGGGATGTCCACTGCCCAACTTTTCATGAAATGTGGTCATAATTTGGGTGGCTTCTTCTTGTGACACATGTCTTAGGTAGATTCCTTCAAATTTATTTCTATACACGATCCCATCCTTGATCAGGTAGTGGGATACCTTGAGCCTTAAGACACTCTTTTGATCCCTAGATAGACATGTAGGATAAGTAACATTGATTAACAAGTTTATTATTAAATCATACCATTCATTAGTTTGAAAACTATGTTGGCCTACTTGCATAATACTTAGCCTAGGGTGAGTATTGGCAATCATCTAAATCAACCCTTGGCACCTTACCAGTTTTGCTACCTTCATCTCCAAGTCATATTCCTACAAAACTGACATGCACGTACCTCTACATTTTCCTAGCTCATTTTGAATCATCATAAGCTTATTGGTAGGGTCAAGTATAATAGCATGCACCTTATTTATGAGAATGTAGTGCTTAAACTTCTTTACTACCTTTACTAGTGCATATATTTACTTATCAATCATATAATAGTTTAGTTTAGCATTCTTAAAATTAGTACTCATGAAGGCTATTGGGTGGTCACACCCATCAACTTTTTGATTCAATATGATATCCATAGTGTGGTCAAATGAAAAAGAGTAAAGATATAAATCTTTTGAGAAATTTGGACTTATAAGCACTAGTGCTTGGCCAATGGCTTCTTTGATGTCACTAAATGCCTTCTTCAATTATTCATTCCAAATTACCTTGGCATCTTTCATGAGCATGTCATTCAATGGCTTGACAATTTTTGCAAAACCAAAAATAAACTTTCTTACAAAATATATTTGCCAAATAATGACTTTGGCTACTTCCTACTATTTTGAAGTTTAATTATGGATATGGCCTCCAATCTTTTATTATCTATGGAGATAATATATTTAGTTATAACATGTCCTAACAATTTAACTTTAGTTACACAAAATATTCTTTTCTTAGGGTTCAAGAAAACACCATGCCTTCTATATCTTTCAAACACTTGTTGCAAGTACATGAAGTGATCTTCCTTATTTTTAGAAAAAATTATTAGATCATCCACAGAAATAATTATGCACTTACCAATCAGGCCATGGAAGGCATGGTCCATGGCTTTTTGGAAGGTGTCTCCTATGTTGATTAGTCTAAAGGGCATCCTTTTGTAAGCAAAGGTTCCCCATTTTTTTGTGAAGGTTATCTTCATCATGTCTTCTCTGTCAACCAGTACTTGGTTATAGATTGAAAATCCATCAAGCAAGGACATCATATCTAAACCTAAAATAGTTTGAATTACCTAATAAAGAGACAAGAGAGGATAATTATCTTTCTTTAATGCTTTTTTCAAATTTTTGAAGTCAATACAGAGCTCAATCTGACCATTCTTCTTCCTAATTGGCACTAAATTGGCCACCCAAGTTGAATGTCTAATGGGAAAGACTATCCTAGCATCCAGTAACCTTTTGACCTCCTTGAAGATCATAGGTTATATCATGGGGTTTACTGGTCTTTATTTCTATCTAAAGGGTTTAAAACTTTCTTTGAGGGGTATGGTATGGTTAATGACCCTTGGATCAAAGATATTTAGGTCATCATAGAACCATGCTATAACATCCTTATGCTTGGTAAGGATTTCTTTGGCTTTATTATTTTCAAAAGTTGTACAATCCTTTCTAACATTCACTAGTTGGGGTTGCTCTTGGAGGCCAAGATCCATAGTATTGTAATCCTTTCCACTCACCTTGGGCATTTTGTTAACCTCAGCTAGTTTGTATTGATCAAATAGTCTTTCCAAAGCAACCATCCCTTTAGATATTTTGTTGGCATTCAGCTAAATAACCTTGCTATCAAACTTATTCCCTCCAATTACATTTTCATCAACTTCATCAATGACATGGGCTTCAAATGCCCCAACATTGGTTAAGAAATCTAATACTTGTTGGTCATCATTAAAGACTTAGAAATGATTAACATTATCAAGCATTGATGGACATGGGACCAATTCAATATTAAAATCAAGGGAGTTTGGATTAGGCATGAGATTTGTTGTAGTGGATGCCAAATCATCTATAGCTTGGTTTCCTTCCCTTGGAATAGAGGTGATGTTAAAATCATCAAAAGACTCAATCAAGTCCTAGAATCTAAACTTATACTTCTTGAGGTATGATAGTTTACTACCTACTCCTAACCTAGTTGATTAGTAGTTCTAAATCTCCAAAAACTAGTAGTTCATTAGCTTTATTTTTTATAGCAAATTGCAAACCTAGGATGAGATATTCATATTCAGGGAGATTATTGCTGCAAGGGAATTGGAGTTTTTAAGATGCATGGTACATTTTTCTAGTGGGATTAATTAAGTTAATGCCAACACCTGATCTAGATTTGCATTTAACACCATTAAAATGCACTTTCCATAGCCTAGGAGGAGTTTCCATGTACTTAGGACTATCTAACCTATCATCTTCTATGGTGAAAACCCCTAAGTTTGAGTCAATTATGTTGACCCTTTAATTTACAGCATTATACTCTATTATCATATATTTCATTCTTGGTTCGCTCTCAACCCTAATTCAACTTGGAAATCCCTTCCAAGATAGCCATAAGTGGGAGCAGTCAGTGGACATATACCCATTTAAGTCCTTGGTCCATTCTCTACTCAATAAGATCCCATAGGTATCTGTAATATCAACCACCTAAATTTCAATGAATTTTTGTACTATGGGCTCAAAATTTATCTACATGTGAACATATGAAATTCTATGATTACCTTTACCCTTGACTTGTCTAACTAGGTAACAATCCTATCAAACTTGATGGGGGTTAAGCTACGTTATTTAGATATGCTAGGAGGCATGATATTTATTGAGGCACCTAAGTCTAATAAGCAATTTTGCAAGTTTTTACCAAACATCCTAACTATGAGAAAAAAATGAGGGGATTCATATTTGGCCTTATGTACCATTACATTAGCATGATCAGTCTTAGGAGTTTTACCAAATTTCAAGGACTCCAATATAAAATCTCTTTGCTCTATTAATTTGTGTTAACTCATGCAAGGTGATGTTATCTTTTATCTTCTTCATGTCCTCAACTATGTTGTAACCAATTTTGGAAGGACTAGGGACTTCAGGGTTATGCTTAGGAATGTTCCCTCTAAGGGGTCAGGATTATTGCTTGAAGAGGTATTTGGGGGAGTTCCAAAGTTATTTGGGGGGGTTGAGGTAGTCAAGGTTTGTCTCTTCTCTTTGTTCCTCAATGGGTAAGTCTTTTTCAATAACTGTTGAAATGCATGTATTTCTTCAAGGATCTCATCTAGTTCATTTTCCTCTTAAAAGGGGAAATCAAAGGTTTCTACCATGAAAGCTTGGTCAAAAGGCTTAGGGCCAAATGTATTTACATTATTGTCCTTATTATGAACTACTAAAATGTATCCAAATCCTCTTGGAATACTTCAAAATATTTTCATAATTCAATGCAATTAATCTCCCTATGTTTGGTTGTGTAATGCACCATACAATAGTCTGGCAATGCAATATATGTGAGGTTTATGTCCATGGTTTTATGTTCTAAGGATGGGTCATTATTTCTATTTTTGTGGAATATATCATTATGAAACCTATTTTTTGGTCTATTATATCTTTGAAATGAGAAATTCCTTCCTAAACTCTCAATAGTATTCCCCACATGTTTTTGTGACTGAAGGAATTCATTACTCAGCTTCTAGACCATTTTTAGGATAGATTCATTTTCACTTTTAGGGGTCTCTAAATTGTGTACCTAATTATTTATAATATTATCAACTGGTACTAATTCCCTTTTATCTCTTATTATGAAGCCATTATTGGTGGGTTGACTCATGAATCTTAAGTTTTGATTAGGGGTAGCATGACTCAAGGGCAACTGAGTGAGGTTTGGAATTCAATTCATAGCAGACATGTTTTGATTATTATTGGGAAATAATTTCATCACTGTCATATGGGGCTTAACATTTCGCATAGAATAGGCCATTTTTTCTTGGGGATTTATCTGATCATTGATAATTACTACCTTAGAATAGGCCCTAGCTAGTGAGGCTATGGCTGGTATGAACCTTTTTAGGAACATTCAAGTCATATGATCTATTACATCTTTGTATATCTCTAAAGCTAGAACCTCATATGTCTTATATGGATATATGGTTCTATTGAACATCTTTTGAAACCTAACATTGAAGGACCTAATAGGTTCATTGGCATCTCTTCTAATAGTTGTAAATTAGTGGTAGATGATGCAAGGACTAATAATTTTCCCAAACTGATCTATGAACACATTATTAAAATCATACCAAATAGTGATGTTGTTATTAGGTAGGTTCAAAAACCATTCATAGGTATCATCCTTAAATTTAAAAGGTAATAACCTACATGCTACATATTCATGCACAATGTTGAGCAGTTTTAAAGCTACCTTGAAAGACTTTATATGTTCCTCAGTAGTTACTATACCCATGGGGCTAAATGAGGTCAAGTATTTCTCTAGATTACATGGGACGTCATGGACCACCCTAGGCACATTAATTTAATAGTCACCCAACCAATCCATTCTTATATGAGGGTTAAAGGCAAGTGTACCTTGAATAGGTGATGTTGGAAGGGATTCAAACTTACTACATCTACGTTTGTCCCACCTGGCTCTCCTATGTTATTTAAGCTCAAGCAAAGGTTCTCGAGTCTTTGACCATGATCTTGTCCTGATCCTAGGCAATTCCAATTTAAATTTTGAAGATCATGCCACCTTTAATCAAATTAAGATGCCTAATTCTAGATTTCAAGGATTCCCATGGTTCAAGCTGAATCTATTATAACCAGTAGTTGATACCTTAAAGAACATCAACTCCCTATATATAATATCCTTAAATGTGTGTTATATGGTCAAGATATGTGACCTTTGCAACCTTAAATCATATTTTCTCCTAAGAATGTCTAGATTCACCGATCCCAGTTGAGAATATGTCAACATTAGTGTTAATCCAAGTGGCCTTCCTTCTAGTGCTAGTAGAGCTCTTCCTTGTTGATACCTTCAAGTGAACCATAGGTTTACAAAGATAAATATAGTTGTCTTTGTAACAAAATACAATACATGTGTCTTTTACAATCATACTAACCTAGAGGCAATCACACTAACAAACTAGCATACACCTTAACAAAAAAAAGTAAACAATAACTAGATTATTAAACATGGAACCCTTTGTTGTTGAAAGATACTCATAGCTCATTCATGTTATTCATATAATAAGTCTATTACAAGCCTTGTGATGAACCCCTCTTCTTTATCGGCCAACTCATCAAAATCTTTGTCATTCCTAGCCAAAGCTTCCTTAATGCTTCTGGCTTCATTGACCCTCTCCCTTGCAGTGAATATCATGTCTAATATTCTATTATTATCCTATCTTAATTTTCATTGACTCTTACCCTTGATTTCTTGAGTCACTAAAGTGTATATGTGCTATAATTCTTCATCACTAATAATTCCCAGGTTAGTGGGTTGTGCAAGATCCTTGAGCATAGTTCCCAGGAGCTTCTCAATTTTGCCTATGAGCTCTTTATCCTCCTTAATAAGTTTCTCCACTTCATTATTCCAAGGACTCAAGGCTTGTACCTTGTCTATAATAATTCCCAAAATGACACTTAGGTTCCCCATGCTGATGGCTTTAAAATTTGGTGTTTGCTTCCTAACCTGGATGTTAAGAAGTTAGGCAATCTTATCCTCAAAAGTCTACCATTGAGTAACCAACTCCTTGGCTAAGGTGGCCCGGTCCTCTAGTATCCTCTACCTTAACTTCATAGACTTTAGTATCTTAAACATGTCATGAAATGACTCCTCAATCATATTAATCATGGATTCTATCACTAAGATAATTTCTTGAGTTTACAAATTTTCTTTCTCCTTCTCTAAGTTCTAGATTCTTTGCTTTAATCCTCAAACACCAACCCTAGCCTGCTAAGATTGAGACTCAATTAAATTTTTCACATCCTCCTCATGGATGGGATCCTCTCCAAGTTATTTACCTTCAATAGGGGTTAACCCTTTGAATGATTCCACCTTTTGAAAGGTGAATTCTTTTTTAGCAACTATGGTTGTCCTTGTGGTGATCCTTTCTAATCCTATTGTGTTTGGGTTGAATTGGACTTTAATCTATAGCTTCTTAAACTTTGGAGGATCAGGAACCTCCACACTTACACTACTAGAGGCTTTAGGGGCATTAACTTTTGGATTTCTTGAGCATGATGAACCTATATTCTTCTCTCTTCTTGATTTTCCACCATGTCCTTGATCCATGGTTTGATGTTATCATGTATAGTTAAGCCAACCTATGTCAAGGATGATGAAGGAAAGAGGGATAGGACCATCTACAACTTGCCATAGTTAACCAGTTAGGGATGACTAGTCCATGGATGGGAAACTCATCACTGAAGAGGTTGACCTTACTGGTAAGGTGAGTGAGCAAGCATAGGCCATTGGATCGATCCTGGTATAATTTGTTTAAGCCAAAGTCTTAAGGCTAGGGTGCTATATCCAATAAAATCTAATGAGAAAGTGTCATTCATAGGATCTTACAAAGGGCGAGGGAGATAATTATTAAAATCAATGAGATAAATAAAATATTTTAGCATAATGTATTAAGACTAAGGTCACAATGATTATCAGGGCCTTAGTATTAATAATCTAAGCTAATTTAGGTAATGTAAAAAGAGACCTCATGGAGCTATACCAAATTAGACCTAAGGAACTTAGTAAAAAGAAAGGGGGAAGGATAATTAAGAGCTCAAGTCATGTTATGAAAACATGACTTAAACCCACGTAAACCCCTTGTTTATAGCTTCTCTTTGTGATGAGTTTTAATTTGGTTCATGTCAACATGGTTCTCTCCAATATTTGAATTTAAATCAAGGGCCACCTATGATTTTTGAACATATAACCCTTGGGTGACCACCATAGAACCTAAAAAATGACTCACATAACTCATTAGCATGGTTAGTCCAAAATAAAAAGATTAAATCACACAAGCATGTTCTTTAATAGAGTGGATGATCTTCAAATTCAGTCAAGGACCTCAATGTTTAGGTGTATCAAAACTTGGATACAAAGACTTCACAAGGGTCCCAATTTTTAAATGAATGGGTTATTTTGTCCCTAACACCATGAAACTAGGACACCCTTCTTGTTCTTGTGAGCGCACAACCAATGATACCAAATGCATGGCTCAGGTTTTAGATAGAGAGAGTCTATAACCACTTTTTGTGAATATGGAGTTTGATGTAGATCAAATAAATTTTTAATTTAAGTGATTCAAGTTAGTGGATCATTACCATCAAACTTACGTAGGTCTAATTTTGGAAACATTAGTTTAGGACCAAAATTGGTATTGGTATTGTTTGGAGTAAGAGAACCAAAAATAAGTGGTGGAGGAGTATTTTACATTGGTTGAGCTAACAAGTTCACTTATTACCTAGATATTTATTGTAATTGATCTTTCACGCTATCCAAGTCTCCTCTCAAACCTGTAATATCTCCTTGAACCATATTAAAATCATTTTTTTTCTCACCATGCCCTACAACTCTGACTTAAGTTGTTGAACTACCTCCAAAATAGATAGATCAAAAGTTTCAAAATCCATGTCATCCTTGTGAGGAGTTTTTGGAGTTTATTTCCCTTTCTCATGGTCACAAGTGTTAGGACTAGCCATGCACAAACCCTAGGAAGGTTTTAACCCCAAAAAAATGTATCAATAGAATAAACCATTGTGATTGTCTCATCGAGATGAATCTAGTGATTGTTATTGTGCATAAGGGTGAAAATTTTTGACCCAAAAAATTGTATGGGTAAAATATGCCATTACAATTAGCTCAAAGAGATTAATTCAATGACTACTAATTTATGCAAGGTAAAAAAATTCTAGAATTTTTTTAACCCAAAAAATATATTTAAAAAAAAAAACTCATGAATAAAACTGCAGTGATGAAAAAAAACAAATCCTCTCGGATCATAAGTTATGTTTTTTTAACCTTCTAGTGCTTATGACACTAGATCCAAAAAAAATGTGCCATAGAAACTTGCCCAAAATGATTATTTGATACCACCCTAAGGAAATTACTTAGATGATTCACAAAAATAGAATAATATATGGCAGAATAAGAGTAGAATAAGCAAATCCATAACAACAATTGGTAAAAGAGCAAAATACTTTAATATTATGACTGAGTGTTTGGACCAACCATGTACAAACTTTAAGAGGGTTTTTGCCAAAAATAAATGTATCAATGGAATAAACCATTTATATTGTCTTATTGAGATAAATCCAATGACTGTTATTGTGCACAAGGGTGAAAATTTTTGACCCAAAAAAATGCATGGGTAGAATATACCGTTGTGATCAGCTTAGAGAGATGAATCCAGTGACTACTAATTTGTGTAAGGTAAAAAAATTTCTAGACCCTTTTTTAACCCAAAAAAAATGTATTTTTCTTTTTTTATAAAAACCTCTTGAATAAAACTATGGTGACGAAAAAAATCAAATCCTCCTAGATCACAAGTTATGTTTTTTGAACTTCTGGTGCTCGGGACACTAGATCTAAAAAAATACACCATAGAAACTTGCCCAGATTGATGCTCTAATACCACTTATAAGTAAATTACTTATATGATTCACAAAAATATAATATTATATGTTAAAATTAAGAGTAGAATAAGCAGATTTATAATAATAATTAGTAAAAGAGCAAAATATTTAAATATTATGACTGAACCACTTCGAGGGGTAACCTCCACAATAATGCAATAAGAATAGAATTCACAACATGATGATAAAATACTAACCACTACCTCATATATATACTCTAATTAAACATGGTTATTCTATAGGTAAACCATACTAAGAGCATCAAAAAATGCAACAAGCTAATATGAAGATGTGTAAGCCACAAGTCAGTCACACATATACCTAGACGCATTATAGGTTAAGGGCATAGCATAACTACACTAAATGTGGGAGTGATCATGTCATGCATGATGCTTTTGAATCTGAGCAACTGGTATGAATCTAAGATAAAATGAATGTATCTAAGCTAAATCATAATTATCAAACTTGTGACTATATATGTGCAATTATGTATTGTACCTAGTATATTAGTCTAAATGATATAAATTATCCTAAGTATGGGGTTACTAGACAGTGGCACCCTGTAGTGGATAGTAGTGCCCTATGGTGCTAGTGTCATAGTCTGGGAACTAATGTCTATCTAGTTAATTTTTAAGTGGTCTGAATTAAATTTTGAATATATATTCTATTTTATGTCTTCCCTGAGTCTAATGTCTAAAACTGAGCCTATGTGATGAAATATATCTATGAAAATCAATTTAAGAGCTTGATCTCTATGACAAACCCTTGTGAATTCTATTTTTTTAGGGTAGTTTTGAAATCTATGTAAGAATTACCCTCTAAATATGTAGCTCTAAAAAATGTGTTAGCTAGAGCATGTGCATGATATTCTAATATAATGTACAAATATAACATCAAAATGTAAACATATTTGAGCATGAGTAAGTAATGTAAGATGTATGTTTTAATCTAGAATTGCATAAAGGTGTCAAGATCAATTTAATCAATGTGTATAGAAGAAAATATAAGTAACTACCTAGGGGGATGAGGCATGATGTCCATCACAGCACCCAAGTAGGAAGGGTATATACATGAGATCCCTCATGGCATCAAAAATGGGTTTGTGTGTGTGTAACAATAAAATACAAGTGTCATGTTGTAAAAGCATAAAAGGAAGCAAATATAAAAGCACATGAGGCATGCAAAACATAGGCCAAGGTGCCATAATACAAGGGACATGGGAACGTGTCACTAAATCTAAGAATAGAGACATACAAGGACATGTTGAAATGTCCACATATGTAAGTAAAAAGTAATTTGGTGTAGAGTGACATAGAGGGGCATGTTCAAATCTCTACATATAGAATTAGTAAAAATCACACACAAGGGACATGGGCACATGTACAAGGCATACAAATAAATCAGTGGCATAGATCCAAAGAATAATGGCATATTCAAAGGCCCTCAAAAATGGAAGAATCATAAGAACACAATCAAGTCTAATCTAGGAAAAACTAGAAATGAAATCATGTATAATTATGTAACACAAATCTATGTAGATGCTAGGATACATATATACTCATTTTAACTAGTGAGAGTTAGAAAAAAAATATGAGTAATGAAGAACAATGATCAAGATCAAGATAAATCAATGCATAACTAGAATGTATAGTATGTAAGAACCTGGTTATAGTAACTGCATATGAGATGACCCTGAGTGGGTAGATATATCAAATGAATAAAATTGGATCAGTGTATATTCCCCCAGTGGGTAGATGATAGCAAGTCTAGATCAATGTAGTGGACCTAGGTCTTGTATGTAATCTATAAGCACTCAACAAGAATAAGTGAAGCATATGTGTATGATAAAATGAACTATACTAAGATAGCTAGTTATATGTAATATCAAAAAAGTAGTATAAATGTAAACATAGCAATGCATATAAACTATAAATTTTGTGTTTTTGAGTTTATTTGAATGTTTTTTGTATTTTGACATGTTATGTTATTTTTGTGTTTTTTGAGTATAAGCTATATACAAGAAAATAAAAATAAATGATGTAAAAGGAACAAAAGAGAGGGAAAGTATGTACAAAAAGTAGAAACTATACTAATCAATGAGTCTCATGGGAAACTCACTATCACTATGGCCTATGTCAAAAATAAGAATGGTAATCTCTCATGTAGTTTGATTATTATGTTGTAGTTGAATGTTGTTGTAGTAGGGATCTATGTATTGTTCATCATCAGAATCATAATATTGGTCAACATCATAATCATAATAACCTAGAATGCTAGATGGAATTGCCTCATGCTATGGAGTTGATATTTCTAAATTGTGCTTTGGAATAAGGATTATGATTTTTCCCTTTGAAACTATGCTTATTATAGACATTGTTGGAATTTTATTTTTATTGATGTCAAAAGGGTGAATTATGCAAAGTCATAATGGTCACTAATGTCAAAAATGTATCATGTCAAGATTGTATTATCAAGGTTGATGTCAAAGGTGAGTAAGGATAGATGGTAGTACGTGATATTTCAAGGCACATGAGAGTGTTGCATTGATGATAATTGTCATAAATGGTGTGAGAATGAAAGGTATAGGTCATGGAAGATGTTTGAAGATAACTAATGTCTACATAGGAATCCATGTGACAAGATGCATTTGAAGGAAAAAGATATTTTGAAGGCAAGATATAATTTGAAGGCAACTAATGTCTTATGGTTATATGAAGGCACAGGTCAAGGTGTCAAAGGTGTTCAAGTGCATGGAAGAAATATGTCTAGTCATATGAAGCTCAGTCATGTGGTTTTAGGTTTGTATGAGATTGTGGAAGATTGTTGTCATCAAAAATATAATGGTTTAGTGATATGAGTGTGGTGTAATGTCTTATAATTTCTTGGTTAATATTTTGTTGAGGTCATAACATGAAAGGAATAGGTAAAGGCATCAAGGTGTCTTGTAAAGCTTAGTCTAGACCTTGTGAGAAGGTATGTGCAGGTAGCATGGTGAAGTGAATGAGATCAGGTAAGTGACAAATTATTTGGAATTGTATGGGCTTATGAGTTAGGTGTATAATCCTTTAGAAGTATTGTAAGGTGGATCTTTGAGGGCAAGGCATTATGTTTTGGTTTGTAGTTGGACCCTGCCTAGCCTAATGAGGTATTATGATCAATTATCAATGCATGTGAGAATGTATGGAAATTTTTAAGAATGATATAGGTTTTATGGCATGATAATTATATGTTAAGAATGATAGTGAGGTGTTGAAATAATGAAAAGAGGCATGAAGTTTAGTTTAAGGCCTAGTAAGATATGAAGACTATGGTGTAGAGAGAGTGTGTAACCTAATGGGGTATCAGGATAAGTTTCCAAAGCAAGTGTGATTAGGTGAGAATTTACAAAGGTGATTCAATTTTTTTTAGGCATGTTCATAAAGTTTTAGGTTCTATCTTGAAGGACAAGGCATGAAACATTGTTTGGAGGTATTTTGGGTGATCAAAATTAAGGGTTCTCAACCTAAAAATGATTTTCTTATGCTGAATATCTCATAAAACCTTTGAATTGGAACCTAATTAGTTCATGTTATATTTAAAGGGTCCTAGTTCAAATATTCTATGCATTTTTTTTATTGAGGGGCTATGCTTTATGAATAATCATTAAGAGTGGAAACTGCTTTAAACCCTCTTAGAACCCTAATGAAGACCCAATATTTAAGATGTTGATTAAAAGTGCTCAAGATGGATTGAATTTATTATTTAATATATTGGATATTTTATTTTACTCTCTCAGGTACCTCCAGGTGGTATTAGTTAGAGAGAGGAGAGAGAACATGTTGAGTTACAAGCTTGTTTTTGAAGAAGTTGTTATAGAAGTCAAAATTTGCATTGGACATGGTAAGAAAATGGTTGGAGAAAGAAGGTAGAAACTCATTTTTAAGTTTAATTAAGTTTTTTGTATATTTTATAATCCTTAATTTCTCTAAGTTGGCGATCCAAGTAGGCCACTCACTAATAGGCCTAATAAAGAAAAATTATGCAAAACCCAAGCAATAATGAGAAATTGGTTCTAAGTGTGTTTTCAAGGTAGATCAATGGATTAAAGTGAATGGAGTTATTTTTAATGACTTATAATTCATTTCCATTTATTTTATGAGTTTTAAATATAGTGTAAATGGTGAAAATGATGAAGCCAAAATGGCTTGTCTAGCTCAGTGAGGTTTGTGTGTAATGAGGTCAATAAATTGATCTGTAAGATCAATAGTTGCCACTAAACCATATTATATTTATATTTTAATATGGTATATATATTTAATAGTATAATTTTCATGCATTTTAAGTCTTTTAAATTATCTATACAAGTGTTATAATGTTAATGTGTCATGACTATGTTTTTGACAATCTTGGCAATTCTGAGTAAGCAAGTTGCAGTGATGAAAAGTTGGATTTGAGTGTAATTTCATGAAAGAGTGATGTAATGTAGTAAATTTTTTTATTTTTTATGAATTAAAATTTCCTTTCATGATTTTTAAAATATTTTAAGTCAATGTACGAGGTTGAAAATTTGAATCCAAAATGACTTGCCTGGTTCAAGCAAGACTGTGTGAGATAAGGTCAGGAGATTGGTCTGCAATACCAATATTTGCTATTATAGATTATATTTTTTATAATTTATTTTTTCCTAAATATTTTATATAATATTTTAAATTTATTGATAATCATTTAAATTTTACTTTAATCTATTGTATGTCAAGTAGTTTCATGACTGGTTTTTGACAGTTTTGAGTGAGCATATTGAAGAAATGAGTTTAAGATTTTTTGCCCTAAGTCAAAGTTTTTAAATCATATGGTGATGACCCTAAGGTTATGTATATTATTTATATGTTTTTTATTAATCATGTTTAAGTGTATTAAGTGAGTTTGAGATTTAGTATTGAAAGGTAGATTTTTGGTGTACACAAGCCTAATAGGATTAAGTACTAATGAGGGGTTTCAAGTAGTGATTTGTTGTAAAATGTCTTATTGAGACTAGAATAAATTATTGGGGGTTTATTTTAATGTTATATGATATTTTATTTCCATGTGTGGAGTTGTAAAGTGTTCCAAGGAAGGCAAAGTGTAATGTGTGTCTAAAGAAGGCCTATTAGGTCTCCATAAGGCCTAATGAAGGTGTGTATAACTGATTTGTGTGATTTATTATTGTTTCTAACATGTTTTAAGATGTATATTTAATTCCAATCTAAGTGGTTAAGTGATTGTGACTGACCAAGAGGTGTGTGTTCATAAGTTATGTATATAAACAAGGCATATTAGGCCTATTTGGGAGAGTTAGAGGATTAGATTGAGGAGCAAATATGATAGAATATCCTTGAGTTAAAGGAGGTATTATATACCATTATAAGAGAGTATAATTATTTTCATGAATATCTAATAAGAATTTTGAGTATGAAGATCAAGGTCATATGACCTAATCAGTCTTGAAGAGACCTAGTTAAGCAAAGAGACCTAGAAGGTAGTTTGAGAGGGATAAGAGTATGAAGAGCTGAAGAGGTGGTCATCATCTGTTTGTTGAGAAATAATGTGTTCTAAAGGTGATCAAAGCAATCAGGAGGATGATTTAGTTTTGATTCATCTAGGTGGTTGGTGTCTCCTTGCAAGTGGGTGTTTGTTAAAGCCTAGTCAAGTGGGTGTTTGGATAGTAGGGGTTAGTGCTTCACTAAATTTAATTTTTGTCTTATAGGACTGTAGTCTATTTATAGAGATTAGTGGGTTTTCTTTCCCTTGATTTTTTTCCACATATGTATGTGTTCTTATATTTCATGTTCATATGTATGGTTACTTATGCTTTAATTGATCTATATATTTGTATGAATGGCTCATGAATGTTAAGTGGAATTTAATGAATGTTTTGAAGACTAATTCACCCCCCATTAATTTTTATTTCAATGTACATACTATGTTGTAGAGGCTCTTTTTATAGAAGTCCTTGTTTGAGAATGCTTGTTGGTTGAGCATGATTTTGACTTTACAACTTAAAATATTGCTCGTTCTTCAAAAATTCCTATGTATTTGGATGTTTTTCCTTGATAAAATGTATTTGTGAATGATGTGCCTTAGGATTTTTAATAAACCCTAAACCTTTTTTACCAATATTATCAACTATGAGAATAGGAGAAGTGATGTCTTGGGCTTGTTTATCCAAACCCTGACCATGATAATCATACTATTGTATATTTGGAGAGGTAGATTTGTTTTATTTATCTATGTTTGTTGTATTATTTCTTACTATGATTTTGTTTTTGGAACCTTTTGTTGTTATGAGTTATGCTTTGGTAACCATTTTTGTATTGTTTCTAAATTTGTACCTTTTTAAATTGGTGGATGTGTCATTGTATCTTGTGTGGATGATGTGTCATTATGTGAGTCATCTATATCTATTATCTATTGTATTTTCCTTTTCAATGCTAAACATGAATCTATGTGGTGCCCATGCATTCTATGATCTACACAAAAATATATGGATCTCCTTATTAGGTGTAAAGGAGGTAAGTTGATCAACTTGGCTTTAATCATGTCCCTTATTACCTTGCTTGAACTCTTATTTGACCTTTGAATTATTTTTGAGTCATTAGTTGTAAATGTGCTCTGTTGTGATTTATGATTTGGATATGTAACATTGTTTTCCATAAATTGACTAGTTGAAGATGCATATATATGATTTACACTATTGTGCCCTGGAGACCTTTATGTTGTAAATTTTTTTCCAAGGTTATAATATTTTAATGTAATAGTTGATTTTGATTTTGTACACGTATAATTATCTTTCTCATATTGTTAATTTGATCATGTAGAGTATCACAAGTGTAAACCCTAGTTGTTTCTGATTGAACATGTAGGCACATACCCTATAGAGAATAGGTATGAATATGATGAGCATGGGGATTATGACATTGTTATATGTTGATTCATCTCATGGAGGAATGATAACATGGACCTGATTAGAGGGAAAGTGGTTATTACCCTCATGGAGATGAAGAGGATAATGAAATTCTTTCTTTTGCATAAGATATGACATTGAAACTTGAAACATAGTTGTTACCTTATGTGTTAAATCCTTTATATGTGTATGGTTTTACTTGTTAATAGAATTCCACATAGGAAAAAGATAACATTATATGAGATATGACATATAATTTAATTTATATAAAGCATCATCTATGCATGTATTTGTCTTTTTTGAGTTTATTTTAAATTTAAGGGAATAAGAATGTAAATGATAGTATTAGACTTTGCAATAAAAAGAGATTGATTTTTTCTATCATTATGATCATGATTATATGAATTGAAATATATGTGATTTTGGAAATAAAATCTTAGTATATGTAGAAAAAGGGTAAAAACCCTAATTGTGTCTAGGGTTAGGGTATTTTGAATCTAGGGTTTCTTTGCACCAAATTAAATTATATGTAAAATAAATTGAAACCCTAATGTGAAATTGTTTTTAATTAGCTAGGTTGTCTAAAAAATAATAAAATTATAAGTATGCATCCCTAAATTTATTGTATAAAATTTGGATTAATGCAAAATGAGTTTTGAATCAATATTCAAAGTAAGATGGGTTCACCAAATGATTTAACCTTTCAAGGTTTAACTATGTAAATCCTATATTTAGATTAAAGAATCGAGATGTTTAAATTAGTTAAATAAATATGCAATAATTAAGTACTTATTTTTTATAGCATTTGACCATATTTAAATTTATAAAAATAAAAATAAATAGGTGTAAATAAAGACTTATCTAAAAATTGACTATCACAAATGATTTGAGTTCTAAAATTTGAGATCTAGGTAGTTATGAGTATCATCAATAGGATTTTGGTGTTCATCTACTCACTGGACAGTAGCAACCAGTATGAAAAGTAGCACCATGTTTGTGTAGTGTCCTTCAGGTGACAGTAGTATCCCCTTTATGGGATTGTTCCTATTTTCTTAGAGCACTTGTGCATGTGCTTTTAGGTTATGTTCCTACATGCACGAAACCTAGATCTTTGTGTTGTACTTGGAAAACCTCATTTAGTATGCAAATCCTAATCTTCCTTACAAGTATGGCATGATTAATAATTATGTGTTCATTAGTAGGATAGGATGGACATCCTTAACACCCCACTATGGAGAGAGTTTCTTACATACAAATACTCTAAAGAAGGATAAATCTTAATGTAGTTCTCCCACCTAGTTCTTGATTCAAGTGCAAATGAATGTTAGAATGAGACTAGACTTGGATGCCTTGAACATACTTGAGACTTGAAGTCTTTGAAAATTAGGCTTAGGGATGCTATGTATGGTAGTGTATAAAAGTAGGTCATAATAGGGATCAAATACCTTAATTTTGATCAATTGTCTTTGGTTTGAATGTGTTTTTTACATCTATTTTCCATATAGAAAATAGAGGTGAATTAAACTTATATTTATAGGGTTTTGTTGCTTGTATAGATAAGAAACTATTCTTAAACTAACCTTAAGAGGGGCACACATTTGAAAAAGTATTCATTGGGAAGAGCTATGGCTAATGACATTAGTGATAACTAGGGACACTAGTGCCATGTGGTTATAGTGTCCCAAATGTGGCACTAGTGTCCTCTTTGCAGACTATTGATCAAGTTGGATTGGGATCTAAGATGATAGTTTTAAGATTATGTTTTGACTGACTATAGGTGAATTTGGTCTACTAAATGACTTGAAAAGTGTGTCTAAGGTTATAGGATAGTTTTAGGGCTAATCTAGGAATAAGGTAACTCAAGTGACACTCTTAGCATCCATTTATAACTTTCAGGCGATTACATGTGTATAACCCTCTCATGTGGGTGGCTCAAGAACTCAAATAGGCCATTAATCCATCATTGCCCACCTGTGTGAAGTAGATGCATTTATAAATGAATTATGGAAAGTGTTGAAAGCATATAAATGGGTATATCTAATTGTTTATGTCATCTCCATGGCCACTCAAGTGCATTAGGTAGTTTTAGGCCACTTGGGAATGCCAACCACTATAGATGGAGTAAGGCATGAATCTAGTGATAACTTGAAATGTGATAGAAAGTATATACAATGTATATAATGACATGGAGTTTGTCATTCCATTAGATCAACCTATGTGTAGCTGAGTATATGAAAACTATGTGCCACACACATGCCCCCAATCTCATATCTGAGTATATTAATTTTGAATTAAGTATGTAATAACTAAATTTGTGTGATTGAACTGAATGTGAGAGTGATCATTCCATGCATGATACCCCAAAAATCTAAGTAACTATTATGAATCTGAGATGAAATGAGTATATCTAATCAAAATGTAAACATAACTTTCAAATTTATGACTATACATGTATAAATATGTATTGTATCCAGTGTAATGGTATGGCTAATCTGGAGTACCCTGAAGCTGGGCTTATTAGATAGTAGCACCTTGTAGTAGATAGTAGTTCCCTATGGCCCAGTGTCTCGATCTGGGTTCTAATGTCTATCCAGTCTAAAATTTGGGTGATTTGAATTTATTTCTAAGTCTTTATTTTTGTGTTTGTCATATGTCTAATTTCTAAAACTAAGCCTGTGTGCTAAAAATGATCTATGAATAGCAAAGTAGGAGCCTAATATTTGTGACAAACTGCTATGAATTCCCCCTCTTTTGAGGGTAATTATGGAACCTATGTAATAATTATCCCCAAAAGAAGTAACTATGAAAAATGTGTTATCTAGAGCATATATGTGATATTCTAATATAATTTATAAACATAACATAAGAATGTAAAAGTATCTTAGCATAAGTAGGTAATGTAAGATGTATGTTATCATATAGAATTACACAAGGGTATCAAGGTAGATGTAATCAATGTGTATAGTAAAAAATCTAAGTAACTACCTAGGGGATGGGGCATGATGTCCTTCACAACACCCAATTAGGAAGGGTAGATGTATGAGGTCCCTCATGGCATCAAAAATGGTGTGTGTGTAAAAATAAAATACAAGTGTCATGGTGAAGAAGCATACAAGGAAGCATACATACAAACACATAAGGCATGCAAATGTAGGCTAAGGGGACACAAAATATGGGACATGGGCACATGTCACTAAATCTAAGAAAGAAGACATAAGGACATGTTAAAATGTCCACATACATAAGCAACAAGCCATTTGGCTTAGAGACACATAGAAGGACATGTTCAAATATCCAAGGCATGCAAACAATGAAGTTTCATATATCCAAATAATAATGGCATATTAAAATGCCTTCGAAAATGTAAGAAGCATAGGAAACACAATGAAGTCTAATCTAAGAAAACTAGAAATGAAAGCATGTATAACTGTGTAATACAAATCTATGTAAATGCTAAGATGTATCTATGTAGATTCTAACTAGTGATAGTCAGTAAAATTTATGAATGAAGAACAATGATCAACATCAAAATATATCAATGCATAAATTAGAATGTATAGAATTTAATGATAGAACCTAATAATAGCAACTATGTATGATAAGTCCCTGAGTGGAAGGATGTATCAAATGTATAAACCTAGATCAGTGTATATGCCCCCAATGAGTAGCTGATAGCAAGTCTAGATCATTTTAGTGGACCAAAGTCCTATATGTAATCTGTAATCACTTGACAAGAATAAGTGAATCATATGTGTATGATAAAATTTATTATACTAAGATAGCTAGCGATATGTAATATCTGGCAAGTAGTAGAAATGTAAACATAGAAATGTAATATTTGTAGATTTTGTATTTCTTATTAATATTTGAATGTTTTTGTATTTTAACATGTTATATTATTTTTGTGTTTTCTAGATATAATCTATGTACAAGCAAATGAAAATAAACTATGTATAAATAATGAGAGAGAGAAGAAAGTATATATAATGAAATATTGGAAATGTAAATGAAACAGTATACAAGTGTAATGTCTCTAGAGACCCAAGATCACATTTATGGGATGTGGATAATCAAATAGTGGATCTTGTGGAATAACATCCAACTTCAAATATTGAGCCTATCCAAACTCATTTAATTCATCATCATCATGATCATCATACTAATCTATATGTATTAGTGGGGCATTATCCTTGGCATGAGTTTGGAGTTTTTACATCTAAATGGTGTGTTTCTCAACTATGTAAGATGCATCTCATGCAGTCCTAGGGTAAAACACATTAGATTGTGGAGTATCTATGTGAAACTTATGGTTTTCATCTGTGTCATCATGTAAAATGTGAACCATATGTCCATCATGAGTGCATGTCAAGTATTTGTCTAACCAGTCAACTATAGCATCCATCGCCTATAACCATGTACTACCAAGTGTAACATGTATATGAGTATCTCTACTCAAAATAAATAATAATGTATTGTCCACCTTGGGGCCACATAAAACTAGTAATGTAATATTTATAATGGAGTCCTGATAGTGTACAATGTGTTGTAGCTCACTCTCCTAATAACAATGTGGTGTAAAAATCCCAAAGTGAAAGTATTGAGATCAAAATCCTCATCTATAACCACATGGGGAAGATATATATCTACTATAAATATATGTATAGTCAATGAATCATGTCATGAATATCTATGTTGACAATGAATCTATCATGATGCTCATATATGTGAAGTAGCTCGTATCATTGGTGGTGTTGGCGCATGTAAAAGAGGAGGCTATATGATCTAGATAGTGTTCTTAGCCTTAAATTTATTTAGTGTAAGTTGTAGTATTGAGCATGTGTTTGTATCATGTCTTGTGAGTCTATGAAAGTGGAAAAATGGTTGCCCTTCCTATGGTGATAATCTGCTAACTGGTTTATATCAGACCATGGGTAATATCATCAATCCTCTATCAAGTAGTAGCTATAGGATTTGGGGTGGTCTATCCTATTAACTCCCTACCTAAATTTGTATGACTAAATCAGTATCCATGGATGTGACCCTATGTATTGAATAGATTAGGGGATCTATTTTCTATTGTAACAAAGTATGAGATCTTGTATCTAGAAACTCCTAAACAAGTGAGGCTATTGGTGTAATACGAGATATAAGTTCCCTTGAATTATCTATGTACTCTCTTGGGCCAATTGGTGTAAACCTCAATCCACATAAATAATCATTAATGTATATAGGTGGTTGATCATCCTCTGTAGTGTCTTATGAATCTGTGTGAAGGTTATGAATGTAAGCCTCTTATGAATTGATAATTAGTGGTAACTAGGCTATGCAAATCTCATCATCTATACTGGATGGGGATGTTTTTATTATGATAGGTTGTTCCTCTATCATCAATGAAGGTAACTATGTTGAGAGAGGTTATTCTTTTATTAGAAGTGAAGGTGCCTATATTTTAGGAAGATCTGAAGGTGGTATGTGAATATTCTTACTAGACTCCCCCACCTCATAAGTATGCATCTACTCAATGGGAGTATTATGAGGTGGGGTTTCAATGAGAACATGAGGTGTCCCATGTAATGATGTACTTGACATAGGAGGCTCAGTGAGCCTACAATATCTAAATGGTTGATTATTTTTTGGACATGTGTACATGTATCCATCATGCAAAAAATTTACACATATGTGAAGAGTGAAAGGTAAAACATCCATAGCATGTATTCAAGGTCTCCCAAGTACAAAATTATAATGTAAATTGTTTAGCATCACCTGAAAGTGTGTAGATAATGTCTTTGGTCCCACTGTAATGTCCAATGTGATTGATCCCAATGTTTATCCAGGAATGTCATCAAACCCTTGGATGTTCTTGTATGGCTTCTAAATAGATTCTATATCAACCCCCATGGTTTGAAAAAATGTGAGGTTAGATATATTGAGTCCTAAACTATTGTCAATGAGAACTCATTTAATAGTTGTGTTGTTGATTTAAACTTGAATAAAAAGTGGAAATTATGATCAATTATTGATTATGAAGGTAAATCCTCATTGGAAAAATATATCACGTCCTCCACATCCTTGATAGTATTCATGATAGATGAAAAATATGATGGTTTGGTATCATGAGGCACAGATGTGTGATTAAGTGTTTGAAACATAATATATTTGAATATTATTGCTTTTTAAAGTAATTCCAATATATATATTTTGGTTGGTGTATTTCTCAATTGATCCACTATATCAAATTCTCTTTGTTTATCTTTGGGTGCTATTGTAGTATGTTGTGGATGAGGAGGGATGCTAGGGTTACGTTGTTCCTAAATAGGCTGAGGAGGCACCATGTTCTACCTAGTGATAGCTCAAATAGTAGGATCTACTATTTACTAGGGGAAAGTAGTAGAGGTGGGATGGGAGCATAGATAATCAAGTGGTTTAAGTGGACGTAGAAAAAAAGGAGTCCTATGAGCCCTTTGTCATCTATTAGTAACTAGAGGTAGCTCAAATTAATCCATATAGCATTGATTCATAGAAAAATGGGGCTCACATGATCAAGGACCAATATGTAGAACAAGCTTAGCTTGAACCAAATCCATGATAGGAGTAACATACATGTGTACCTTTCTAAAAATAATTGGTAATAAACATGCTAAGTAAAGTACCAAGATTTGTACCATATAGTGAAAGATGGATTATGTCATGATAATCATGGTAGCATGTTGTAAATTGAGATTAACTATTGGAAATGTGAACCCTAAGGTGATCTAGGGTTAGGGTTTTTAAATCTAGGATTTCTTTACAATAATTTAAATTATATGTAAAATAAATTGAAACCCTAATATGAAATTGATTTTAATTAGCTAGGTTGTCTAAAAAAATCATAAAATTATAAGTATCCAACCTTGATTTATTGCATAAAAAATTGGATTAATACAAGCTAGGGCTTAGAGTAATATTTAAAGTAAGACGGGTTCACCAAATGATTTAAGCTTTTAAGGTTTAACTATGTAAATCCTATGTTTAGATTAAAGGAATGAGATGTCTAAATTAGTTAAATAATATGAAATAATTAAGCACTAATTTTTATGGCTTTTGACTTCTTGACTTTATAAAAAATAGTAATTTTTTATTTGATTAGGTAAAAGTAATAGGTTTTACAAAGACCTACAACCTGAGTATAAGCAGAAGTAAGATAAAATAGATCAATCCTAGAGGATTGAGGAGCAAAATATGGAATTACCAAAATAACAAACCACCAAACAAATTAGAAGACAAAATAAAGAAACTAAAAAAAGAAATTACTCAAGGAGGAAGGAGTCCTTCATGAGTTCCTTAATGGCATCGATGTCCTTCACCCATTCCATCAACCTATTCTTAGTGGATTTTTCCCAAGTTCTTTTAATCAGGCCTTCTTCACCATCATGTGGCATAATCATCCTCAACTTCTTTCAAAGAAGTTCCTTCTTCAGTGTCTTCTTTAGGACTGATTTGAGAGAGGGTTTTGGAGAATGGACCTTCACCACCTCAATAACCTATATCCATGGAGTGCCCTCAGCCCCAGTGTGTTGGGAAAAAGATTGTATCATTTTAGAAGCTTCCTTGTTAATGGAATTCCACTCCTTTATTATTTTTACCAAGCCAATTCCATTTTTATGTAGTTTATAATTAAACACCTCTAGATATTTCTGGTTCATCTAGATTACCTTTGAGAGGGGGGGCTTACCTTTTCCATAAGACTCTATAGTATGCCCTTCTTAATCACAATAGGTTTTGGTTTGGTTATAGTGAGTTAGAGAGGGAGTTCTCTAGTGGTGTTCTTGGATAAGGGGCTTATGGGGGAGGGGTTGGTCAGAGGGTGGTGGGAATATATGGTAGGTTCTTCCTTGAGGGAGTCTTCCTTCATAGAAGACCCTCCTAGTAGGACTTCTTTACTGTGTAAGGTCTCTCCATATTTCACCAGCAAGAGGATAAGGCCTTGATGAATAATAGTGTCAACTTTACTTATCTTTAAAGTGAGTGTCATGTATTACATAGATTTAATAAGGAATTAGGGCAAGCTAATATTGAAAGCTTTAAAGTGATTAAGTAGTAGAAAATGGTGTGAAAATATAAGTGTAAACTTACCTTATAAGGTAATATATTTCATTATCTATAGGCACACCTCTTGCCAATACCTTGATAGGTCCATACGTAGGAAGCACTTATTATCATTTTTTATGGTCTCATTAATCTTGAATAACCTCTACATCAGATCCATTTTCTTCTAATGGTCTTTAAAATATTTCACCCCTCATAGGACATACTAGTGACCTCATTGATCAGTTCTTCAGTAATAGATATTTTGATCCACCTTATATCCACAATTCTCTTATTCTAGACAACCATAAACTCTTTTGTAATGGTTGCATCATGTCCTATAATCCTTTACATAAACTTAGTTAGTCCCCTTTTATGTAATTTATACAAAACTTTCTTGATGGTCTAGACCTCCAATCAAGAGGTCGGTTCGAGTCCATCCCTATCACCACCCATATTGTTCTTGTCTATGAAGAGGATGATTGAATGGTGTTTGGATTTCACCATGCCCTGATATTACTTGAAAAAAATAGACTCAATATGTCTTATAGACTGATATTTTTCCCACCTTGTGGTGTTAAATCCCCATGCGAGAATATGATGGCAAAACATGATTTAAAATCCCCTTGCTTCGGATGTGAGTTTTTTGCATGTGTCTGCCACTCCTACACCCTATGAAATGATAGCTTCATTTTGAATTACTTTAGTGATGTGTGAAATTATGTGTAAAAATAGTAATAAATAACCTTAAATAGAAACTTATCTAGAAAATGATTGTTGCAAATGATCTAGGTTCTAAAAACTAGGTTTTAGATAGCTCTGAGTGTCATCAACAGGGTCTTGAGATCTGTTTGCTCACTGAATAGTAGCACCCCACCTAGACATTAGCACCCCACCTAGATATTAGTGCCATAATATTTTAGTATCCTCAAAGTGGCATTATTATCCTTTTTTTAGGACTATTTATATTTTCTAGGAGCACCTATGCATGTGTTTATATGTCTTGTTCTTATGCACATAAAATTTGGAACTCTATGTTGTGCTTAAAAAACCTAAATTAGTGTGCAAACCCTAATCCTCCTTGAAATTATGGAATGATCTAAAAATGTATTTCATTAGTAGGATAGGATGGGCATCCTCAATACCTCCTTGTGAATAGAGTTACCTTCATACCAATCCTCTAAGGAGGGATCATGCCCAATGTAGTTCTCCCACCTAGTGTCTGATGTAAGTGTAAATAAATGTTAGAATGAAAGTGGTCTTGAATGCCTTGAGTGTGTTTGAGATTTAAAATATTTGAAATCTAGGCTTAGAGCTGTTGTAGATGGTAGTATGTAGAAGTAGGGAAAAATAGGGATCAAATACCTTAATTTTAATCAACTTATCTTTTATTTGAATAAGCTTTTGCATCTATTTTCCATCTAGTTAATAGAGGTCAAATAGATTTGTATTTATAGATATCTATAGCTTGTGTGGATAAGAAAATGTACTTAGTATGACCTTAGGAGGGGCATAGTTTTGTAAAATATCCATTCAAGAGAGTTAGGGAAAAGGACAATAGTGCCTAGTTGAGGACACTAGTGTCATGTGGTTGTAGTGTCCCAAATGTGGTGTTAATGTCCACTTGGAAAAATACTAGTCACATTAGGTTTGGATCTGAGAATGTTGTCCTGGGATTATGTTTGATCTGATTGTAGATGTTTGTGGTCTGCATAATGGCTAAAAAAGTGTGTCAAATGCTCTAGAATAGGTCTAGGGCTAAGCTAGGAATAGGCTAACTCAATCAACACTCTTAGCATCCAAATACCACTTTTAGGTGATTACACTCAACATGAATCCAAATCAAATTGATGCAATGTTATATATAGCAATAGATGACAAGCTTCCACATCAAGTATTCAGAACACTACTAGTACTACACCTACACCTCCAGTAACCTATGCAACATCCACCCAAGGTTTGGGGGCAACACAAGGCCTCCAATAGACTTTGATACATATTCCTTTAGAGGCAACCATTACCACCACCTGCCCACCACCCCATGCACCCCATGTTAAACCAACAAATAACAAGAATGAGGTAAATATTACAATCAATGTAATGTCACAACCTAAAAACCATTTACAATTGACAAGTCCACTAAATAATTAGTTTTCAATATTATTATCATCTCCTTATATGATACTAAGTAATTTGATCAAGTGTAATCTTATCACACTCATTCCTCCATAAGAGCTCGATCCAAACAATCCTAGACCAAGGAACTATGATAATAATGCAAATTATTATTATCATCAAATTTTAGGACATTCAATAAATACATGTTTCAAATTGAGACACAAGATAAATAATCATATAGATGATAATATTACTAATTAGTGCACTCCTACAGAGGAATCTATACTGCAACACAATGTAGATAAAAAATTTAAAGATATTTGGTGATTATTTTCCTAAACATGAAACTTGACATAAAATAAAGACACTTCAGAGGTAAATTATGCATACAACATGCATCCTCCATAGGCAACATATCATCATCCACTAGATACTATCATTGGTAATTTGAGTAATACTCCACCATAGTGACCCATGATCAAATTTGATGACAGTGAGATAGTTGATGATTATTTAGATTCTCATGTACTCTTCATACGAACCTACATCAATGAACAACTTATATAGAGTGTTATGTTTGGCAATGGTTCAAGTGAAAATGTTTGTATGATGACACTTCTCCACTCATTTGGGTACACGTAATAAGATTTATCAAATACATCAAAAGACGTTAAGGGATTATGCACATAGAAATAGAATACCTTATGAGACATAGTATTGCGTCTTTGTGTGGGTTCAACCATATTAGACACACTATTCCTAGTTCTACAAACTAACGGGGTCTTCGACATGTTGTTAGGATGCCCTTGGATGCAAAGACTTTGTGTAGTCCCCTCTGTAGTGCATTGATACCTAAGGTACATGCACTACAATAGAGTGGTCACCATTCAAGTGTTTGGTATGAGTATCCTCTATGCCTAGTGATATCTCATCCTCCACCTCCACCACCATTACGATTGATTGACACTACTCAAGATCACTATATCGAGATGATTGATACACCTATTCAAAATTATTAATCAAAGATAGTTGATACATCTATTTAAAATCATTATATAGATATTACTGCTACACATATATATGACCTATTTATATAATTAGCTATTATGCATCAATCACATCAAAAAGTTACTCAGAGACCACAAAGGCCACCATATAATGGTGCATTTAGGGATAAACTTTTAATTAAATTTTTATTTTCTAAAATATTAACAATTTATTATTTGTAGATTCGTATAATATTTTATAAATTTTAGATTGATCTCAAATTTTATTTAATATAATTTTAAATATGCGATATTAAATCTAATAATATATATTATTTTATATTTTATTTACCAAAATTTAAAATACTAAATCAATGATATATATTATTTTAATCACCTTATCATATTACACTAATATTTAACTAAATAAATTAAATTTATTAATATAAATTATTTTAAATTTCTCTCATATAAAATACTAAGTTTATAGGTATATATTATTTTATATTTCATATAATTTAATTTCAAATAAATAATAATAAATGTATAGGCATATATTACTCTAGATTTTATATATAATTTTAAATTAAAAAATACTAAATTTATAATTATATATTACTCTCGATTTAATCAAATATAATGTTAAATATAAAAATATTATATTTATGAATATATATTAATATAATTATCATTATGATTAATTGTATAATTTTAAATTTATAAATATACAGTTCATCACATACAAACTAAATTTACAAAAATACTTAATCTATAAATATGTATTATTCAAATTATTATTAATCGATAAGCATATATTATTCAATTATTCAAATCAAATTATTATTAATCTGTAAGCATATATTATTTTATTACTCTAGTTATCATTAAGGTCATATTCTCAAAATACTAAATGTATGAACATTTATTATTCTAAACTTCATTTCATACAACATATAGTATTCTCATACTAAATAATAAATGTATGAACATAACGTATATTTGAGCATATGTTTATGCCTCTTTAAGCAATCTCACATTCACAATATATTCAAGAAGAACATTGAAAACCATATAATAATTTCACTTACAATATTACAAAGACGCCACAATTGAGGTAGGGAAGAACTGGTCGCTACGTGCGTCTTATTCATTAGTATCATATAATTTTGTAGTGGAGTTTTTAAAAAGATATTGTTATTATATTTTTTTAAACAAAATTTTAAAAATAAAAAATGGTAAAAGAGGTTTGTGAAAGAGTTTGTATATATTAGAAGATTAATTATTATAAATAGTTTAAATAAATTTATTTGAAAAAATGAAAAATGTCGATAAATATGAATCTCAAAAAAATTATTTTAGATTTTTTATATATTATAATTATTTATAATTTTATTTTATTTTCCAAAAAAAAAAATTAAGTGGTGATAAATTGTGTCAATTTAATTATATCGATTTATCAAACTTAAAATATTTTTTTCGGAAAAAAGAGGCTTCAAACTTTACAATTTAATTAACATGTCTCAATTTTTCAATTAAATTCTCTAAAAACAAACAGAATTTTCTAAATTATATTAAATGAACATTAAGTTTAAAGTTAGAATTAAAAGTAAATGCACACCTCTAGATATCATTGTGAAATACATCCCAATATAATTTTTGAAATACATCAATAAATTAGAGTGATGTATCAAAGCCCATAATAGTAGACCTTCATTAATGTGTTGTAGCTGGTACTTAAATGCTTTGGTACTTCAATAATACAAAATTCAAAACTTGATGGGGCATTGAATAAGTGCCATGAGGAACCTGAATGGAAGTGTGCCACCATCTAATGGTGGACTTCAGGACAGACTTAAAAGTTGATTGAAGAAAATTAAAAAAAATGTTAAAAAGAAACAGATAGCGTAGAGTGAGTGGATGCAGTTTGTGTACAAAAAGCATGGGGAAGCATCTTGACTAACTTTCCATGCTAAAATGGTGAGAATACTTGCTTAAAATTTACTTGGTGGTTTGTGTTGGGTCATCACAATTATTAAGGACACTACACAAGATTCTCCATGTTGTCCACGTTCGATAGAATTTATTTAGGGGCAAAAGTGCCCCCTTGTTGAGTGTGTATCAATAACTAAAAAGAGATTTTTTAAAATGTTTTAAGTATTTTTTAATTTATTGAATTGTATAAAATACTGGTATCTTTGTTTAAATTTCAGAGTAAATATAGTGAATTATAATGTTAGGAGGTTTTTATATCATCAAAATTATCAAAAGTATGATTTTAATTTAATTATTTTAAACTATCATAAAAAAGATTTGTATTTTGATAGATGGATATAAATAACCATCATCCTCACTAATTATACTACAACTTTTTTGATTTAAAATAGATTTTGAATGCATAATGTCCTATAATTAACTTTATACTGCTTCATAATTGTCATGGTATTATATACTATTTATAATATTATGAAATATATCCATTTCAACAATTATTGTACTAATTTAAAACATATTTTCACCATATTCAAATATTAGATAAGTATTTTCTTACATACATGTTAATTTTTTTTATTTTAAATTAATTCAAGTTGTGACTTTCACTACCACATTTACAAAGATACTATGACAATTTTGTGGTCTAATTTGACCTCATATTTCTTGGAGTAGGGGCCACTAGTAAAACTTTCGGCCAAGCATTCAAATCTTTTTTCCAATATACATTATCCATTGACCCTCTGTATATACATCCCTATATCAATCTCTTAATGGAGGCCAAGTGTCCACTTGAAGCCTAAAAAGATAGCTTTCTAAAAAATTTGGGGATTTGCTCTTCAAAGATAACATTCCTTTACTCTATGCGCTATCTAACATATATCCTTCAATCATGATAAAATTCTTAAAATTTGTAGCTTATCTCCCATGACAATCTCTTGGATTGTAGTTGGTAAAGTCAAACACAAAGGATTGCAGTTGCTAAAGTCCATCCACCAAAATATATAAGTACCTCATACTATTGCCTATGAATGATTTTTAATAAAATTCAGCATTGACATTGAAAATACTCAAAGCTTATTCTCTCCATTAATGGTGTACAATAGCTTATACGTTCATATATAATACAAGGTTGCAGAGCTCATACATTCAACATCACAATGACAACAACTAAATTTGGCAAACTAACATTGAACTAACAATTGTTTCTCAAAAGGAAGGGTGGGTTTATATAAACAACCAACCTACCAACTTATATAAAATGCCCAAATACTTTCTAAAGACTCCATATTAATTAAAATATGACTTCATTGTCCACCAAACATGGGTTTACTAGAACTTGACCTTGCTTCACCACTAGCATCCTTTTATCAAGCTCCCAACCTTTGGGTGCAATCCTTTGGCAACTCAAATTTGAGATCCACCATGTGGTAATTGATGACCTTAGTCAGTTGAGTGCATGTGTGGATTGAGTCACTCACCTTATGTATGTATGTCGATATCAATTGGTCTTGCATATTATATTCCTCCATCCTTTCTTTGAAATTTGGCTCTTCATCAATAACAAGCACTAGAGGGGAATTGGGTATGCATGCCTTGACTCTTTTGAATTTGTTTCTTGTTGATGCATGCCTTGACTCTTTTGGATTTGTTTCTTGTTGAATCCTCACCTGTATTGGGACCGTATTGACTAACATCCTCATACTGCTCCATAAGACCCTCACCCAACAAGGTCAACTACTATAATGGCTCAATGTTTAGTCATGGAATGTTGGTTGCATGTGTCTAATGTCCACTCTTATTTTTGTTTCTGGCCACGTTTATTGGATAGTGTCCTTTGTAGTTTTTACTTCATATCTCTAATTTTCCTTTATATGGGGTGTCATGTTAGGCACTTCCTTACCTTGTGTTTTATTCCATTTGGGGATTTACATTCGCCTAACATTCACAATAATTACATAAGTTTATCATCAGTACTCTATCCCTTTGAAATGTTCCTCCACTATATTGGGACATGTTGGTGCGTGTTTTAGCATACATCAACTTGCAAGCTAGGTGAGGACTCACCAACCTATCATGAAAGGAGGTTCTAAGAACCTCCCCAAGATATTTGTTACTGGGTTTCGGTGTACTTGTCTCACTTTGTTGGTCATTATGGTTTGTTTTAGGTCAAGGGACCTTTGATTGTAAACACTTTTGAAAATTATCTTAGACTAACAAGACTAGTTCACTTAGATTCTAAAGAAAACCTTTGTATGAATACTACTTGTCATTCTTTAATTGAATAAAATGATGCATCAATAATGACAAATAAACTAAGATCATGCAATTTAAATAATACATTAGTACCCAATTGTAAATCAAACTATTTATAAAACTAAACTAGTAATGCTTATGAAAAAGATCAAAAGAGAGAGGGTAGGGAGAAAAGGAAAGATGAGTTTGCTTTGTAGAACAATAGATCGACTTCTATTAAGTAGACAAATCATTTTATAAACCTATTTTTATTTGTTCATTAAATCAAAACCATCATGCAAAGATGGTACAATAGTCTCAGATAACATTAGTTATGCAGTAGAGGGAAATAAGCTCACCATATAATGGTGTAGGCTGAGAATCTCAGTTGACAAATATTTTAGATTAAAAGTATTTTATGAAGCACAAATAGGATTCAACTAACACTCTAGACGAGCACAGAAATAAACCTCAATAGTCTCAACTCATGTAAAGAATAAAACTACCTAAAAATCAATAAATTACATAAAGGGAAGAAGTAAAGCTCTTTGACCTCATGCCTAACTACTCTAATATATTAGTTGATCAATTATCCAACACTTATTCAAATGAAGAGCTTGTCTTTTATAGGCAAGTAAAATCCATCAGGTCGTTAATTTACCCAGTGATTATTGGTTTCAAGAATTCAATGGGATCGATCGATTTGAAATTTGAAATTTTAAAGATCTTACTCAATCTTTAGACACTCAACAACTAGGCCATGCTCGATCGATATTCAATTTCATTCTTGGCAACTGAATGTCATCAAAATACCCTTGAGATGATCTGTTGTCCATGTTCTCCGTATAGGTACCCATGCCTAATTAATACATTCTTTTATCTTTTGTGTCCTTAGTTGCCTGAATCCAATGTGCATGCCAAGTTTGAGTTTAATGCCACTACCCAAATAATGTTGAATCTTACATTTCATGATCAAATTGACATTCAAAGGTTCCCTCTACAATTCAATGTTTCAAGTGAGATTAGACACATAGTTATATGCTATAATAGTTTGACAGGCCAAGATGACCATAATTTTGGGGTTCTTAGCTGCTTAGGATGACCCTACCAACTGGCATGGCAATCAAGATTCATTGTGATGTCATCTTACCACTTGGCAATCTTTTTCTAGTCAAGTGATCTATGGTAAGATCTTATCATCAAGGGAATGCAATGCAATGGATTTTCACTTACTCATTGCTCAATTGAGGGCCTAGATTTTATTGATCATACTTTTGGTTGAGATGCCCTGAGACCTTGACACGTGGACAAATATTAAACATATAAAATTATATTACTTATTGATTACGTACCAACCACCTTGGGTCCCATAGAAATAGGATTATGCCATATGGCATCATCCAGGGCACCTAAAGGGTTCTTAGGTAGGCTCTATGTTCAATGTGTCCTAACTACTATGGAGCCTCAATATTTTAACATTTGGCCTCATCTCAGGCACTCATTCAATCTCACATCCATTTGACTACTCTGATCAACCCGAGGTCCAAATAAGAGTTATGTTGCCACATGGAATCATCGCATTCACTTGGAGAGTTTACCACCTGCTTTACCATGTACTAACCATTTTGTTGTTTCCAAAATTGGATTAGCCCATTTTTGGAAACAACCCCCTACGAAACTTGTCTGTTTCGTCTTTTGTCTCTCTAAGTCCATTTTTTGAGATGGATTTTGAATTCGTTCTCGTCTTGGCCTAGGAACGTGAAAGTGTCCACGATCTCGTTGTGACCAAGAAACCCCTCTCCCAGACTGCCTCTTCCAGAGTTTGTCTTTTCTTCCTTTTGTGCACGGGCGGCAAATTTTGCTGCCAGTGCATTTTTACTCTTGGAAAGTAAGGGCGACAATTTTTGCCACCTCTGCATTTTCCCTGCAAGGGAGGAAAATTTTGCCGCCCTTACATCTTAACCTGCAAGGGTGGCAAAATTTGCTGCCCCTACATTCAGACCCACCAAGGCATGCAAGGATGGCAAATTTTATCGCCCGAGCATGCCTCAATTTTTGTGTGCAGCATTTATTACCGCACGCGGTGAGTTGTTGGGGTTGATTTTCACCCCATATAAACCGATTTGAGCCTCATTTCTTCTCATTGCTTCCTCCTTTCCTCCTGCTTTCTGTGTCTAGGTCATTTGACGAGCGATGGGAAGCACATTTTCATGGATTCGAGCTTATGGCACGCGCAGTTTTTCAAGTAGGTCTTGTTGTTTACGTTTGTTTTTGTTTTTCTTCCATTATTTCTTTATCTTTTGTTGTTTTGAGAGTTTTTCCTTGCTAGGGATGGTAGAAAAAGCCGTCCCTCCATTCCATGTGGGTTTTTATCCCAAAGCCCACAAGGGCAGCCATTTTTGCCACCCATGCTTCGGCCCCCAAGCCATGCTTACCTACAGGGGCGGCGATTTTTGCTGCCCCTCCGTGTTTCTAACCCATCATTGCAGGGGTATAAAAATTCACCGCTCGTGATTTTTGCTTTGCTTTCCCTACACGGGTGGTGAAATTCACTACCCCTGCAGGTATTCCTTGTAGGGGCGGTGATTTTTGCCGCCCTTACTTCTTCCTCCTCTAGCCTGCAAAGGCGGCAAAATTCGCCGCCCATACAAGCCATCCCTGCATGGGTGGAAAATTTTTCCACCCTTGCACTCTTTTATTCTAACTTGCAGGGGCGGCAAAATTTGCTGCCCGTGCAAATCTCCCCCAGATTTTCCTAACTCCTAGGAATTTTTTGCATTGATTTTTTCTCCACCTCTCTTCCTCATTTTCTGGTCCTTTCTTTCACCCAGCCTTTTTTTTTTAAGTGACCTCCATTGACCATGATCACTTAAATTGTGCTTTCCCCCTTTCATCCACTCTCATCTAACCTAGCAATCATGTCTATAGTACCTTCAGAGAGCTCTTGTTCATCAGCACCAGTCTGGCCAAAACTAATTCCCATGTCTGAAGTGTCTCCAAAAAAGGTGAAGACCATGAAGTACAAGTATCAGGGCATCTTCTCGCTCACATCAATCTCCTCAAATCTCGACGACATCTGAGACACCGAGATTGGCCACATAGACATGGCCGAATTCATAGCCCAAACAAAGGCGATGAATCCAAGCACCGGGATGAAGAAGATCATCGAAAGTAACATCCACTTGGTGGCTGCCTTCCCAGTAGCAGCCCATCACACTGAGTTCATTTTCTAATGTGCTCGCTTCTACAACAAAGAGACCAGGTTGGTCTCAGATGCCAGCGACAACATGGCGATTCGGTTGGACCTCGAATTCATCGATAAAGTTTTCATGTGTCCTCCAGCCACTGAAGTAACCAAGATTGACTTCGTGGATGCTCAGAAAGAATATGATAAAGACCCTGAGGATGCGAAGAAGGTCATGAATTATAAATGGTTGAAAACCCCCAGGACCAGCTTATCAAGATGGCCATGGAACTTTTCAAAGAGTGACTTTATTGAGGAGGTTGGGGACTTAATCACCCTCCTCAGCAGGGTACGAGGCCTCCCATCCTCTTCACTATTTCATGAATGGATGTATCCGTTTATTAAAATCATCCTCCAAGGCAAACAAGTCATCTTTTGGGGAGAGCAAATCAGCAATGCTCTCCATGAACAGCTATCTAAAGTGCAGACCTCTTACAAGTTCTACATGACTTCGTACCTTGTATACATAGCTATCGTAATGCAAGCTTTTCTAGGCTTGACCACGGAGGGGGATAAAAAGACAACCTCAGTGTACTCATTTTACCCTCAGCTAACTCTGCAAGGATCAACCTGCCACTTCAAGATGGTAAATGATGCTTTTTTTGCCACATTTATATGCCTCTTCAACCCTCAGCTTGAGCAGAAGAGAGTATCATACGAGGCCTGGACAGTGGTCAATGATTACGGCTGCATGTTCCTTCAGTTCCCCACCTTTTGCTATCTTTGGGTTGGCTTTTTCCAAGGCTACATCTACATGCTCCCCAAGTTCCCTTCAGATAAGCTAGTACTAATGGAACTTTGCCGACAACTGATTGTCGTGCATACCAGACAAATGGAGCTAAAGAAACCAGGCTTCAGGTTTTCAATTGAGATTGGCAGGTACTCCATTGCAACAGCAGCCAAAGTCAAGGTCATGGAAACTGAAATGCAGATGGTCACTCTAAGACCATTTAAGAGAAAGAAAAAATTTGACTACAGGGGCGTCAAGGATAATATCAAGAGGAAGACCCAGTTCCACGAGTCCATGATTGAAGACATCTGGATCGACCTAAGGACAGTCAAGAAAATCAAAAAAATAGACTTTTGTAGGCTGACACTAGAGCAGATCGAATATTTGGGACTTGCAGAGATCTCCTCTGGCCTGATCGATGATAAAAATGTTATCAATAGAAAATACCTGGCAGAAAAGGTCACTGGTTCCCCTCTTCCTCCAACACAGTGGTCTCAAAAGGAGCTAACTTCTCTGAGAAAGAGATTCAAACCAATATTGGCTAACACTAATGATTGGTTAGCAGCCAAAGGGATCGTCCTGAAATAATTTGTCACAGGATCAGAGGCTGAATACCAAGCAGAGTTGAAGAGGAAGGCTAAAAATAGAACCAAAAACAAAGATGATGTACCTTCTCCTTCTAGGCCTCACAAGCCTAGAATCATCTTTGTATCTAAGAAATCTAAGGCTACTGAAAACCCTGAAGTGGTAACAAAAAAAATTGAGAAACAGAGCCCTCAGACACAGGCAGCCTAGCCCATGGAGATAGATGATCAACCAAAAGGGCAACCAGGCACTAGACCTCCACTCTCACCAGAAGAAATGCAACCACTCAAGAGCATCTCTCCTTCTCCTCCTCAGTCTCTCATGGTACCCTCTTCTCCTATCTCTCCGATCAGTCTTCCCTCTTCTAGAGCCGCCTCTCCTTCTAGAGTCATATTCGGTGATCCTCAGGGTGCTTATGGAGGTTCTCCTTGCTCTTCTGGGTCCATTTCTAGTTTATCATCTCCTTCCTTCAACTTGACAGCAAGCCCTACACTAGAGCCAGAATCAGTGGTTGGTACGGTTTTGCCAGTCACTCTAACTATGACTACTGTCACCACCAGCAGTGTAAAAGCCACCGCAGTAACACCAGCAGAGGGAACCATTACCACAGCAGGTACTTCTCTCCTACCTTGGATGACAACTTTCACCCCCAAAATAAAGAAGATGGCCATCTCCCCAGATGAATTTGACTTTGACAAAATAGTGTCGGTGAAAACTAAAGCTCCTAAGAGGTCAAGAATCCTCTCAAAATTGGTTGAGGAAAAAGGGCAAAAAAATTTGGAAATGGCCAGGCCTCCATAAGACGCAACCTTTGAGGGTTTCGAGATGAGCAGCTATTCCATCTCTCGTGTTGAACTTGGCAAAGTCACTCACAAAGGTGCAAAAAGCGATCTTCAGGCTGCTATGGACATCATGATCTAGAAATTTGATCCAGAGAAAGAGATGAAAGATTATTACAAGGCCAAAACAGAGCAGCTAACGACAGTAATAAGAAGGTTCACTCTTCCTCTTAAAGCAGCAACTCCAGAGGCCTTCTTCGTAGATGACCCAGTCATTTAGAAAGCAAAAAAGACTTACTTAAAAAGAAAAGTCCTAGAGGACTATATTGAAAGGATGCATACTCAGGGAGTTTCTTTACTATCAGAGGTTGCAGAAAGGACGGGTAAGATGAAGAAGGTAAAAACAGAGTTAGATGACTTTGTCTCCCTTATCTCTCAAGAGATCAATATTTTAAAAAAATATCTTAGCAAATGGAAGGAGATGAAAGATCTGAAGAAAAGCATCTTGATATCTATAGGTGTCATCTCTAGTAAGGACTCCTATTTTGAAATCAAGAAGTCGTTGATCTTCAGGATTCAGGTACTCAAAGACCTAATTGATGATCTCAAAGCTTTCAAGGAAGCTAGTGAGAAGAGTGACTTAAGCCTGCTGAATAAACTAAAAGAGCTACCATGCAACCTGACCTCTAAGGACAATCAGTTCCTTCCAATAGAAGAAATGATTCAGATCTTTAAAGAGATGATTCGGAGAGATTTTGAAGAAAAATCCTTCTCAATGTCTTCTGTGGACAGTATTCTAGATGCTCAGTTAACTTTGAAGAATCTAAAATCCAGATTAATTGGCCATGCTAAAGCCATCATAGCATTGAAGGACACATTGATCAGAGCCAAAATCGTCTCCAAGAACACAGTTGCGCCAGACAGCATAGGAATTTAGACATCGATCACTATGTTTGATGCACATATGAAGAAATCAGACAGCAAGAACTGAATCTCTCCCCTTCTTTCTCCTTCTCTCCTTATGCACTTTTGTTTTGTGAAAAGTGCATGCAATTTTGAAAAATGTAATTACATGTAAATATTTCAAAAAAATATCTCAAAGTCAAGGATGAGTCATCTTTGACCGAGATATTTTTGTATTTTATTATTTTTTGGTTTTTGAGGATTTTCTCCCTATATATAATAGAGACCTCATTTTGTAAATGATCTTCAAAAAATTAATAGCAAACACTCTACTGAAATTGAAGCAACTTTTGAGACTTTGTGCTCAAATTTGTAAATCATATTTTGTTGAATAAATGAGAAGCAAGTTATTTCAGACTTTGTGTTGAGATTGTCTGTGTTATTTAGGAAATAGTTTTTATGTCTTTTTTCCTAGTAATATCTTATTTATCTAATTTAATAAGTAAAGTGGGTGTGCTTATATTATCTAAGAGTGTTTCTAAAAGTAGAGGATAGACTTTGAGCTTCTTTTATCTTTGAGATTTAGTTATCTTTTGTAGTTTTCGGTGGAGACTTTGTGCTTTGTTTTATTCTATGGTTACGTTTGTTCTGAATCGGTGAAAGAAGCTACGGAAGACTTTGTGTTTACATGAGTGTTCTTGTGGACTTTGTTACTTCAGGTGATCTCCTGCTCTCCGTTTGATACCATTCCTGAAAGAAGAGGAGTGTTGTTAGCTATAGGGAACCTCCCCTTGATGAGAGGAGAGATTTACTTCATAAAGATCTGGTAAATCCATACTTTTCATGGTGTAAATCTCCCTATGATGTGGTTGATATACCCATTTTGTCATCAGTTAGTTGACGACAAAATATTCAAGTTTCAGATTGAAGCAGTCCCTACCCTTATCCATTACATAGTCTGGCGACTCCGTTCCATGTCTTACCCATTATCATTATAGCCTTACCATCTACCTCCGTTACATTATCTAGTCTGCAAAACCAGAGCCGCTGGGAAGAACATGCATTTTGAAGCCTCAAGCTTCAATTTGAAGCAATTTTGGTCCCTTTTTCATTTTAAAATTTGGCAACTCCATGTTACATTAGAACCCAGAGAGCTAAGGGTGTTTTTGACCTTGTGTTCGAGTTGGCACAGCAAAGTAACTTTGATCTCTTTCCTCCATCACCTTTTCTCCAACATTCTAGGAGTTTTCCTCCTAACTTTATCAGGTCACCAACGCAAGGTAGAGCTTCTTTTCCTACTGTCAATCGAACCTTGCGTATAAATACCCCACCAAAGTTTATTATCCCACCATTTAATCATCTTAACATAATGGCTCAAGGCTTGTGGGGAAATTTATTTGGTCCTCTTAATTTGACTACACTTTTGCATGAACTACCTCGTAGATATAGGAAAAAATTTCCTATGTTTTTTGGTGATGGGAAGGTTCACCTCGATGAACATATTGTTGCCTTCTCCATAGCATGTGGCATGATCGGCATGGAATTCAAAGATGTAGCAGTTAGACTTTTTGTAAAAACTTTGCAAGGAGCTATCACGGATTGGTTTTATCACCTGCAGGCTGGGTTAGCAACAGACTGGGATACGCTCAAGTCCAAATTTGAAGCTAGATTTAAACCTGCTAAAGATGCACACGCTTTGTTGGCTCAGCTAACACAGTTGAAGAAAGAATCCGAGGAACCCATGAAGGATTTCATAGTTAAATTCAACAAGCTGAGAAACCAGATTCCAACTGTGACTCAACCCATGCCAAAAATTTTCAAGTGTTTTTTATCAATTCACAGCTTTTTATAGTAAGTTTTTTGTTGAGGCGAGCTAGCCCTATGGATCTAGATTTGGCTCAAAGTTTGGCTACTGAGATTGAGGATGATCTTATCCTGGCAGGGAAGATCAGAAAAGACCCTAGTAAAAATAAATTCTCTTCATCTACTAAAAGTTCTTCAGGTACTACAGATCTTATGGTGTAGAAATTGACAAATGAACTGATAGCTTTGAAAAAGCAAATAGCCCAAGGTACGTCTTCTCCTACCTATCGAGACGCGCCCAAGAGAACATTCCAGAATCAGTAATATCAAGGTAATGCTACCTAAAACCAAGGGCAATCCAATCGCCTACCTCCCCCTCTAGGGAGATTAGCCATTGAAGCAGTGCCTACTAATTCAGTAGTCAGTTACCTTGAGGCTAAACACGACAACTCATTTCAACCTCAGTTAGATCAAAAAAAAGATGCTAATCTCTTCGATGAGAAGGAAGAAGAATTAGCTGGTGACTTCAATATCAGTTTCCTGGATTACTAGGACGAAGCTGGAAGTAAAGGAGATGATTTGGATGGATCTTATGCTATTTTTATCAGATCTCAAAATCAGTCAGCTTCACAGACTGACAAAGGAAAGGCAGAGAAAGAACCCCGGCCAACGATTTCTATTGCTAAACGCGGGACACTATTGCCTCCACAATCAAAAGATCAGGTAACCCATAAAAAAGTAAGTACTCCCAATCACCCGACATCTTCCACTTCTGTTACTCAGACTAGTGCAGCACCTATTAAAGTCCCTAATGATGGACTCTCTTCCTCTGTTGCAAGTTCTTTTCAATTATTTGATATAATTGATCATGCTAGAAAGACTAAAATTCAAATGACAGAGGTTGAATATTTGAGAGCTAACCTAGAACAGTTTGATAGGTTAGCAGAATATGTAAAAAATAAAGCCGTCCCTGTAGGACAAGATTTTTTGAAGGCCATTTACGATCCCCCTAAAGATAAACCGGCTCAAAACAACCTTGTTGTGAATCCTCCTGTCGCTTCCAGAAAAATAGAACATTTCTATGTTTCCCTACTTATAAATGGTTATAAACGAAGTAATTATATTATAGACTCTGGAGCTTCAGATAATGTCATGCCTGCGAAAGTGGCAGATTCTCTTAAGCTGACTTTAACCAAAACTTTTGGGAGGTATTTTTCCATGGAAAATAAGCAAATCCCTCTCCTTGGTCAAATAAAAGATGCTCAATATGCCTTCATGGCTTTCTCAAAAAAGTGGATAAAAATGATAGTTTTAGTGGCCGATGTCCCAGCATCTTATGGCATTCTGCTTGGGCAAAATTTTTGCAAAGATGTTGGAGGTGAGCTAAGTATGGACTTGTCGGAAGCAAAGATTCTAGTTTAAGGTGTCAAGAAGAAGTTGCTTCCTGAAAAAGAAGCAAGGTATGTAGTTTTTTTATCGTCAGCACCGGAAGCTCAAATTTTATTTGAGTCCTCAGGCATGGGCAACTACTTCTTATCTACCAACAGAACCCATGAGGCATTTGTTGAAACTCTTTTAGGTGGTAACTTGAGATTATATTCAGCTGATGCAGCGAGAAAATTGACAAATCAAGATGAACACATGGAAGAGTCTCTTCCCCCAAACAAAAGAGTTTTCAAAAAAAAATAGCACCTAACGAGGTATGGACCTTAGAATTTGATGGCAGCTGCTCTTCTATTGGTTCGGGAGCCGAGGTCATGTTGGTATCTCCTCAGGGAGATATTATTCTTTTGTCTTACAAATTACAGTTCAACAATACGAACAACACAGCTGAATATGAATCCCTATTGCTCGGACTACAGGCTGCCAGAGAAAGGGGCATTAGGCTACTCCATGCTAAAAGGGATGTTGAGTTGATAGTCTGCCAGGTGAGGAACCTCTATCATATGAAAAATAAAAGGTTGCATCACTATCGCAACCTAGTCTGGGATCAGATTAAAAAAATTTACACTTTCAACATCTCTATCATTTCGAGGGAATTCAATGACTGAGCAGATGCATTGGCTGTCTCTGCCACCCTTCTAGTCCCTCACCCAAAATTTAAGGGAGATAAGTATACTATTGATCTGGTCTTTCGACCAAGTGTATCAGATAATGCCAGCCACTGGCAAGTGTTTAACAATGATGATCAAATCATCGTCTTCTTAGAGCAAAAGGACAGTTTTGAATAATTGCATTTTGAAGGTAGTGAACTCTGAGAATGTGAAGCAACTCCTGCGACCAATACAGATACAGGTGAGGATTTCCTACAGCTTAAGGGGAATAAGATTCCTAAAGGTCTAGTTTTCCTAGAGAAGTTGTTTGATAACCATGATAGGTTTGTTAAATAACAGTGAACAAATTCAAATTCTTTTCAAGATTTTGATCAGGTCAATTTGGAAACCAAGTGTGATTCTAAGATGGTAAACATTGGGAAATGTTACACTCCCAAGGAAAGATTTAAGCTTGCTAGTCTACTCCGCCAGTATATGGATGTATTGGCCTATTCTTATGATGATCTAAAATCACTCAGGCCAAATGACATTTGTCACGACATTCCCCTGAAAGTCAACTCTTTACCTTACAAACAGAAATTCATGCAATATAATCTAAAAATCTTAGGTACTATTTTAGCTGAGATATAAAATATGCTCGATGCTCAGATAATTTTTCCAATCTATCACTCAACATGGATTGCCAACATAGTACTTATCAAAAAAAAGAATGGCAAAATTTGAATCTGTGTAGATTTCAGGAACTTAAACCAGTTGTCTTTAAAAGATAACTACCCTCTTTCCATCATGGATCAAGTCCTGCAAATAGTAATAGGTTCAAAAATATTATCAATGTTAGATGGTTTTTTAGGGTACAATAAAGTCAAAGTCGAAAAAGAAGATCAGCACAAGACAGCGTTCACCATGTCTTGGGGCACATTCGCTTACCGAAGAATGCCTTTTGGTCTGATAAACGCAGGTGCCACTTTTCAAAAGGCGATGGATCTTGCTTTCAAAGATGAGATGGAAAAATTCATTATAGTATACCTAGACGATCTAACAGTGTTTTCAAAACATCGTTCTGAGCATGTTCACTATTTGCAAAAGATACTGGAACGTTGTCATCAAAACGGTATCTCTTTAAACCCGAAAAAATCTATCTTTGGAGTAACTAAAGGAAAACTTCTCAGACACATCGTGTCTCAAGAAGGTATTAGAATTGATTCAGAAAGAGTCAAGTCCATCCAGGAACTTACTCTACCTACCAGCAAGACTGCAGTTCACTCTTTCTTTGGAAAGGTGAATTTCCTCCAAAGGTTTATTCCTGAGTTTGCTGAGAAAACTCATCATATTGTCAACATGATGAAGGGCAATGCTACATCTAGGTGGACCGCTGAGAGTAAATCAGCGTTCAAAGAGATTAAGAAAGCAATTGCCCGTGCACCAGTCTTGGTCTACCCAGATTAGTTATGCCTCCGAACATACACTATCAGCTATTCTAGTCCAACAAAATTTGGAAGGTGTAGAATTTTTGATTTCATTCATGAGTTGTCCACTCAAGGATCATGAGCTAAAATACTCCCTTATGAAGAAGCACGCATACGTTGTGGTCAAATCAGTTAAGCATTTCAGGTTTTATATCCTGAACTCTCACACCGAAGTTCTCATACCAGACACTACAGTAAAATCTATTTTGACTCAGCAGGAGTTCAGTACGAAGAGAGGTAATTGGATTGCCAAAACTCAAGAGTTTGATCTGGACATCAAACCAAACAAACTCGTATGGGGAAAGGGTCTTTGCTAGTTGATTGCCAACAACGTTCCAGGTGAAGCAAAAAGTGAAGAAAAAGTGGTCAAATGCATGCCTGCGGTCCTCTTTGTTGCCACTACTGATGAGTGGTATTCTGACATCGCTCATTTTTTGACATATGGTGAGTGTCCCGCTCATCTTTTTTTTAAATAAAAATAGAATTTTAAATTGAAAGCAGTTGGTTGTGTTCTATGGGGCAATGGTCTTTACAAGAGAAACCTGGACGGGGCATTTCTTCGTTGTGTTGACAAGATGCAACAAGAAAGACTCTTAGAATCTTTTCACAATCTGGCCTATGAAGAACATTTCTCTACACTAGTGACAGCACATAAAATTCTACGAGCAAGGTATTATTGGCCCACTCTGTTCCAGGATGCCTACAAATGGGTACGTAGGTGCGAATTGTGTCAGCAATTCATTGAAAAACCTAAGCTGCCTGCTCTACCTCTCAAGCCAGTAGTGATCGAAGAACCATTTCAGCAATGGGGTATTGACTTCATTGAGGTAGTCAATCCATCTTCAAGTGCCAGACATGATTATGTCCTCATGAAAATAAATTATTTTACTAAGTGGGTGGAGGCCATTCCAACCAAGCATGCTACATCTGAAGTGGTATGCAGCTTTCTCAAAGAAAATATCATCTCCAGGTTTGGGGTCCCACTAAAGATTGTAACAGATAATGTAACTTGCTTTTCATCGTATGAAATTACTCAATTCTATTTTTATTATGGAATTACCTTATCCCATACTTCAGATTATTTCCCTTAAGGAAATGGCTAAGCAGAATCGAGTAACAAAAACCTGGTCACTATTATCAGGAAGTTAATAGATGACAATCAGAGAACGTGGCACAAAGCATTGTACGATGCTTTATGAGTGGATAGAATAACACCCAAAAGGGCTATAGGTATGTTCTCTTTCCAGCTTCTTTATGGGTTAAATGCTGAAATCCCCATCACCCTTGAACTACTAGCGCTTAGATTAACTAAAGCAATCGAAGACTCAACCTTCGAAAGCTTGGTTGACAAAAGAATCATGTGTCTAAGCGAGCTGAATGAGCATAGATTTGTGGTAGTAGATCAGATTAAGGAACATCAGAACCAGGTGAAGGCACTCTTTGATAAGAAAGCTAAAGTTTGCGAATTCCAAGTCAGAGATCAAGTCTTGTTGTGGGATAAGAGGCGAGAACCAAAAGAGATGCACGGCAAATTTGACTCCATGTGAAGAGGCCCATTCACCATTCGACAGCGCTGTGGTGAGGCCAGCTTCTTGATAGAATACCAAGATGGAACACCATTTGCACTACCTCACAGCGGTCAGTATTTGAAGCTGTTCAATCCTTGAAACTTGGAGAAGTCTATTTGTATATATGTATAGTTCTTTATGATTTGTCTATTTTTCTTTCATTTTTAGCCTGACTCCGTAGCCCAATGGCTTGGATGAAGGTAGTTAGGGAATGGTTTCTACTCCTGCTAATCAATTTGATTAATGAAAGTTCTCTAACAAGAGCCAGCTGTTGTTTCCAAAGTTGGATTAGCCCATTTTTGGAAACAACCCCCTACGAAACTTGTCTGTTTCATCTTTTGTCTCTCTAAGTCTATTTTTCGAGATAAATTTTGAATTCATTCTCATCTTGGCCTAGGAACATGAAAGTGTCCATGATCTTGTTGTGACCAAGAAACCCCTCTCCCAGACTGCCTCTTCCAGAGTTTATCTTTTCTTCCTTTTGTGCACGGACGATAAATTTTGCCGCCAGTGCATTTTTACTCTTGGAAAGTAAGGGCAGCAATTTTTGCCACCTCTGCATTTTTCCTACAAGGGCGGCAAATTTTTTCGCCCTTACATCTTAACCTGCAAGGGTGGAAAATTTTGTCGCCCTTGCATTCAGACCCACCAAGGCATGCAAAGACGACAAATTTTGCCACCTGAGCATGCCTCAATTTTCATGTGTAGCATTTATTACTGTGCACGGTGGGTTGTTGGGGTCAATTTTCACCTCATATAAACCGATTTGAGCCTCATTTCTTCTCATTGCTTCCTTCTCTCCTTCTGCTTTCTACGTTTGGGTCATTTGACGAGCGATTGAAAGCATGTTTTCATGGATTCGAGCTTGTGGCGCGCACGGTTTTTTACGTAGGTCTTACTTTTTACATTTGTTTTTGTTTTTATTTATTTATTTATTTATCTTCTATTGTTTTGAGATTTTTTCCTTGCTAGGGATGGCAAAAAAATCCGTCCCTCCATTCCCCGCGAGTTTTTATCCCAAAGCCCGCAAGGGCGGCCATTTTCACCGCCCATGCTTCGGCCCCCAAGCCATGCTTACCTACACGTCACCCCTTTGTGTTTCTAACCTATCATTACAGGGGAAGTGAAATTTGTTGCTCATGCTTTTTACTTTGCTTTCCCTGCACAGGCAGTGAAATTCGTCGCCCCTGTAGGTATTCCTTATAGGGGCGACGATTTTTACTGCCCTTACTTCTTCCTCCTCCAGCCTGCAAAGGCGGCAAAAATTTTCGCCCATATAGGTTGTCCCTGCATGGGTGGCAAATTTTTCCACCCTTGCACTCTTTTATTCCAACCTATAGGGGTGGAAAAATTTGCCGCCCGTGCAAATCTCCTCTGAATTTTCCTAACTCCCAGGAATTTTCTACATTGACTTTTTCTCCTCCTCTCTTCCTCATTTTATGGTCCTTTCTTTCACCTAGCCTTTTTTTTTTAAGTGACCTCCATTGACCATGATCACTTAAATTTCACTTTCCCCCTTTCATCCACTCTCCTCTAATCTGGCAATCATGTCTATAGTACCTTCAGAGAGCTCTTATTCATCAGCACCAATCTAGCCAAAACCAGTTCCCATGTCTGAAGCATCTCCAAAAAAAGTGAAGACCATGAAGTATAAGTATCAGAGCATCTTCCCACTCACATCAGTCTCCTTGAATGTCAACGACATCTAAGACACTGAGATTGGCCACGTAGACATGGCCAAATTCATAGCCTGAACAAAGGTGATGAATCCAAACACCGGGATGAAGAAGATCGTTGAAAGTAACATCCACCTAGTGGCCACCTTCCCAGTAGTAGCACATCACACTGAGTTCATTCTCCAATATGCTTGCTTCTATAATAAAGAGACCAGGTCTATCTTAGACGCCAGCGGTAACATGGTATTCGATTGGACCCCGAATTCATCGATAAAATTTTCATGTGTCCTCCAGCCACTGAAGTAACCAAGATTGAATTCATGGATGCTCAAAAAGAATACAATAAAGACCCTAAGAGGGTGAAGAAGATCATGAATTACAAATGGTTGAAAACCCCCAGGACCAGCTTATCAAGATGGCCATGGAACTTTCTAAGGAGTGACTTTATTGAGGAGGTTGGGGACTTGATCACCCTCCTCAGCAAGGTATGAGGCCTCCCATTCTCTTCACTATTTCATGAATGGATGTATCCATTCATTAAAATCATCTTCCAAGGTAAACAGGTCATCTTTTAGAAAGAGCAGATCAGCAATGCTCTCTATGAATAGTTATCTAAGGTGTATACCTCTTACAAGTTATACATGACTTCGTACCTTGTATACATAACTACCACAATGCGGGCTTTTCCAGACTTGACCACGGAGGGAGATAGAAAGACAACCCCAGTGTACTCATTTTACCCTCAGCTGACTCTACAAGGATCAATCTACCACTTCAAGAGGGTAAATGATGCCTTTTTTGCCACATTTCTATGCCTCTTCGACCCTCAGCTTGAGGAGAAGAGAGTATTAGATGAAGCCTAGACAGTGGTTAATGATTACGATTGTATGTTCCTTCAGTTCCCCACCTTCTGCTATTTTTGGGTTGAATTTTTTCAAGGCTACCCCTACATGCTCCCCAGGTTCCCTTCAGATAAGCTAGTACTAATGAGACTTTGTCGACAACTGATTATCGTGCATACCAGACAAATAGAGCTGAAGAAACCAGGCTTTAGGTTTCCAATTGAGATTGGCAGGTACTCTATTGCAACAGCAACCAAAGCCAAGGTCATAAAAACTGAAATGCAGATGGTCACTCTAAGACCATTTAAGAGAAGGGAAAAATTTGACTACAGGGGCGTCAAGAATAAGATCAGGAGGAAGACCCAGTTCCACGAGCCTATGATTAAAGACATCTGGATCGACCTAAGGACGATCGAGAAAATCAGGAAAATGGACTTCTGCAGGCTGACACTAGAGCAAATCGAATATCTGGAACTTGCAGAGATCCCCTCTAGCCTGATCGATGATAAAAATGTTATCAATAGCAAATACTTGGCAAAAAAGGTCGTTGGTTCCCCTCTTCCTCCAACACAGTGGTCTCAAAAGGAATTGACTTCTCTGAGAAAGAGATTCGAACCAATATTGGCTAACACCAATGATTGGTTAGTAGCCAAAAGGATCATCTTGAAAGAATTTGTCACAGGATCAGAGGCTGAATACCAAGCAAAGTTGAAGAGGAAGGCTGAAAATAAAATCAAAAATAAAGATGATGTACCTTTTCCTTGTAGGCCTCACAAGCCTAAAATCATCTTTGTATCTAAGAAATATAAGGCTACTGAAAAGCCTGAAGTGGCAACAAAAGAAACTGAGGAATAGAGCCCTCAAACATAGGCAGCCTAGCCTATGGAGATAGATGATCAACTAAAAGAGCAACTAGGCACTGGACCTCCACTCTCACCAGAAGAAATGCAACCACTCAAGAGCGTCTCTCCTTCTCCTCAGTCTCCCGTGGTACCCTCTTCTCCTATCTCTTCGATCAGTGTTCCCTCTTTTGGAGCCAGCTCTCCTTCCAGAGTCATATTTGGTGATCTTCAGGGTGCTTCTGGAGATTCTCCTCTCTCTTCTAGGTCTATCCCTAGTTTATCATTTCCTTCCTTCAACTTGATAGCAAGCCCTACACTAGACCCAGAATCAGTGGTTGGTACAATTTCGCCAGTCACTAACTACGACTACTGTCACCATCAGTAGTGTAGAAGCCACCGTAGTAACACCAGTAGAGGGAACCATTACCACAGCATGTACTTCTCTCCCACCTTGGATGACAGCTTTCACCCCCAAAAGAAATAAGATGGCATCTCCCCAGATGAATTTGACTTTGACAAAATAGTGTCGGTGAAAGCTAAAGCTCCTAAGAGGCCAAGAATCCTCTCAAAATTGGTTGAGGAAAAAAGGCAAAAAATTTTGGAAATGGCCAGGCCTCCACAAGACGCAACCCTTGAGGGTTTTGAGATGAGCAGCGATTCCATCTCTCGTGTTGAACTTGGCAAAGTCACTCACGAAGGTGCAAAAAGCGATCTTCAGGATGCTATGGACATCATAGTCCAGAAATTCAATCCAGAGAAGGAGATGAAAGATTATTACAAGGCCAAAATAGAGTAGCTAACGGCAGTAATAAGAAGGTTCACTCTTCCTCCTGAAGCAGCAACTCCAGAGGCCTTCTCCGTAGATGACCCAATCATTCAAAAAGTAGAAAAGACTTACTTAAAAAGAAAAGTCCTAGAAGACTATATTGAAAGGATGCATACTCAGGGAGTTTCTTTGCTATCAGAGGTTGCATAAAGGATGGGTAAGATGAAGAAGGTAAAAATAGAGTTAGATGACTTTGTCTCCCTTATCTCTCAAGAGATCGATATTTTAGAAAAAGATCTTAGCAAATAGAAAGAGATGAAGGATCTGAAGAAAAACATCTTGATATCTATAGGTGTCATCTCCATTGAGGACTCTTATGTTGAAATCAAGGAGTCTCTAATCTTCAAGATTCAGGTACTCAAAGACCTAATTGATGATCTCAAAGCTTTCAAGAAAGCTAGTGAGAAGAGTGACTTAAGCCTGCTGAATAAACTAGAAGAGCTACCATGCAACCTGACCTCTAAGGATAATCAATTCCTTTTGGTAGAAGAAATGATTCAGAGCTTCAAAGAGATGATTCAGAGATATTTTGAAGAAAAATATTTCTCAATGTCTTTTGTAGACAGTATTCTAGATGCTCAATTAACTTTAGAGAATCTAAAATCCAGGTTAACTAGCCATGTTAAAGCCATCACATCATTGAAAGACACATTGATCAGAGCCAGAATCGTCTCTAATAACACAGTTGCACCAGACAGCATACGAATTCAGGCATCCATCACTATGTTTGATGCACATATGAAGAAATCTGGTAGCAAGAACTGAATCTCTCCCCTTCTTTCTCCTTCTCTCTTTATGCACTTCTGTTTTGTGAAAAGTGCATGCAATTTTGAAAAATGTAATTACATATAAATATTTCAGAAAAATATCTCAAAGTCAAGGATGAGTCATCTTTGACTGAGATATTTTTGTATTTTATTATTTTTTGGTTTTTGAGGATTTTCTCCCTATATATAGTGGAGACCTTATTTTGTAAATGATCTTGGAAAAATTAATAGCAAACACTCTGCTGAAATTGAAGCAACTTTTGAGACTTTGTGCTCAAATTTGTAAATCATATTTTGTTGAATGAATGAGAAGCAGGTTATTTCAGACTTTGTGTTGAGATTGTCTGTGTTATTTAGGAAATAGTTCTTATGTCCTTTTTCCTAGTAATATCTTATTTATCTGATTTAATAAGCAAAGTGGGTGTGCTTATATTATCTAAGAGCATTTCTAAAGGTAGAGGATAGACTTTGAGCTTCTTTTATCTTTGAGATTCAGTTATCTTTTGTAGTTTTTGGTGGAGACTTTGTGCTTTGTTTTATTCTACGGTTACATTTGTTCCGAATCGGTGAAAGAAGCTATGGAAGACTTTGTGCTTACGTGAGTGTTCTTGTGGACTTTGTTACCTCAGGTGATCTCCTGCTCTTCGTTTGATACCATTCCTGAAAGAAGAGGAGTGTTGTTAGCTATAGACCAGGATATCCTGCTTTCATTCTTTGTACATTACCTCTGAAAAAAGAGAGGTAGATGTTGTTATACCACCCCATGTGTTATTTTTTGCTTAATTATATATATGCATATAGCGCATGAATATTTATAGGGAACCTCCCCTTGATGAGAGGAGAGATTTACTTTGTAAAGATCTGGTAAACCCATACTTTGCGTGGTGTAAATCTCCTTATGATGTGGTTGATATACCCATTTTGTCATCAGTTAGTTGACGACAAAATATTCACCCAACACATCTCAAGGACTCAGGAGATAGGATCATGCCACCTATCGACATCCCAAGCATCTTGAGGATTTTAGGATGGGCTCTTTGTTTTAGATGCTTTGGAGGAGCATATTAGTGAGGTATTAACAAATGGAAACTCCTCATTCATATGGAGCCTACAGTAAAGGAAACTTATCATTAGATTTTAAACAAAGTAGTTATTAGTTTACAAATTTTCCTCTTTTCAAAGAAAATAGCTATCTAAAAGGCTTCAAAATAATGATAAAAAATCATTACAAAGAGAGAGCGACTAAGTCTAAAGATCAAACAGTAAAGTCATCAGCCATTATAGTTTAAAACAAAGCAAAAATGGGCCAAAATAAGAGAATAAATTTGCTTAAATTATTATATTTAAAAGCCGAAGTAATCCATTTAAATAAAATGACTTAGTATATGATATAACATCATAAAAATTTAGTCATTTTGAATCATAATGAAGCAAAAATGGATCAAGATAAGTGAATAAAAATATCCCTACCTGCAAAACCTATAGTCGAATTAGCCCAATTGAAGATAAAATGACCAATTTTTAAGAATGAAATATATAAACATTCAATCAAATAACTTGAAAGGGACCAAATAGAGATAAATTTAGTGGATAAAATAGTCCCACTCAGTGAAAACTTGAAGCCAACTCAACTTAATATTCCATAAAGCAACTAAGTTTTTAAAGTAAATCAATACAAACACCAAAATAATCAACCTAAAAGGAGATAATATTAGACCAAATTGATCAAGGAAAAGATGTGATAACTCTAAAATGGGTAGATAATATGTATACATTTGAGATGAAATGGTCTAAAAATAAAAAATTTAATGTAGTTCAAAACATAACTTGAAATAGACCAAGACTTATCAAATTTAGGCAAATTTAGAAAGTTGTATCAATTAGGTCTCAATTACAAAATATTTTAGACTAAGTCTATACAATAGACATTTTAAGTTCAGACTTAGTTCAATGAGTGAAAAAACTATAACATTATGACTACAAATTCTCAAGGGCCTTTTCCAATCAGATCAATAAGTAAAATAGGCCCAAGACCCAAATTCAATTAAATTAGAAGACAAAACTCCAAAGCAAAAAAGGTTACATGATTTTAGAAATGAAATTAGGGCATGTTGTGCAAACAAAAACAAATGGTGACTCTATTAGAAAATACTCCTAAGTATTTTGGAATAAAGAAGTTAATTAACCCAGAATGTTTTTGGCCAAAATAATTCATAGAACATGAATAAATTTAGGAAGGGACAAGATGAGAGAAATTAAATGACCAAATCTAGTATATTCATTGACCTTGTGAGTTAATTTACCATTTTATAATATCTATAGGGATTAATTGTTATGGTTCCAACCATCAGGGTAGTGATTCCTACCTTGAATATGTTTGGTTGGGCATTACTCTACTACCAACCAAGTTTATATAGCCCAATGAAGTTGCCTTCAATCCCACTCAAGGCCTTGCTCTACCACCATCTAGACGTCTAGAGCCCTAATAGAGATTCCCTGAATCACCTAAAATTGAGTTTTTATGAAATTGATTTTCTTTTCTACATTTTATTTTCTCTTCATTTTACTATCTTAGTTCAAGGTTGGCAACCACTATGGCAAAAAAAAGGTAGAATTATATATTTTTCACCCTAGGTCTTCACCATAGTAGGCTCACCCAAATAGATTCAAAAACTATTTTAGATATGATTTTATGCTTGGTTTCAATAAGATACCTTTAGTATCCAACCAAATTTTCCCAAACAAGAACAAGTCTAGAACACATAGAATTATCAAAGTCATTGAAACTAACTTAGAAACACAGTCATAAGCCACAAAATGATCAAGGAATACTCTCACACCAAAATAACAAATATGATATTTAGGTATTTCTTCCAATATTTTACATTGATCAACTTAAGGACCATAGGGGAAATAGTTAGGTTAGATCCAGAGATGAAAGTAAAAGGAAGTGAGAAAACAGACCCAAAAAATTAGGAAATGAAACAAAGAACAAAGCATAAAGGGAAAACAACAAAACAAAATAAAGTTATTTACAAGAATGCACCAGGATAACTCAACCTTGGAAGTATGTTTGATGAATTATCCATTGAAAGTGAATGGGACATTCTTATCAATTATACATCATATTTAAAAATCATTCTCACCCAATATTTCATAAAATTGGAAGGGTCCTAGCCAAAGGGCATCGAATTTCCCATGTTGACCTTGTTTCATGAGCCTTGTCCCAAAGAAGGACTAAATAAAAGATTTGAAAGGCTTTGGTTTTGGATATTTTATCAAACCAACATTTGACAACCCCTTAATGCTTACTAAATTGAAACAAAGTTGCACCATGTTTCTCTTATAGTTGCATCAAGTTTAGAAGATAAACCTTTGTCTTGTTATCAGTTTCCAAATAATCCTTCATGAATTGCAAGGTAGGGATCCTCATATTTACAAGAAATATTAGATCTTGGCCATACACTAGATGATATGATAAAGTGCCTAAATAAGACTTAATTATGGTCCTATCAAACCATGATGCAAAATTTAAAACATTATACTAGTCCCTAGGATTCCTCTATAATATTTTCTTAATTACATCAAGAAAATTCTTATTCATTGATTCAGCTAACCTATTACTTTATGGATAATAATTAGATGAAATTTTAAGGATTACCTTATTGTTGTCGACCCACTCAGTAAACTAGAATGAGGAGAAGGCAGGGCCATTGTCACATACCTTAATAATTAACATACTAAACCCGGTGACAATGTGATCCTCAAAAAAGATGATCACTACTTCAGTCATGTAGTTATTGAATGCTTTGGCTTCAGTCCAACTTATGCAATAGTTAGTTGTAGTGATTATAAAATTATGTCTATCCAAATAATTATAATTGATGGCACCCACAAAGTCAAGTCTCCAATTTGTAAATGGCTTGACCTCTATGACTAGATATAATGGCATATTTGGGGTGTGTTCTTTATGTGCAACTACTTGGTAGGTATGGAAACTTCTTATGTGAGTGTGTGCATATTTGAAACCATGTTTCTAGTAATATCCCACTTTGGGTATTTAGTGAGTTTTGACACTCCCTAAACTATGGAAATTTTCATACTTCCTATGGAAATCTTGGATTACTTGAGTTTCTTCTTTGTTTAGGCACCTCAGATAGATGCCTTCATGATTTATTCTATATAGTATGCTTGGTTTTATCATCAAGTGGCTACTTTTCAGACGTATTGATCTTATCTATGTGGAGTTTAGATTATTAGGACATTCACTATTTAATAAATAATGGATGATGTCCTTATACCAATCATTAGTAGTGACAACTTGCACTGTGTAATGTTGAAAAATAATTTGTGGATCAACTTATAACATGGTTTTATTGAGTCCTTGACCTTTGAAAATCATCATGGGTTGAATTTATAATTCAAACTCTTGTAGTATGATCATCCACTTCCCACATCATTTCCCTAGATCATTTTGCATCAACATTGCTTTAACAGTTGGATTAGGCACAACAAAAAATACTTTATTGTGTAGGATGTAGTGTATATGCTTCTTGATAGACTTGATTAAGAAAAAATATTATTTATCAAAGGTTTCAAATTTTTTGAGTGGGAAGATCATGAAGGAGACATGTCTCTCCTCCCCAGCTTCTTTTTCCTATGTCAGGACTACAAAACTTGAATGTTCTTAATTGAAGGAGTAAATTTAAAATGGTTGTGTATAATCTTGACTAATGAGCACCAATGTGTTCATAATTTAATTATTTATTTCAACAAAAATTTCTTGTGATTTAGGGGTCCATTCAATAGTTGCATCCGTATTGAGCATGTTTTTCAACGTTTGAACTATCTCTATGAATCTTGAAATGAACTTCCACACAAAATTGATTTTTCCAAAGAATGACTTTAGCTCCTTCTTGCTACCAAACATTTTGATCTTCATGATTGCTTCAGCTCTCTTAGGGTTTATGGAAATACCTCATTCTGAGATGACAAGACCCAATAAATTTTTTTATGTTACTCCAAATATGCATTTATTTAAGTTTAAGGAAATAATATGATCTCTACATTTTTGAAACACCATTCTTAATTCCATCATGTGGTCATCTCGATCTTTATAAAGGATAGCTAGATTAAACATGTAGATGATGTTAGTGTAGAATTTTTCCTTTCATGGTTTTTCCTACACATTTGTTGTTAGCTTGTTTAGGTGATTTTTGTGTACATTAGGGAAGTTTAGATCCCACATGTATGAGGATTTTATATCGATGTCTTTATTCCACCTATTTTGGATAAGTTAGTCCCACTTGCATGGTATAGTTTAGATTCACCTATCTTCCACCTATAGATGTACCTATTCACCTAGTCATTCATATGCAAGGTGAGCTACGCATATGGAGACAGAGTATTTCTCATTGTGTGATCTATTAATGTGTAATATATTAAGACATTATTTGAGAAATGCATCAATGGATTTTGTTGTGGTAATTATTTTTAGAATTGACCCTGGGTAAAAGTTTTCTAAACTATTTCATGGTATTAGAGTGTCCCTTGCACCTAATTCAATGATGGTTTTTAGACACATCTAATACAGTCTTTGAATGCACATTCCTTCTGATTTTTTCTCCTTTTTTACTTTGATCTCCTTGTTTAGAACTTATGTGTTTTTGTGCACTTGTACTTTGCACTTTTTTAAGTGTTTTCTAGATTCTTCATTTATACATGGGTATCTTATTCATGCACTTTTTTTGCCATAACCCATATGAGGATTCTTATGTCTGAGTGGAACTACTGGTGACTTTTATTGTAGTGACACCAATATGGCATCTTAATATTCTTTGTGATCAATTTTCACCATTTTTAGTCCACTTATTTAGAGACTTTCATTTCCATATTCTCCTAGTTTAGCATTAATTGAGGGTGTCTAGGCAATGCTTCCTCAAGTTCATCATTCTACACAGTATTTTATAGTACATTCTTTTGTGTTAAGTGATCCTTGTGTTCAACACTTTAGAGTGTGAGAGATTTTTGTATAAGCAGTGGGGATTTTTTTTAAATCATTTTATAGATGATATTTTTTATTATATATCACCTTAGTCTTGTACACTTAAAAAACTTAGACCTTGGTTGTTCCTCTCAGTTCTCTACCTTTTCCACTTTTGTAAGTCTCACATCCACTCTATCCTTGTGCCTCTTGGCCTATATATATTAGTCTAATGTAATCACCTAAAATTGGTATTTGAGTGCTAAGAGTGCTACTTGAGACAAACTATTCCTAGCTTAGCCCTAGACCTATCATAGAGCCTGTTATCACACTTTTCTAGCCTTTGTGTGGACCAAAAGCGTCCCTAGTTAGCTTAAACACAATCTCAGACCCTCATTTCCTGATCATGTCCTTTCGTGCTTACAATCCTACCAACTAGAAATTAACAACACATTAATGACACTAGAGCCATGTGGTGTTAGTGTCCCCAAAATTGTGTTAATGTACTTTACCATATATTTCTTGAACAGATGTATTTTTAAAATTAAAACTCTTCTAAGGTCAGCCTAAGCATCTTTTATTGTCTGCACAAGCTATAGAACACTATAAATACATGAATATTAGACCTTTATCCACTAGATGGAAATTAGATTCAAAATACCTATTCAAACACAAAATAAGTTGAGCAAAATCAAGGTTATTAATCTCTATTTTGCCTTACTTCTGCATACTACCATCTACATCTACTCTAAGCTCAAATTTTATATATTTCCAATCTCAAGCACATATAAGGCATTCAAGACCACTATCATTCTAGCATCACTTACATTTTCACCAGCACTTAGGTGGGGAAAACTAAATCGATATTGATCCCTCCTTAAAGTATTGGTATGTAAGCAACTCTCTTCACAACAAGGTGTTGAGGATGTCTAGTCTATCCTACTAATGAACACACTTATCCACTCATGCCTTAATCATAAGGAGGATTACGGTTAATATCATAAATTAGGCATTATAGGCATAATACATAGTTTCAAACTTCATTCATGGAGGAATAGAACCCAAAAAAATAAGTGCATGTGCACCCAATATTTTGGAGCAATCCTGCATAGAGGACAGTAGTGCTATTTTTAGGACACTAAAGTCACATGGCACTATTGTCTAAGTGTGGAACTATCATCCATTATCCTTTCATTTATATTGATCATTTGTGGATTGGGGTACTTCCAAATCTTTTATTTATCACTAGGTAAATTTGAATTACTATTTTTTATAGCATTTTACCTAATTTTCCTTATGCCATTATTTTACCTAATTTGTGTATTGTTTTCAATGCTTGTACACACTTTTTATAAAACACCTCTAAAAACACCCTCAAGAGAATTATATCAAAGTTTCCAAACATACTTTACACTTTGGCAATAAGGTTCCATACATTTTTTATAATGTAGTTTTGACAATAAGGTTGCATAATTTTTGGCTAACATGGCTTTAGATACTGACCCATGTAATTTTTTAATACTTTTAGAGCTTATTCAAAAAAATCATAAATTAAACCTCTTACATTTCTAGTTTTTAACATTATCCTATAAATCAAGCAAATCCTTAATTCTATTTAGATTGAAATACAAGTTTCATTTTATGGCCTTCTTATCTAGAGAGAAATTTCCACCATGTTGGGCTCTTTTGGCAAAAAAATCCTACTTTTAATTGAAGAGGACGAGCTCACACACCAATTTCACAACAAACCTCAAAATATCTCCTTAAAATTAAAAAAAACATTTTTAAAAGCTAAATTCTTTCTTGGTCCCCTCTTAATAGAGCCTCATAGTATAATCCAACGAAGGAAAGTTTTTAAGGTGTTCTTAGAGATGACTTGAGTCATGTTGGCCAATTTTGGCCTACAAACAAAAATTTGCCTAGGCAGATCAATTTATGTCAATGGAGTATTAAGCTGAACAAGGTTCCTGATTAAGTGGGTGACTAAATAATGAATAAATGGATCAAATATCAGTTACAAATCTTTTGAAACACTTTAAGTAAGCTTAAAGTGAAATTTTTTTATCTTTGGGAAGTAGGCTTAGAAACAAGTCTAAGATTGCAAAGTGTAAAGATTAGTAGGTTCTCATGGTGATCATGACCTTCATAGACATAAAGCAGGTTTCAAAAGTCTCAGAGACTCATTTTGAGCCTTGAAAGTTAAAGCACAAGCCTAGAAGGACCAAACCATCATAAGTACATCATGTAAAAATGGATAGATCAATTTGATTGTGTATTTGATAAAAACACTTAGGGAATCAATCAAAGCCAAAATACTACATAGACATGATGCTTTTAGTGCCAAGATCATCCCCTACAAATTTCATATCTTGATGTCTTTTCTATCTCAAGATATAAAGCTTCAAATTTAGACTTGTAGAGTGAAACGTACACGGGGATGTCAAGTTTAAGCTTCATGAACTAGACATTCAAATTTAAATATCCAAAATCGATGGTTAGCATTCAATCAAATTAAATCCAATGATGAGCAGTGATATAATAGATATCAATGGATCCAAGTAAATCATTGGTGTGCATTCATCATAGATTCTAGATCAATGATGAGCATCAAGTTAAAAATTTAGTATAAATGCATCGATGACAAGTGTTAAGATCTTAGGTGCTTGAACAGAGATCTAACAGTGCACAATGACTGACAAGGTCAATGGGCCTAAGCAAACCAATGGCATGCATTTGATCATAGATTTTAAATCAATGATGAATGATGAGTCAATAAGTTAGTGGATCTTAAAGATAAGTGAGAAGTTGCCAAGTGTCTTAAGCATGTTAAACTGACAAAAGATATAGAGCTCATGTTCATTTATATAGAGGAAGATCGACGGTGCATGATAGTCAAGATCCAAATGGTGCTCTTCCAACATGGATCAAAATCAATGATCAATATTAAAATTTGAAGATAGTGGGTCTAAGAAGATCAACAATTGTAGTCATGTAAAATGTAAAATTGTACAAATTTAGTATGGCTAAGACACCTAATCCATAGGTCCTCCTATTGGCTCACACAACCCTTCTAGGCTACTTCTTTCACTGATTTTCAGTCATCCAAAGCTTTCTAGACTTAGCTTTTTTAGATCCAAGTATCCCTTTTAGGCCTAGATCCATCCCCCCAAGTCTCATCCCCTTATGACAATAGTGCCCAAATAGTACAGGAGCACTTGAACCCAAGGTGTCTTATTTTTGATGCTATTATCCAAGATCACTTTTGCCTCCAATGGTCAGATTATTCTGATTCCTTATCTTTTTCCCTGTCAACCTCATGCGAATTCATTTAACTCATGATCATTAGTTTCTCTATAAAAGGCCATTTAAAGTCCATTTAGAAGGGTTGGAACTCATTTTCAAAAGAGAAGCAAGAATACAAGCAAGTACACTCAAGAACTCTTCCCTATTCTTTGCATACAGCCTTCTAATATTATCAAAAGCCTACTCAAGTCATTACACCAGTCCCTAGCCAGCTAAAACACATCCAATTTCACATTATAGTTGCATTGATCATACACAAATTACACCAAGAACTTCAACGGAAAAACTATATTAGCTTAATCCCTCTTCAGAGTATTGGTATGTAGGCAGTGTGCCCACACACAGGGTGTAAAGTGCATTCAGTGTATCCTTTACACACTAACCCCCTCTCTCTCTTTATCAAGTTTGCATTCAAGTTCAAGCACCAAGAGCTCCTACGAGTTTTGAAGATTAAAACAAGCACATAGCGAGCTCCATGAGATCCTAGACCTTAAAATTTTAGTGATAAGGTAAAACAAGCATTCCAAATAGAACCCAAAAAGATCTCAACCTCGGGACAATAGTGCCAGACTAAGATTATAGCACCAGATAGTAGGGTGTCCTATTTTTGATGCTCTTATCCAATCAAGAAATGAAGTCTAGAGACCTATTTTTGACTATTTCTCAATCCTATTCCTCCAGTATCAGACCTTGTCTCAGTCCAGATCAATCAGAATAAGCTAAGTTCTAATTTCTCTCACTTTCTACTATATTTAGAAAAGGTAAATATATAATCTATTTACACAAATTAGTATGTTAATTCTAGCATATTTATTTACTGATTTACATTACTCAGCCCCTTTATTATTTAAGAATATAACTCTAATATTATAAAAATAATAAAACATTTGGTGAACCCGACTTCAAATTTTCACACAAAAACCCTAGAGCTAATTATTTCTGATTTTTTGCAATATTTTCCTAATTTTTCTTGAATTTAAAAATTAAAAAATTACAAATTAATTGAAATATTTTTAATAAATTCACCCAAACCCTAGTCTATACATATTAGGTCATATTTGCATACAAACACCTTCAAACCACTAGGAAAAAGATATTGCTAATTTTAGAAATATTTCTAAATTTTTCCTAAATTTTTCAAGCTAAATTCTACAAATTTATAGCAAAATTTTAAAATTATTATACTAATTTCAAAAAAAAATTCAAATCCTAGTTGCATGTACTAGCTCCTTTATGCTTCTTGAGGTATCACCTTACATTTATAGCCAGATTACAAAAATGATGCTTGTTATTTCCAAATTTTTCTTACATTTATTGCAAATAAAAAAGAAACCATAATGCCCTATCATGTGCATGAATGATGAAGTCTATCATATGTTAGTACAAAGTTTAATTCTATGCATTTCACGATTATTTGTCATTATATGGAATGATGTTAAGCAATTTATTCTTATAAATGTTAATCCATTTCTTGCATCACCTCCCTTGGAGCCTCTCCCCCATACTGAGTCACGTTGCTTGTCCATCTTACTCTTCCCTAGGTCACTACCCATCGCTAGAGATCCTAATTGACACCTTTTATTCCTCCACCTCCTTGACCCATCAATTATCTTCACTCTCCTCCCGTAACAACTATAGCTCCTATACAGATAGTAGATAATATGGTTAGAGTTATTACTCGACATGCATCTATGCCTCTTCCACCTACCCAAGAGCCCTATCACCCTACTATTCTAACATGTCTCAGGGTCAACCAACCAACACAGACAGATTCACACAAGGCATATGACATTGTTGATCAGTTAAAAATCACTCTAGCTAAAATTTCCACATTAAAACTACTTTTATAAAATAATGTATTCAAGGACATTCTTTATCAGGCACTCACTTAGACTTCTATGCCTCTTGATTTGGAACCTTCTTATTTTTCATCAGTGGTCAATACTCTAAAAACTATAGAAGATGTAATTTCTTTTGATAGTAAGGGCATGCCTTCTCAAATCATTATTGATCAAAATTTGTCACTATTCATACAAGTACAAGTCAAAACCAATGCAATCAAGAGAGTTCTCATTGATAGTGGTTCCATAATAAATTTATGTAATATCACATTCTTATAGGCCATGGGTATAGATTTGGCATCAATGCAAAAAACATATAAGAACATCTGAGGTTTCAATGATATACCATGATAGACTTTGGGTACTATTACTTTGGATATCATGGTGGGACCAAAAACCCTCTCCACATAGCTCTAGGTCATGCCAAGTCCTCTCCACTATAATCTTTTACTCAAATGACCTTGGATACAAACCATGGGTGCTATTCCTTCTACTCTCCATCAATGTATTAAGTTTTTCCACAAGGGATATTTATACACATGTCCAATAGACGACCAACCATTCAGATATTATCGACTTACAGACTCATCTTTGACTATTTCATCAGATGGGACACCATATCTCATGGTATAACCACCACTTCATAGCATTTCTATTGATTACATACATATGAAGTTGGAGAGATTAGAACTTCCCACACTACTTAAATTATAGTTTCATCATCAGCACCAACTCTGTCGCCAACTATTGTAGCTTCTACCATTCTAACTACTCCATTAGTCATAGTTTAGACACGGATTACACATCCACCATCACTAAAAGTAGCACCAGTAGTTCCAGTTGATTCCACAGTTACTCTACTAGTTATAGATATTATTGTAGTAGTATCATCTTATACTACTATAGTTTATGACACTCATATATCATAGTTACACCTGGTGGTAAATTTTGAGTGACCATATGTACATGATGTTGATACAAATTCACATGCTTCTACAGATGATGATACGATATCCACACTTACAGATGATTATTTGTTTCGATTGAGATTTACACCAGTCAGTCTAGGAGAGTATCGAGATGACTCTATATCTCTCATACCACATCCTATATTTCTTTTAGCATCTCACACTAAAATCTCAAGATATCCTTCACATTCATGACCATAGTTAGATCACTTGACACATACAGTTTACATGGTTACCTCTATGGATATAGAGCTAGTTATTTAGATTTAGGCAGGTAGCACACAGCATCAACCAAAGTTTATGTTACAGATATTACTTGATCATGGATTGATCACATTACCTATAGTATGGCATAGATCTATCAATAGATTGTCACATCAGGATGGTCGCCCATTCTATACCTTTCATAAGATTACATGCTATGATACAAACTCATGCATAGTTTTACAATAGAGATTGAATAAACTATAGGATCAAGGTATTATTTAGATTATATCACCACTATCTCTACCACTTCCATTTAATTCACTTACCAATAGGGCTAAATGTCCAAGAGCAGAATCAGTATCTCCACCACCAAAGCAACCCTCAGTTCACCTTTGACATGATGACATCATGAACATAGCATTTATAGAATATGATGATACTTATGATGATGATCTTGATGCATTTGATAATGGCCAATATCCTTTCCTCCATTTTCATCCCTAGCAAGCTCCATCTTTGGATCCCTTCCCACCACTAGCCTAGTCTTTTATATTAATTTCTTTCCAACATTGATTGTACATATTATCTCTTGCTTGATTGTACATAGTTAAAATATTGTCCAAAATATAAAATTAATATAACACTTCAAAAACACAAAAACATTCAAATATATCAAAAACACCAAAAATATTTTTTGATTGTATGCATCATCCATGTTTACATTACTACTATCATGCTAGGACTTACATTTTTTGTTTCATGCTATTGTATGTCGATTTATCTACATTACCATGCTTCACTTGATCTTCTTTGAGTATGTGCAGTGACATCCAACTCTTTGATTGCTTCACTCTACCCATTGAGGGGGCATTCTTACTTCTACATTCAAGACATACATCAATATACACACCCATTGGGGGGATCTTCTACATGAATACACCATCCAAGCTATGTCATTCCTACACTACACATTCTGAGTTATCATATTGATGCACATTCCTTACTAGATTACATAGATTACTACATCGACATCTCACTATGTATTTATTAACATATACATAGTCTTGTACTACACATGTTCTGCATACTTTCACATTTGCTTTAATTAGTTAGATGTGTTTGTATCTTCCAGTTCTTACTTTTGATTTCATTCCTTGTTTAGCATAGCTTGTGTGATTGCATTTTTAGTTCCTGCTTGTCTTATTTTTGTGCCTTTGGACATCTGCCAATGTTCTTTACCTCTATTCATGGGTGTGTTTTAGGACATTTTCCAATGTCCTTTGATTGTACTTTTCTATGTGCCTGTGGCCCTTATACCAACTTTGCTTATTCACTTGTATGTGTATGTGGTATTTGAACATGCTTCCCATGCTTATCTTCTAATTTGAGTGACATGTGTCCATGTCCCTTGTTTATGTGGCCCCTTGGCCACCCTTGTATGCTTCTTGTTTCTTACTTCGTATGCTTGTTTTCTTGTTTTCTCCTCACTATGTGTAATGCCATGATTCCAATCATGCATTTATCTTACTTCTTGGATGCCATGATGGAAATCATGCTCTATCCCTCCATGTTTACTAACAACTAACAATTAATATCTAACATTACTAGTCTAGTTCAATATCATGCACATGCTCTTACATTATTATATCTATCTAGGTATACCCCTATTGATCTAACAATCTCTCAATATAAATATTTCTATATCCAAAGATATCTTGTCAAATATCAATGTTATATCATGTATCTATATAGTTTAACACACTTGTAGGACTCTTTTCTTCTGAGGGCAGTAATTATAGGTTCATCATTCCTACCCTTAGAAGAGGGGGCATCAAATAGGGGTTTGTCATAGAGATCAAACCTCCTAGTAGTCAAAATAGTAGCATTTAGAACACTCAGGACAAAATCCAGAGGTTAAATTAGTCAAACTAGAGTAGAAAAATAGTGATAATTTCATATCAGCAGTCAGTTTTCACACTAGACAATAGTGTCAAAAATAGACCATATCACCAAACATAAGGGTGTCCACATTTTATCACTCCTATCTAGGTATAAAAACACTTGAGATTGCAAAAAATAGGCAAAAATTTTAGTTTAGAGACAATTTTTGTACTTTCAAATCAGTCAAATTCAATAGTTTCAGTATAGTTTTCTCAGATACAGTGGGTTATCATGCACGACATGATGGTTTTCACTTTTAGTTCAGATTAGGAAATTAGCATAACTTGTAGATAAAAATCCATGTTCTAGACATCAATGATTGGGGGCAATGTACATGGCACATTGATCTTCTTTTCTTTCCAAGTTCAGTTTATTCCAGGCACTCTTAGTAGTTACGTGCCTTACTCCATCTGCAGGTGGTTGGCATCACATTTGAGTTAAATTTTTATACAAGTTTAACTTTTTGAGTTCCTCAGTTCCTGAGTTGGATTTCACATAAGAATTTTTCATAAGTTTTAGAGAGGCTTTCATAAAAGCCTAACCTCCATCTTTTAAAATGGCTAAGAGTGGCCTAGTTTTCAACACACATTCAGGCTATCCACACCACATTGTTAGATTTCTAGCACATCCATGAGCTCCATGATGCATTTCATATGACATATATTTTATAATGATATTACTTCATAGCTTCACTTCACAAGGTAAATATGGAGCCAAAGGTCTAGCTAACCTTTGTATTCTTGAGCCACCTATTCAGAGGGATTGAACACACAGTCTAGACATCGATTAGCAGACACATGATTCGTTAGCTTTACATAGTTGGTGATGATAGAGCCAAAGGGCCAACCTTTGCATTCTTGAGCCACTTTCTAGAGAATTGAGCACTTAGCTACGTTCATGATATTACTCTTGATTCAACACACTCAACATCATCTAGCACATTCTAGCATCACAATAGGTTTTGTATTGGTTCACATACCCTGTGAGGTGTATTCATTCCTTTCTCTTCCTCTTACTTAAATCTTGTACATTCTTATTTTAGATATAGAATATCTAGTAAGAACTAATCTACTTTAGGTTTTCATTACAGATTCACAATTTATAGGGTGCTCTCTCTAGGCACATCCAACATCACACAGCTTCATGAACTTCACCCTTACAGGTAAGTTTAAGTATGCTTTTTATTTTTTATTTTTCTTTATCCTAGTATTTTACTTTGTTGCATCACTAAAATAAAGTGGGGGAAATGTAGTCATGTAAAATTCAAAATTGTACAACTTTAATATAACTAAGACACCTAATCTATAGGTCCTCCTATTGGCTCACACAACCCTTCTAGGCTACTTCTTTCACTGATTCCTAGTCATCCAAATCTTTTTTGACTTAATTTTTTTTGACCCAAGTATCCCTTTCAGGTCCATATCCATCCCCCTAGGGCTCATCCCCTTAGGACAACATCCACCCAAATAGGTCAAGAGCCCTGGAACCTAGGGTGTCTTAATTTTGGTGTTGTTTTCCAAGTTCACTTTTACCTCCAACAATCAGATTCTTCTAGTTCCTTATATTTTTTCCTATCAACCTCATGCAAATTAATTTAACCCACGATCATTAGTTTCCCTATAAAATGCCATTAAAAGTCCATTTAAAAAGGTTGTCACTTATTTTCAAAAGAGATGCGAGAATACAAGAAAGTACACTCAAGCATTCTTCCCTATTATTTGCATATATCCTCCCAATATTATCAAAAGCCTACTCAAGTCATTGCACCAATCCCTAACTAATTGAAGCACATCCAAATTTGCATTCTAGTTGCATTGATCATACACAAATTTCACCAAGCACTTCAATGAGAGAACTACATTAGTTTTATCCCTCTTCAGAGTATTTATATATAGGTAATGTGCCCACACATGAGATGTGAAGTGCATCCAGCATATCCTTTACACACTAACCCTTTCTCTCTCTTTTCTAAGTTTGCATTTAAGTTCAAGCACCATGAGCTCCTAAGAGTTTTGAAGAATAGGAAGACAGTGAGTTTTGCAAGGTCCTAAACCCAAAAATTTTAGTGATAGGGTAACACAAGCATTTTGAATAGAACCCCGAAAGCTCTCATCCTTAGGACAACAATGCTGGAATAGGACTACATCATCAAACAGCAAGGTGTCTGTTAGGAATCTAGAACAACAAATATGCTCTGATTCCACTGTTAGGATCTAGGAAGCACAGTTGATTACCAAGCAACTAAATACAAAATTAACCAGAATCACAAGCAACTCGAATTCGAAAACAACATGGAATATGAGAGACAATACCCAATTGTATTAATACTCTTCCAGAAGGAAATACAACAAAGAAGATGCCACATTCTTCTTCCTTACACACCTCTAGGGCTCCCACACCTCTAGGGCATAAACAGTAAATCTCTTCACGAGCTCACTCTCTTACGGTCCCAACACACAACTCAAACACATAGTTGGTGTTCACCTCCAACCAGTCAGTATCACTACTACCAGTACCACCAGTCAGTATCACTACTGCCAGTACACTGAGTATACACACATACTCAATCGAGTACACAATATACTCCAAGTAGATCTCACCTGATCTTGCTCCTTGATATGTTGTTGTCACCTTTGATCTTGCTACCCCGCAGACCTCCTTTGACCTCCCACACACACACCTATAAATCAATGATCTTACTTACACATGTAGATCTCCAAACGTGGCCTTGCACACCTGCCAACCAAGATCCTACACACATGAAGAACCCTTTTGATTCTCCAAACCAGCACCCCTGTGGATCTCTACCAAAACTTGCACAACCTACAGCTCTACCTGATCATACACACTCGGCACCCCTGTGGAACTAAGAGGAACACACCTTGCTCTCTTCCCTCTGAAGGAGCTAACCTTGCTCTTAATCAACTAGCACACTTTACAATATAGCCCATGAATCTATTATATAGATCTCATGCAAACAATAATTAGACATCTAATTACAATAATTAGATCCACAGCTCAAGACTAAAATTAGCCTCTCAACATGCAAACAACCAGTTCGTTAACTAATTGTCCATAAAACTCACAGTTTCAAACCACACAGGCAACTGATGTCAATCCCTATCTGTCTGGGGATGACCGACATCAGCTGATTCTTGACTGATGTTGGCAGCTTCCTATCTACACCTGACCGACATTGGTTGGCCTGACTGACGTCGGTGACTGTGACACTTAGCAACCCTCTTCCAATGTCTACATCAGTGAAGCTTTTAGCTCCACAACCTAACAATCTCCCACTTGGAGATAAATAGCTACACTATACCTATACCTGTACACCATCTAATTTGTTTCCTGGCTTGTATCCATCTTCAAGCTCAATCCTAAAGACCAACCACTACACATCCTGTGGTGCAACACCTGTCATCCAAGTAACCTGCCAAATCTAAAGTACTTGACCCTGCATAGCATGAATCCCTATTGTTGGTCCCTCTCAGATACCTGAGAACCCACTGAACCACTTTCCAGTGCTTCCTTCTCGGATTGACTACAAACTTTCGACAGCACCCACTGCTTGGGCAAACTCAAGGAGTACACATGTACTCAACCTCATCATGTGATTGGGGACCCTATTCTGTGAACTGTCCATCCATAGGTGTACTGCCCGTCTCTGCATCCTGCACTACCTTCACACAATCATCCTGTGACAACATCAACTTGTGATCTTCCCTGTCTCTAGGATTACTCATGCCAAAGAATTTTGCTCCTCCAAATTCTTCATGACACACCTCTGAACTAACTTTACCTTTAGATCAAAAAAACCATGTATGTGTAACCATGCATCAAGCAAACACACAACATATAGTAATAAAATGATGTTGCAATCATCACCCACTTGATAAAGAAACCATAATAGTTATAATGACATTGACTAAAGCCATGCTTTGTCATCCACCTGTCAAACTTGTACCACTGTCCTGGAGCTTCCTCAAGACCATATGACCTGGCCTTCTGTCTCACATGTCTATTCTCTCTATTCTTTAACTAAGGTATCCATTCATCTTTCAGTTCTTTCATACAGGCTGGCAACCCTACCAAATCTCTTATTTGGTTCTGCATCCAAGGAATCAAATTCCTCATTCATGCCACGCTCCTACTGTTTCTTGGATCCTTCCTGCTCTACAGTGAGTAACTAGTATAAAGAAGAGGAATAACAAATTTGAGGCTTACTTACCCTTTCAGTCCTTGATATGGGCATTTGAGACTCCTTGAAAACTTTTTGTCCACCCAAAATCCATTCTAGTGACCGACCTTGGTCACCACACAGTCTGTATCCGACTGACGTCAGTTTCATGCGATTGTCCAGGTCACCACCACTGGTTATCCTATCAGCGTCGGTCTCCACCTACCTGACACCACTGACTTTGCCTGTCTGCACATGACCGACATTGATGCCTATTTATTCAACGCTGGTTTTCCCTGATTGACATCGGTATCTGTGTTCTCCTATGAGTGATGACTTTTTACCTGCGAGCTCTCTTTGGATCAAAACCTTGTCCAAACTACCCTGCTCAGAGTTACTCAACCTTCTCCACTGATCTCTGTCCATCATCTCCTCCATAGACACCAAGGCTTTCTAGTTCTTAAGTCTGTCAAAGACATCTGACTTTCGCTTAAGAACATGCATCTCCTTCTTACTCATGTGACCAAGCCTACAAAGCCATGTCCTTGCAACAAAAGAAGAATCAGTAATACAAGCAAGTAGATAAAGAGTACCTACTTTCTTACCACATGTTAATTCAAGTGCATCCATTGTGAGAGTTCCTGTGCATCTCTCATCACCCAAATTTCCTAAAGCAATTAGCTGCATCTTTAAGACTGGGACCTGCATGACCTCCTTCAACACCCGTGTGTTGACCGTTTGCAATTTCAGCTTCACTTCCCCTTTGCCAATACTTTGACAAAGCTCACCAACCCCTCTAATTGGGGCTGCATGGAAAGAGGCAACAGAATCTATATATCAAGATTCTACTTTATCCAAGGAACATCTCAGAGCATCCTGTGCAATAACACCTGCAACATTTGCTTCTTCAGTTCCTTCATGTTGATCTTCTACCAACTAACAATCTTTCTTTACCTGCTCTTTCTTTCCATAACACCATAATTGACCATTCGTGCCTTTGAATTCCTCCATTCTTAGTGTACTTTCTTTTGCCATTGTTATACTCCCACTCAATCAAAAACCCCTGAGAGTGACCTATAATCAAACACAAACCTGCTCTCTGCAACCTTAGTTCTGATACCACTTTGTCAGGTATCTAGAACAACAAACATGCTCTAATTCCACTGTTAGGATCTAGGAAGCACAATTGATTACCAAGCAACTAAATGTAGAATTAATCAGAAACACAAGTAACTAGAATTTGGAAACAACACAAAATATGAGAGACAATACCCAATTGTATTAATACTCTTCCAGAAAGAAATACAACAAATAAGATGCCACAGTCTTCTTCCTTACACACCTCTAGGGCTCCCATACCTCTAGGGCATAAATAGTAAATCTCTTCAAGAGCTCACTCTCTCTCTTATGGTCCCAAAACACAACTCAAACACAGAGTTGGTGTTCACCTCCAACTAGTTAGTATCACTACTGCCAGTACCACTAGTCAGTATCACTACTGTTAGTACACCGAGTATACACACATACTCAACTGAGTACACAACGTACTCCAAGTAGATCTCACCTGATCTTGCTCCTTAATATGTTGCTATCACCTTTGATCTTGCTACCCCACAGACCTCCTTTGACCTCGCACACACACACTTGCAAATCAATGATCTTACTTACACATGTAGATCTCCAAACATGGCCTTGCACACCTGCCGACCAAGATCCTACACACATGAAGAACCCTTCTGATTCTCCAAACCAGCACCCCTATGGATCTCTACCAGAACTTGCACAACCTACAGCTCTATTTGATCATACACACTCGACACTCCTGTGGAACTAGGAGGAACACACCTTGCTCTCTTCCCTCTGAAGGAGCTAACCTTGCTCTTACTCAATTAGCACACTTTACAATACAACCCATGAGTCTATTATATAGATCTCATGCAAACAATAATTAGACATCTAATTACAATAATTAGATCCATAACTCAAGACTAAAATTAGCATTTCAACATGTAAACAATTGGTTCATTAACTAACTGTCCGTAAAACTCGTAGTTCCAAACCGCACAGGCGACTGACGTCGGTCCCTGTCTGTTTGGGGATGACCAATGTCGATCGATCCCTGACTGATGTCGGTAGCTTCTTGTCTACACCTGACCGACATTGGTTGGCCTGACCGATGCCGGTGACTGTGACACTCAACAACCCTCCTCCAATGTCTGCATCAGTGAAGCTTTTAGCTCCACAACCTAACAGTGTCATGTTTTCAATGCTCCTATCCAATCAAGAAATGAATTTTAAAGACATATTTATGACTGTTTATTAGTCTTGTTCCTCCAGTATCAGAGCTTGTCTCAATCCAAATCAGATAAAATAAGCTAAATTCTAATTTCTCTCACTTCTTACTATATTTAGAGAAGGTAAAAATATAATCTATTTACATAAATTAGTAGGTTAATTATGGCATATTTATTTATTGATTTACATTTCTCAACCCCTTTGATATTTACGAATATAACTCCAATATTTAAAAATTAAAAAAACAATAGTGCTCATTCAATCACGAGGAAGCAGATCGATGGTCAATATTAAAGGTCAAAAGATAAGAGATTTCAAGTGGAGAACAATTGTGACCTAGGTTGAAACAGAGGAAAATCCTACAAGGATAATCCTATCATCATTATATCTCAATCAAATGACATAGATAGACAAAATCATACAATCACAAGTTATCAACAATAAGGTTTTGACACCATGAATCTCTGGTTCAAAGATTTAGAACACACAGGGTCGATCCGTTGGGGTTACAATATTGTTTCATGAATGTGATATTTGATATTTAAATAAGGATCCATGCATGTAATGAGTTATCAAATTTTATAGGTTCCAAAGGTAGGATAGGTCTATTTAGACCTAATATAGAGATCAATAAGGAAGCTATGTGACCTATAGGCTTTACATCAATATATAGCTATAAGAAAACCAATACAGGGGATTGAAATTCAAACTATAGTAGACCTATGATCAAATATTGATTAGGGGAAGATATGAATAGTTATGGAGAGTTGTCTCATCTTTCAATATGGTCCCAACTTCAAAAAATAATCACTAAGAGTAGACTTGGACATGGCTCTGTCAAGTACATGGATATAAGGATATTGCCTTCATGATGAAGTAAGTAGAGATGGCGTAGAAATTTACGGAGCTGATTGGGGGATTGGAAAAAGTAGTTCAAGCATTCAATGTTGTTCAAAACCATAAATATCTCTTTTCCAATAGAATTATAACTCATCATGTAAAACAAACCCTTATCTTCTAGTGGATCTCTCAACCAATGAGAATAACTTGAAGACTAGATGGAGCAAATGCAAGTTAACTTGTCAATAGAGAACTGGTGTTGATTGGACCAAAAGGATGGTGGAGCATTAACTAAAAGTTTGTAGCTCATTAATTTTTCTTGGTTAATGTGCTCTCACTCTCTCCCTTCCCTTTCTCCTATACCTCCTATTCTTTCCATTTTGAAAAGTTCTCTCTTGAATTTTAGAACAAGATACTCTCTCACTTTTGATATGTTCTCTCAATTTTGTAAGAGCAGAGACTCTCATTTGATAAGGTTATACCCTATCAAAACTTGTATGAAATACCTCTTGAAGTTAATAAATATTTTTTTTTACCTATCTCTTGTTTTTGAATTATGTTTACTAAGCTTGTGCACAATGGCATTGTGAAGGAAAATCTTCAATGCCCATTGTCCTTCTTTCTTGACTATTTTAGGGTGTTTTCTAGTTAATTGTAGGTCTAGATTTGTGTTCTTTCTATCATTAATGTAATCTTGGTGTAAGTCTTAAAATTCCTCCTAGCTTCATTCATTGCTTCTTGAACCTAATGTATGAAATACTTATGCAATTAGCTAGATTTTGAGACTGTGTGAGCTAGTATTGTCTTATACGTCTTCAATGTATATTTCATTCTTGTGTGAGTTCTCATTTAATTTGGTGTATCACCTTGTTATATTTTTTAGGAGCCCTATTTCCCCTCTCTAACCCTTTTCCTAGTGTAAATATTAATATAGATGATCCATCAATAGGAATTCGGCCTTATCTAGAGGTTCAACCCCATCATAGGTGACCCACAGTCTGAAGTTGTCCCAATAGTGTAGCTCAATTAGAGAGAGCCTAAATTACCCTCTCCAAGGGTGTAAATTGAATCCATAATAGTTTCTAGCATGCCCGATGGGACACAATAGTTCAAAGAAGATTAATCAAAGTTTGATGTTGGTTTGATTAATTTGCAGTAGTTACAGCTTCCAAGCAATAATATTTGGTGACTCTAAAAGAAGATTCAACATTCTGATAGCAAAGCAGTGACTTCATCTATTCCAAAGGTGACTATAAGGTCAGGTTCTAGAGGTATTCCTTTTGAATTTGTTGAACTGCCTTTAAATTCAACAAAAAATATTAAAATTTACCAATACACACCCATACAAAGGAATATTTACTCCTAGGTTAATTTCAAGGCCTACCCCTGCAATAATATCTTTGTTAAACCCTTTCATAGCCATGGCAGTCCCTAAAGCTTTTATGGATTTCAATGGCCAAATTCCTCTGGCCCTCCCTCAATATGATCTTATCCCAATAAGAGCTATTAAAAGTGTCCCTTATTTTAATGGAGACCAAGCTATAACCCCTTTTGAATACCTCATGGATATAGCCAATTTCTGCAACATTCATGATACCAATGAGGAAAATGTGGCAATTAGGTTATTAGCCATCTCTTTCAAAGGTAAAGCCTTAGACTGGTATAGAAGCCTTGATGCTAATTTTAGCACCACATGGGACCAATTAGGAGAGGCTTTGTGTAAAATATTTGAGGATAAAAGTGACCAGTTATCACTTGCAGAGCAATTAACCACAATAAAAAGAGCCCCTCATAAAGTCATGCAAGACTTCAATACAAGGTTCCAAAAAACTTGGGATAGAATCCCAGGCTCTGTTAGGCCTACCCCTAACTTTGTCTTCCTATACTATTTTAAATCCCTTAATAGTGACATTGAAGTAATGATCCAATTTATGGGAGGGAACACATTGCCAAATGCATATAAGGTGGCAATCAGAGAAGAAAATTGCCTGGTGCATGCTAGGAAGATTACACCTAGGCCACCAATGCCTTTGTTCTCTAAGATCAAAGGACCACCCTCTATTTATATTCCTCCCCTTTATGTCATTCCTTTTGTGCCTACAATTGTTTTTATACCTTCACCTAAGCAAGAAAAATATTCCACTAGTCAATCTAGTGATTCCCAAGAACATATGAACTTTCAAGAGCTTTAGAGCATGTTTCAGTCCTTGGGAAGTGAGTTAGTAAATGTTAAGAGGCATCAAGATTTCAATAGGTCTTATCAATCCTCATATCAACCTCAGCATCAATCTTATCAAGCAAATAAGCCACCCTACAAAGGAAACTTCCAAGGCCAGGGATAAGGGTAGCCTAACTATAATAGACAGAGTAATTATAATCCAAATGTTGCAAGCACTTCCAACACCTTGGTCCCTGTTCAAAACAATGTTACTCAAGAATCTGAGGGGACAATGCCTTAGAATCTCTCTTTTGGGCAATCCATTATGCTAAACACTGGTTTCACTCAAGCTTTCAATGATCAATGGCAACAGGCTGCCAATTATGGGTACAATCAAGCCCTTATGGCTTAGAACACAAAGGCACCCATGATGACAAAACCAGAAGAGCCTCAAAAAATTCAAGGGAATAATCAAGGACCAAGCCGGTTGGGTGATATAATGGTAAATTATGAGTAAGAATAATGTTATGCACTCAATCATCAGGCTAGTTCTAGCCAAGCATACATTCCATTGGTAGCAAATACAAGGTTCAAAAGAAAGAACATGGATGGTAGCCAAGAAGTAGTCAAAGAGCCTCCTACCATTAATCCTTCAATATCAAAGCCCAATGTACTTATTTCTACTCCAAAGGTTCTAATTTCTTTGAGGAATCAAAATCAGGGGAATGCCTTTGTTCCCCAAAGCTCACAAATTCAAGGTGCAGTTGTGGCCCCCAAAACACAATCAAATGTTGGTGGTTCACCCATCAATATTTTGGAACAAATGAAAAGATCCAATGTAAGTGTGCCAATGTGGGATATGCTCTCCATGCCTAGTCAGGTAGACATCCTCCAAGAAAGGTTGTCAAGAATCAATGTTTTTGAGAAACCACCAGTCAAGGAGATTGTGGTTCCCACCAATGCAACCAAAGGACCTAGTGAAGGAAAACCAAGTAAGGTGGTCAAACCTCCTCCATTCTAAATTTCAGTAATTATTGGTGACTCATTAGTGCATAATTGCTTGGTAGACCAGCTTGGTCTAAAATATGAGCCCCAATCTAAAGGAAACTACAACTTGATGGTTCTTCTACCAAGCTATCCGGTATCATTACAGACCTCAACTTGACATTGCATGCTTGTCCTAGTGTCTTAGTGGTTCAAGATGTGTTGATCCTAGATGTACCTCCTCATTTTGCCTTATGCCTATCCAAGGAATTCACTTCAAAGATTAGAGGTTATCTTGTAGCAAATTGGTCATACATGACATTCAGAACAAGGTATGGGACCAAAGTGTCCATCAACGTTGAGCCCATTGCATAATTCCACATAATAGCATAAACCTTAATTGCACCATCCTAGATGAGGATAAACATATTGTTGGTCAAGAATTAAACACTCACCCTGAGGAGATATCATATGTGTTCTTAGATGGACTATGGAATGATAATCATGTGTTTGACCCCTAAGAAGGAGTTGAAGAGAGGGACATGGGTGCCTACTACTTACATGAAGAGAATCAGTCCATGTTATCCCTCATTAGACCTCAAAAAGATCCTAGTGGCTTATGCAAATTGTTCTTTGATGGTTCATAGAGAAAACATGGAGTGGGTGTAGGTGAAATGCTAGTATCCCCCTCAAATGAAAAATATTTATTTTCTTACAGGTTTCAATTCAGTTGCTCTTGTAATGCAACAGAGTATGAGAGCCTTATCCATGGCCTTTAATGGGCTAGTAAGAGAGGGATCAAGCAAGTGCAAGTTTATGGAGATAGTGAACTGATAGTGCATCAGGTTAGAGGCTAGAATATTACCAAGAACCCTTTGATGAAGTCTTACAAACATAGAGTATGGGACCTAATTGAGGATTTTGAGGCCTTTAACATCCAAATAGTACTAAAGAGCCATAATGGACATGATAATAAATTGGTGGTTGTAAAAGCTCAATTTGATATCCCCAATGAGTTTAAAAGGACTACGGTGCAACCACATGTCAAAGTAGTGGTAAGACCATCAGTGCCAAATAATGAAGCTCATTGACAAGTCTTTGAAAATGACAAGTAAATTGTCTATTTATTGTAGCAAGAAGCAAAATTATTTTCAATAAACCAATAAAAGTTTTAACATCAATATGAAGATAATATAGTTTAATTGAGATCCAATAAGCTTCTTAAAGGACTAGTCTCCCTTGAAGGTCTTTTCCATGAGGGAGACCATATCAGAAAAGACAAGGCAATGATGTCAACAAGTGAAGAGAACTATGAAAGAGTCCTTATTTTCAAAGATAATATCCTCAAGCTTAGAAAGGTAAGCACTAACACTAAAATGCATGCTTTCATAGAGATTTGTAAAGAATATGTAGACATTTTTGCTTGGGAATATAGTGACCTAAGAGGCTTTGATCCTAAGCTAGCCCAATAGACTGTAGAACTATAGGCTAATGCCAAGCCTGTCAGGCAAAAGTAGAGGCTTATAAACCCCAAAATTGAAGAGCTTATGAGAAAAGAGCTGACCAAATTAATTGAATCTAAGATCATCTTTCATATTAAGCACTCCTCATAAGTAGCCAATTTGGTGCATGTGAGGAAGAAGAGTTGGGAGATCAGATTGTGTGTTGACTTCAGGGATCTGGATAGGGTCTCCTTGAAAGATCACTACCCTTTCCATCTATGGAGAAACTATTTTAGATAATTGTTTGTTCAAAAAAAAATCCCTTTTAAATGGGTATTCAAGATACCACCAGGTGATGATAAGAGAAGAACATCAATATAAGACTTCCTTCACCATAAAGTGGGGCACATATGCTTACCAAAAGATGTCTTTTGGATTGTCAAATACAGGAATAACTTTTCAAAGAGCCATGGGCATGGCTTTCCAAGGGTTGATGAATCAAAAGGTACTAGTTTCCTTGGATGACATCATGGTTTTCTCTAAGAAGGATAGAAATCACATGACCAATCCTAGGTTGATATTTGAAAGAAGCAGAGAGTATGAGATTTATTTAAATCTCAAGAAATGTGTGTTTGTTGTCCATGAAGGCAAACTTTGGGTCACATTATTTTAAAGGAAGGACTATTCATTGATCATAATAGAATAACTGTTATCTTAGCACTCTTTTTACCTAAATACAAAAAAGGAATCCAGAGCTTCCTTGGGAAGATAAACTTTGTAAGAAAGTTTATACCTAGTTTTGCAAACCTAGTCAAACCCATCACCACCATGCTAAAGAAGATCTAAGTGTTTTTTTGGTCAAATGAAGGAAGAATAGAATTTAAGGCCATCAAGTAAACTATTACCCAAGCACCCTCACTCATGAACCTTGATTTCTCAAAGGATTTCATATTGTACACCTTTGCAAATATTGACAACATATCAACTATGTTGATGCATAAGAATGGTGAAAGACTTGAGCAATCAATTATCTTTTTTAGTCAAGGGTTGGAAGAATATGAGGTGAGGTACACTTTTATAGAAAAGTAGGTTCTTGCAATTTTGAGAAGCCTCAAAAATTTTAGGTCAATGCTTTCCAACAGTAAGGTCCATCTTATGGTGTCTCATCTTGGAGTTAGGGAGTTCCTCAACAAGGATTTGAATGAGAAAAGCATTGGTTGGATTACCAAAGTCATGGAGTATGATGTGGAGATCAAAGTCACCAAGTTGGTAAGAGGCAAAGGCTTGTTGGATCATATGGTAGCTGATCTTCAAGAAGACAAAGAAGTTTTTTTGGTGACACAAGATAACTCACAAGCAGATGCACCTCCACCTCTTAACAATTGGCTCTAAGACATGACACATTTCTTAATGACAAGGGAATGCCACCAAAGTTTAGACAGAGCAAAAAGAAGGTATTTCAAACTTCAATCCATACCTTATGCATTAGTTGATGGTGCTCTTTTCAGAAGGGACCTCAATAGGGTACTACTTAGTTGCATTGATGACAATCAAGTGATAAAGCTCTTGGAGTAGTTTTATGATAACCTTCATGGACATAATGCAGGTTTCACAAGTCTTAGAGACTCATTTTGGGCCTTAAAAGTTCAAGCACAAGCCTAGAAGGACCAGACCATCACAAACACATCATGCAAAAATGAATAGATCAATTTGATTGTGCATTTAATAAATGCACATAAAAAATTAGTCAGAGTCAAAAGACCACATAAACATGATGCTTTCAGTGCCAAGATCATCCCCTACAAATTTCATATCTTGATGTCTTGTCTATCTCAAGATATAAAGCTTCAAAGTTAGACTTGCAGAGTGAAATGTGCATGGGAACATCAATTTTAAGCTTCATGAACTAGCCGTTCAAATTCAAATATCCAAGATCAACATTCAATGTTTGATCAGATAAAATCCAATGGTGAGCAGTGATCTGATAGATGTTAGTGGGTCCAAACAAATCAATGGCACACATTTTATCATAAATTCCAAATCAACGATGAACATCAAGTCAAAAAGTCAACATGAACATGTTGATGACAAGTGTCAAGATCTTGGGAGCTTGAATAGAGATTTAATGGTGCATGGTGACTGGCAAAATCAGTGAGCCCAATCAAATCAATAACACACATTTGATTGTATATTCCAGATCAATGGTGAGCGATGAGTCAAGTTAGCAGATCTCAAAGACAAATGAGAAGTTGCCAAGTGTCTTAAGCATGTTAAACTGACAGAAGATATATGACTCATGTTCATTTATACAGAGGAAGATCAAAGGTGTACGATAGTCAAGATCCAATAGTGCTTGTCCAATGTAGATCAATGATCAATATTAAAATTCAAAGACAATGGGTCTAAGAAGATCAATTGTGCTCATTTAATCATGAGGAATCAGATCGATGGTCAATATTAATGGTCGAAAGATAAGAGATTTCAAGTGGAGAACAATTGTAACCTAGGTCGAAATAGAGGCAAATCTTATAAGGATCATCCCATCGCCATTAGAGCTCGATCGAATGACACAAGCAGACATAATTATACAATCATGAGTTTTCAATAATAAGGTTTCGATGCCATGAATCTATGGTTCAAATATTTGGAGCACACACAGTCCATCTTTTGGGGTTGCAGTATTGTTTTGTGAATGTGATCTTTGCTCTTTAAAGAAAGATCTGTGCATATAATGAGTTCTCGGCTTCCATCGGGTCTAGAGGTAGGATAGGTTTATTTAGACCTAATATAGAGATCAAGAAGGAAGCTATGTGAATTGTAGGCTTTGCATCGATATATAGCTATAAGAAAACCAATACAGGGGATTGGTTTTCAATCTATAGTAGACCTATGATCAGATATAGAGTAGGGGAAAATATGAATGGTTATGGAGAGGTGTCTCGTCTTTAAATATGGTTCTAGCTCCAACAAACAGCCATTAAGATCAGACTTGGGCATGGCTTTGTCAAGTGCATGGATATAAGGACCTTTCACTCATAATGAATCAAGTGGAGATGGCATAGGAATTCATAGAGAAAATTGGGGGATTGGAGAAAGCAGTTAGAGCATTCAATGTTGTTCAAAACCATAAATATCTCTTCTCCAATAGACTTAGTCATGACTCATCATGTAAAATAAACCCTTGTCTCCCAGTGAATCTCTCATCCAGTGAGAAAAACTTGAAGACTAGTTGGAGCAAATGCAAGTTAATTTGTCAATAGAGAACTAGTGTAGATTGAACCAAAAGGATGGTGGAGCATTTACTAAAAGGTGGTAGCTCATTGATTGTTCTTGGTTAATGTGCTCTCACTCTCTCCCTCCCCTTTCTCTTGTATCTCTTATTCTTTCCATTTTGAAAAGCTCTCTCTCGAATTTTAGAAAAAGATACTCTCTCACTTTTAATAAGAAGTTCTCTCAATTTTGTAAGAGCAGAGACTCTCATTTGATAAGGCTAGACCCTATCAAAACTTGTATGAAAGGCCTCTTGAAGCTAATAAATACTTTTTTTACCTATCTCTTACTTTTAAATCGTGTTTAGTAAGCTTGTGCACGATGTCATTATGAAGGAGAATCTTCCATGCCCATTGTCTTTCTTTCTTGATGTTTTCTAGTTGATTGCAGGTCCACATTTGTGTTCTTTTTGCCATTAATGTAAGATTGGTTTGAGTCTTAGAATTCCCCCTACATTCATTCATTGCTTCCTAAACCTAATGTATGAAATACTTATGCAATTAACTAGATTTTGAGATTGTGTGAGCTAGTATTGTCTTATGCTTCTTCAGTGTCTATTTCATGCTTGTGTGATTTCTCATTTAATTTGGTGCATCACTTTGTTAGCTTTCTTAGAATCCCTATTTCCCCTCTCTAACCCTTTTTCCAATGCAAACATTAGTATAGGTGATCCATCAATAGGAAGTCGACCTTCTCTAGAGGTTCAACCCTACCATATGTGACCCACAGCCTAGGATTGTGCCAATAGTGTAGCTCAATTGGAGAGAGTCTGAAGAACCCTCTCCAAGGGTGAAAATTGAAGCCAAAACAAATCACTCATTCGATTTTACTTATAATCAATGGCTTATTTTTTAATGACATCAAAAAAGCTTTGGCTAATCGACAAGGCTTTATATTAGCTCAAATAAAATTTTAGCATGTTATGATTGAGTTGAACTCAAATTCATGTTGTCTAATATTTGGAAAAATCACTCACACAAATATTCTAACAACACCCAAAGTTTCTAAACATACCCTACACTTAACATATTGTCTAATGTGGCTTTGACAATAAGGTCCCATAATATTTTGTCTAATGTGGCGTTGACAATAAGGTTTCATTTTTTTTTTTGATAACATAACTTTAGATATTGATTTAAGTACTATTTTTTATATTCATAGAGCTTGTTCGTCAAAAATTTAAAATTTAAAATTGATATCCTTACATTTCTAATTTATGACCTTATTTGATAAATCAGGTTAATCTGTTATTCTATTTATATTAAAACATAAGTGTTCATTTTATAAGCTTTCTAATTAGAGGAACTCCTTGATTTTCAAAAGTCAACCCCACCCTTTTGGGCTCCCTTGGAAAAAAAATCATGCACACCAATCTTACAACCAACCTCAATTTATCCTTAAGATAAAAACATATTACTCAAGCTCATTTTTCAAAGCTTTTACATTGGTAGGGTCAAATGTTTCCTTCCGCCCTAAGAGGCCACAAATTCACTCTTTGTCCTTCCCTCCTTCAAAAGGTGTGAAGTTTAACATTAATGAAGCCTCACAACATAATCCAAGCAAAGCAAGCTTTGAAGGTGTTTTTATTGAACACCAAGGTCACCTTTGTTCAATGTTTGCAATCAAACGCTTGTTTCCTAATGACATGACAAAGGCTTTAGCTATTCACCAAGGCTTCCCATTTTGTGATTGGGTTAAACTTTGAAAAAATTGCTCAAATCATATTGTAACAACACCCTAGAGAATTATATCAAAGTTCCAAAGCATAATCCATGCTCACAAAAATAAATGTTTAATATTTGAAATTTTTTTGCACAAGGTGTCTTCTAAAACACTCTCAAGTAATTATATTAGAGTTTTTAAAACGTGCCCTGCACTTTAGAAGATAAGGTTTCTCAATGTATTGTCTAGTACGCCTTTGGCAATAAGGTTATACCTATTTGGTTAACATGACTTTAGACATTGAGCATTGTACCATGCATGATACTTTAGTGCGTATTCATCCAACATTAAATTAGAAGGCATGTCTTCTAATACTAAGTCATATGTACTTTTAACAGTCATTGCTTGGCCCTGGATTGAATGTGGTACCATTCATTGATCTTAACCCACCCTATTTGGAATCATTTTTTATAGATAATATATAAACTCTATGGTATAAAATCTTAATATTGTTAACATCATGTGCTACCTTATTGTTTTCACCTTGTGCTTTATATACCTTTCAAAATTACCTTGATTAATTTTGGTAGATCCCATAATATTTATGAGGGATGTGTTGCTTCAACATCCCTAACTTCATTCACGATTTTGGTCCGTCTTGATCAAGCGAATGGTGAGCTTTATTTGCACCGTGATTTGGGTGAATGCAAGTCTGAACTGTCAAAGTGGTGAAAAGCGAATCCTTGTGAAGCTGGTGTGTCAGTCCCAAGTTTATGTGGACCGTGGGCACGTGTCTGTGTAAGCATCATGTGGGTGTTTGTGAGCAGTTATGTGGTCTCAAATTTCGTGAAGCAGGGGCGGGTTTGTCCTAGGCAGAGAGTAATCAGACCTAGGGAGGGAATTGTTCATTGTAATCATTCGAGTGGTTCTGAGCATTATCAGTTGAGTCCGACTCGGTGGTTGTTGTGTATGTTGGCCAGTTGGCCCGTTTATTATACTTTGGACCGGATTGTCTTGAAGAGTTAATAAAATACACATTATTCCCAGTTTCTTGCATTGTGTGAATGCTCATGTGTTGGGCTGATTTTTTGATCTTTACAAGTGTGTGTTTGTCTTTCCGTTGCTAATCCTTTATTTATATAAGTTGTTGTCCACTGTGTTTGTGGGTTGTTTGTGTAGGTAAACATTGAAGGCGTAGTCTGTAGTTCTTGCAAATCTCGTCACAATGAGGGATTCCCAGTTGGAACAAGTGGTGCCACATGGGCCAGTCGGCTCTGGAGAGCTGGCCCCATGACAGTTGGTATCAGAGCACACGATTTGTCTTTTGTGGGATTGTGTTTACCTGAAAGTTAAATGGCCTTGTGCCTTCCCCTATCGAGTCAATCCAGTGTTGTGTCTGAGTCAGTATGGCAATTGATCTATCCAGGATGATGTTCCTCAAGGAAGCGGCCAGCAGGGGTCGAGAGCAGAATTAGGGCAAAGGTGAAGGTGCAAGTGGTGGCAGTTGCCACATTGGTAAGTCGAGAGCTACCAGAGTGGGTGAAGGCCTTGTTGAGTGAGTCAGTGCCCAATTCCAAGTGATGGGGGATCGTGTGGGTACGAGATTAAGTGAGCTTGAGGAGAAGGTGACTACCATGGGGCAAACCGTCGTGGAACTTACTGGAAGGTTGGAGAAGAGAATGGTGTTCCAAACAGAGTTACAGGATGAAGTGGCTTTGGTCCGATCAACGGTGTCGGGTTTGGTGGAAGTATCAGGGTCTAGTTTTTCAGTCGTGAAGCTCCCCAAGTTGAAGTAACCAAAGTGTTATGATGGTGAGAGAGATGACCATATTCTGGATAGTTTCTTCTAGAGCATGGAGGGGTTCTTGGCAGGGTTAGGAGGTCTGTTAGGGGCATAAGAGGTGCATGTTGCAGCAAGGTACCTCACGGGTACGGCAAAGGTTTGGTATAGGACCTTGGCTAATGACATTGCATCAAGGAGTTCGGCAAGGAGGTTGGACTCTCGACATGGGAATGCAGCATGGTTGGCCAAGACCAAGTTGAGTTGCTTGAAGCAAGTGGGGTAGATGGGCGAGTATATCCATGCTTTCCAAAGCCTTTTGTTGGAGGCCACCAACATGTCAGAGGCAGATAATTTGTTTTAGTTTACTCATGGTCTTCAGCCATGGGCTCAGGGGGAGCTTCGTCGCTATGAAGTGTCCAATGTTAGCAAAGCAATTGTTGTAGTAGACCGTCTCTTGGATTGTAAAAAAGGTTATTCATCTAGAAACACCTTGGGCCCTTGTGCATCCAGGTGGGGTGGCGCTGGTAAGGGGTTGAGTAAGTCTTTAGGGAAGCCAATGGGTGACCAGGGAAGGAAGGTTACTCCAGAGTCGTCAGAGGGATCTTGTAAGTCTTGGAGAAATTTCATGGGTGGTGAGTTGAAGTCACTAGTTAGAGAGTCAAGTGGGAAGCAGTTTTGTTTGAGGTGTTAGACGTGTGGTGGGAATCACTACAAGCGAGATTGTCAAAAGTGGCAGGTGGGTGTTTGCAGTTCAGAAGGGGAGATTTGGATGAACGGTGTGAGCAGACGGTGTGTGTGCTTACGAGAGCTCAATGCTAGGTGAAGCTTGGGTTCGGAGGTGGTTGTGTTGTAACTTGTTGGGGTTGATTATTGTGGAAGGGGGCTCACAGACGCGGGTGTTCTACAATTGGAAGTCAATCAGTGTAGCCTTGGAGACTTGGCCTCCAAACCTCTAGAGGTTCGAGTAGGTTGTGGAGTTACAAGCCATCCGTGTTGTGCTGAGATAGGGTTTACCCAAGTTGGGTAAGGTGATAGTTTTTCCCCATCTTGGAGTCTCTTGTGTCGGATCCATTGCAGACGTGCTTGGTGAAGATTGCGCAGAGGAGTGGGATTGGGAAGATGAAAGTGGTGTTGGGTTCAATATGTAGAAGAATGCAAGAATTGGCGAGGAGTCAATGGATCTTGTATTGCTTGGTGGTAGTTGGGATGTTGAGAAAGGGCAGCAGGTTCCTTTTTCTCGTTGATGTGGGGTGGGTTCTTCACAGCGATTGGTATGCTCAAGGAAATATCTTGTTGTGTCATAGAGAAGATAATTGATCATGTGCATCGCATTGGTTCCTGAGGAGAGTTCTTGGGAAGGACTATGTTCCTATTGTTGGGCCTAGGGTGTTTGATCTGAAGAGTTATCTTTCCCTATTATACTCTTGTTTGGAGTTTTAGTAATGTTTGGGGGGAAAGTTCGATGGGGTCACTTAGTCTTTGCTGGGGTTGCAGAGTCTTGAAGAGGTGGATCATCAAGAGTCATTTTCCTCCACCCCAAGTTTGGGGGTTGGCAAGATCAAGGTGATCTTGTGAAGCTGCATTGGTTTGGTGCAGCTAGTGTAGGCAAGCCTTGTCTACATACGGAAGTTGCCAGAGATTCAGTTTGTTTCTCAATTTTGTAGCCAGTCAGTTTCCTAAACAGTTTGTTGGGGAGAAGACCGTGGGTTACTTGGCAATCTGAAGCGGAGGGAGTTTCTAGTAGTGTTGGAATGGTGCTTTTCAGCAAGCTGGGAGTAGTTGGAAGCCCTCAAAGTTAAGGTCATGGAGTTTGGCCTTGGTCTCTTAACTATGAATGGACCTTGAATAGGGGATGTGTTTTCTCTTGACTTTGGATTTGAAAAGGAGGCGTTTAATCTCTTGACTCTGAAGAAAGCTTGGTAAGGGGATGTGTTATCTCTTAGCTTTGGGTCTGGAAAGGGGTTGTGTTAATCTCTTGACTCTGAAGAGAACCTAAAAAGGAGTGTGGTGATCTCTTGGCTTTGGGTCTGAAAAGAGGGTTGTTTTGGTCTCTTGACTCTGAAGGAAGCTAATTAAGGAGGTGTGTTTATCTCTTAGCTTTGGGTCTGAAGAGGGGACGTGGTGGCCTCTTGACTCTGGATTCTGGATAGAGCCTGGAAAGGAGAAGTGTTGGCTTCTTGGCTTGGAATGGGTCTGAAGAAGGGACGGGTTAATCTTTTGGCTCTGAACTAAACCTGAATAGAAGATTGTTGCCCTCATGGGTTCCTGCCAGTGGAGTCATGTCGGCGTCGAGGACATCGCCAATTTTTAAGTGGGGGAGTCTATGAGGGATGTGTTGCTTCAACATCCCTAACTTCATTCACGAGTTTGGTCCGTCTTGATCAAGCGAATGATGAGCTTTCTTTACACAGTTATTTGGGTGAATGCAAGTCTGAACTGTCAAAGTGGTGAAAAGTGAATCATTGTGACGCTGGTGTGTCAGTGCCAAGTTTATGTGGACTGTGGGCACGTGTCCATGCAAGCGTCATGCAGGGGTTTGTGAGTAGTTATGTGGTCTCAAATTTCGTGAAGAAGGGGCAGGTTTGTCCTATGCAGACAGTAATTAGCTCTGGGGAGGGAATTGTTCATTGTAATCATTTGAGTGATTCTGAGCATTATTGACTGAGCTCGACTTGGTGGTTGTGTATGTTGGCCAGTTGGCCCATTTATTGTACTTTAGACCAGATTCCCTGAAGAGTTAATAAAATACACGTTACTCCCACTATCTTGCATTGTGTGAATGCTCGTGTGTGTTGGGTCGATTTCCCAATCTTTGCAAGTGTGTGTTTGTCTTTTCGCTGCTAATCCTTTATTTATACAAGTTGTCCATTGTGCTTATGGGTTGCTTGTGCAGGGAAACACGGAAGGCGTAGTCCGTAGTTCTTGTGAATCCCGTCGCAATGAGGGATTCCCGGTTGGAACAAGCGATGTCGCACGGGCCAACCGGCTCCGGAGAGCTTGCCTCGTGACAATATTAATACTAGCAATTGTCCCTGAAGGTCCGATGGGCACATCAATAAGGTGACAGAAGTAGTGAATAACACTGATGCATGGAAAATTAACTTTTGTGGTTGAATTTATTAAATAATTGAAAACAACCAATGGCACCAAATGTCAAGTGTTGACCTCTGTAACACAAAACCCATGCCATTTTTGGGGGAATTTATTTTGCAACAACCCATTTTGGATTGTTTATATCCCATGCCAAAGCAACATAGTTTTTGAAGTTGAAAACCACAAACAAGTTGACAATTAAGGGAAAGAAATTTTAAAAACGTGAAATGGAACCACAAAATTGATGGCAGATAAATAAATAAATATTTTCATTCATACGACAATATCTACTTTTGCACAAAGATACTATCAAATAGTTCACGACTTATGTATGCTTCCACATTTAGGATACATGTATAACAAGGCATTTTCAACTACAACATTTGATTTTAAAAAAGACCCTTTCATTATGCTTTGATGAATTTTCAAAAAATGTTAAACCGTGCTTGTTTTGGCACAAATTGGGAGCATGCTAGTATATTTGGGAGCATGCTAGAATGGGTGCAATGCTCATAAACATTTGATAGTTGAATTTAGTGAAAAATAACCAATGCCTCACAAGGAAACCTCTCTCTTCTATAAGTTGCATCTAAGTTTATGAGAAGAAGTCTCCATATAAGTGGGTAATCCAATTTGTTTACGTAGCATGTTGGCGATATTATATACGAAATCGAAAAAAAATGAGTTTACATTCGGTGGAGCACTTCTCGGGATGCAAACTCCTTCACAATTTCCAATCATAATTGGATCTTACAAAAGACATGGGTTTTGTTGTTCTTATATAAAATAATTGGAGTTGGTCTCATTGCAAAACATGTTTAGGTCATGTTTACTAACACCGGTAATAAACTTAAACAATCATTTTCAAAAATTGATTAGTAGACTAAAGGGCTTTACAATTATATAATTCAAATCAGGATGCAAGAAAATGGAACAACTCACGCAGAAAAATTATTGTTATTAATATAAAGAAATATATTTTTATTGATATTTGTAGTAAAAACAAAAATTTGCATGTTACATTTAAGGCATGCAACTACCATTTTGAAAAATAATGAACACAAGGAAATAAGTCTATAGACTAATAATTATGCCAGTGTATGTGTAACAAATTAAAATAGAAAATGAAAATGATAGGAAGCTTGAGAATCAAGTGATGAACATTCACAATAAATATTTCTATTAATATATCTGGCTGTTATGAAATGGCAATTGTGAAGGAGATCAATCCCCCTAAATGCGAACTCTATTTTTTTACAATTTCTTAGATAATATCACTAACATACTATATAAACAAAGTGGATTACCCAATCATATCACTAAAATAAATTAATTAAACTTAATTATTATTTTAAAAATATGTTTTTTTAATTAAACTTAATTTTCATTTTATATCATTTAAACTGATTAAATATAATTGAATATTTATATTTTAATTTAATGTAAATTTATTTAACTGCATTATAACTCGAAGCATAATTCATATCGACAACAACTTTAAAGCTATTAAATACCAAATCTTCGTTCCCACTCGATAATTCAACTAATTGAAAGCTTTGTTGCTCAAAACAAAATCACCACTTCAAACTCCCAAAGAACATTCGAAACCTCTCTACAAAAAAGCTGCAGTCCCTCTCTACATGAAGCACCATCAAGGGCTCCATCGGTTGAATACCTGCCTATCCCCACCTTGTCCTTCCCATATATGTACAAGCCTCCCCCTGGAATATTGTAGAGGCGGACAACAGCAAAAACTAGAGAGGCCCTCAACCATAGAGAGAGATGGTTATATATAGTTTACCCCATAACCGTTAAGCGACTTCTAATTCAATATTTATTTAAAAAGAAGACCAGATCTTGTCGATCAAGATCCTTTACCCATATCCCCTTCATGATAGAGGAAGAATGTATCATTAACATCCACATTAAAATACTCATCCTTTTCAACATTTCAATTTGAATGACTTTATAATAACTTCGTAGCATAATACACTTAAAGAGCCTTGCTTGTGTGTAAAGTAAATTTCCTTTTCATGGACAAGGCTAACCAAATCGGTCCCATTTATATTTGAACATAATAAAGCGTTGATTATTAATCACAAAAAGCATATTATAAATATTCATGCATATAATCCAACCGCATGAGGATGGAAGATACAACAAAATCAATTCCAATATTTGAGAAGCCGATCAGTGTAGATTACAATCAAGCCATAAAAAAGCATCCAAATACTTAAATATATACATATTCCTGCCGTATTAAGTTGCTTATTTAAAATATATTTTTATTTTTATTTAAATAATGTAAATATGTTACATTACTTAAAATAATATATTATAAATTATTATCTAATCCCCTCGAAGTTTTGAGAAGCCGATCAGTGTAGATTACAATCAAGCCATAAGAAAGCATCCAAATACTTAAATATATACATATTCCTGCCATATTAAATTGCTTATTTAAAATATATTTTTATTTTTATTTAAATAATGTAAATATATTATATTACTTAAAATAATATATTATAAATTATTGTCTAGTCCCCTCAATGCTCTCTAAACCAGGTCATATGATACAGTAAAGAAAGTCCAGAAAAACGGTCTCATTTGATTGTTAGAGAACACAAACAAATATTATTATACAAGTAATCATAACATAAGCAGCAAGAGTAGGAAACCAGGTATGAGCAGGATAAAATAAAATTCACAGCTTTGGTCCCGGTGGCAGACATGCATTGCTATCATGGGAAACCGTGATCTGCCATACCTGTCACCCACTTCTGATGTGAAGCTCTATTCTAATCAAATGCGTATAAATATAATGTTTAATGATTTGTGCGGCCAAAATGTTGGCATGATCTACTTCACTAAAGAACGCAGGACACTGAGACTTAAAATCAAATGTCTCTATCTAACCAAAATATTTACCAAGCATAAACGGTTTAACTTTCTCATTCAACGCTACCACAAGCCGGAAAAAATTTTAAAATGATATGGAAAGCATTGTACCGTTTTCCTTTGATTTCAAGCATTGGCATAATCGCCCACTCCAAGGACTTCTCTAGCCTGCGAGGGACATAAACCTATTTTTATCCGAAGCCTGCAAATGTGCAACATCTTTAGACAAACCAACACCCATAAGACACCAAAAAATGTTATTTTTCTGATCAATGGGTGGTTTAAGTTGTTACCTCAGATGCATTTTAGATAAGTTTCCTTGAGAAAATATCCTTATTACTGTAAAGGGAGTTGATGATAATGTGTGTCCATCAGCCTTGAAACCTCAGCCTGGTACTCGTATTTTAGGGCATTGGCCTGCAGAGACCTCTCCTCGATTGAGACTCGACCTACTTGGAAAAAGAAGTACCTGGCCTCTCCATTACCCAAAAACATTCAAAGCAAATTCAAATAAGAACAACTTGGGTGGTAAATCATATGGGGTCTTTCCATTACTCAAACCAGGTCTTTGATAGTGGTTCTTGAATCCCCACAACGTGTTAAGTATTTAATTTAGGTAAAATAAAACATCTAAGTTGTAAATCACTGGGTTCAAATCCAAATTTTCAATTGTGAATATCACAAAACACCACATCCAACTCTCCGAGTAGCTTTTACAGTACCGGATGAGGCCATGTGCAATTATTCAGTAACTTCTGACAGAATAGATAACCCTGCACATCTAAGGGAAACGTGGCAAGGGGAATTTTCCAACTCAAGGGATATTAAAGAAAAAAGTTGTTAAGAGTTGTGCACTCAAGGAAACTCCTTGAATTGAGTCTTGTTGATCTGCAACCACTACTTCTCATGTATCTTTTGTCTTATAGCCTACTCGTATACAAGAAAACCTCACGTAAGAGGCCCAAGGTTTGTTGGGCTATCTAGGACTCAAATGTAACATGCAGAAACTCAGTTAATGTTGTGCCAAAGCTTGCATCTTTGGCAATAATCATTGCAATCGATGCTGCCCCGGCAGGTGAAATTTCTGTTCAACTGATCGTTACCACTAGTACTACTAATAACACATGATTTTCATGCTACAACACTATTACTTTGCATATCCATCGCTCTGTTAAATTGCTGCAGACTTAATCTACATTTTGTCAAAGCCCAGAAATTTAACAGGCCAGTAGTTTGGTGGTAGTGCGTGCGCCCTTCAGTGCTGATGTTAAGTCCTATATTTGAGTACTTACCATTCCATGTCTTACATCATAGTAGCAGAGCTAGGTAACTAAGCACACTCAAGCCGTTTATTCATTTGGAGTTTAAATCAAATCCCCCGTAAAAGTCCCCAACCTGTGAAGAGCCCAACCTGCGAAGGGCTGGTAACTCCCTTGTGGAGCACCTGGTGTTACCAATTAAAGGTCCCACGTTTGAATCCTAACTGGTCCTCATCTAAAAACACAAATAAATTCCAACCTCATTCTGCTGAGGGTGCGGCAAATATGCCTCAGAACCATCCATATCCTGCACACAAGATGGCTGATTATATCCAATTCAGCGTCTTCCCAAGTAAAATATTCTAAGATAACCAATTCAGGATCTTCCCTTGAAGTAAAAATATCCTAAGATACCCAATTCAGTATCTTCCCTTAAATAAAACATGCCCAGATACCCGAATCTTGATCTTCCCTTAAATAAAATATTCCAAGGTACCCAATTCATGTCCTGCACCTACAAAGTGAATCCCAATGCCACTGACTACTATTCTGCGCGTAAATCTGCAAATTGTTAACACACTAATTCAAATTCAACGCTCCCACTATCTCATCAAAAATAACTCTTACAAGACTCGTTTTTTGTCCTTTGCCAATTGCCATAAGGCCGTAACAAAAATCTTCAATTTGATAAAAACATTCCAGTAGGTTGGGGAGAGATCTACTATACTAATTGGGATCACTAAAATTACTCGATCTCAAAACATCTCATCGGGCCACTGACAAAATTCATTATACCAAAAATGTCAAAAATATTTTGATCAATTGGGGTTTCATTTTCATCTTCTATTGGAATTGTTGCAGCATTATGGGGAGATCGTAGCATGGACTAAAGACAAGCCCCTAAACTGAAAGGCACCAGATGGTTATCTTTTGCTGAACTTAATAAGGCTACAAATAATTTCTCTAAGCATAATCGAATTGGATCAGGAGGATATGGGAAGGTATGTAAAACTAGACACAGTAACAATATCTGTGTGTCTTTTGATCGGAGTCAGATAATGGTTTGAAATAGGCTGAAGTATATTTGTATCAATTTTTCTGGAGATAACCCTTAACATGCGTGGAGTTTTTGAAGACTACAGTTCCTAATATCTAAAAAAATTGATGTAAAGCACTAGCATGCACTTCAAATTTCTTCTGATGACCACCATTTAAAGAATGCAACTGAAAGGAAGAAGCACGGCAACAGAGATGAGTTTTTTGACGTTAAATGGAAAGAAAATTTTGCTCAATGTATTTCTGATCTGTCCGCTGATTGTAGCATCTGAATGAAGTAATAAAACTATCTACAAACCGTAACACCAATCTCAACGGCTAAAAGGGAACATTCTCACAACAACGAATGACCCCTTCTTTCCTATCTGACATTTCTTTTAGGCCAAGCCTAACGCGACAACACAAACTTATTTCAGGCAAAATACAAATAAAAACCATTTTACATGGTTGTCTATGTGCTGTCTGTAAAATCAGCATCAATAACATCATCACCCCCAGGGGCTTTTTCTCCTGGACTGCTACCAGAACCTGCAGGACCACTAGCAGTTGGTCCGCCAGCTGCTCCTTGTTGGTAAACAGATTGCCCTAACAGCATCACTTCTTGATTAAGAGATGCCATGCTATCCTTCATAGACTGTGTAGACCCACCAGCAACTGCATCTTGTAGCTCTTTTAGCTTAGCCTCTACCTTACCTTTTACATCTGCAGGTACTTTATCACCAAGTTCCTTCAGCTGCTTTTCAGTCTGATAGACAACAGACTCAGCTTGATTCTTTGTGTCAATTGCTTCTCGTTTTTCCTTGTCTTCTTTAGCAAACCTTTCAGCCTCTTTCACCATTCTTTCAACCTGCAATCAATCACAGGCTCAAGGGGGAGTTACAATGTTGCTAACTAAAAGCAACTATAATGATTCCATCTTAAAAGTTACAAAAATGGAGAACTTAGGCCACAGAATTTGGAAATTACCTCATCAGTAGGCAGGGTACTTGCACCCGTAATAGTAATATCTTGCTTCTTTCCGGTACCTTTGTCCACAGCAGTAACTGACAGGATACCATTTGCATCAATGTCAAACTTTACCTCTATTTGAGGCACACCTCGAGGAGCAGGAGGTATTCCATCCAACCGGAAACTACCAAGAGATTTGTTGTCTCTCACAAACTCTCTTTCACCTTGCAGTACATTGATTTCAACACTTGTCTGACCATCAGCTGCTGTAGAAAACACCTCAGATTTTGACGTAGGGAGAGTGGTATTCCGAGGAATGATTTTTGTCATTACACCACCAAGAGTTTCCAACCCAATTGATAGTGGGGTAACATCCAGAAGCACGATATCACTAACATCACCAGCCAATACTCCAGCCTACATGAACAACACGATGGAAAAAAAAAGTTAATGCTTAATTGTAAACTCCAGGCAAAATCTCCAAGTCGAATCTATCTACCAGATAACACTTAAACTAGGAAATTGCTAACAAGATGCTAATCATTCATTGCGAAAAGACCAAAGCCAAATACGCACCTGGACTGCTGCCCCGAGAGCAACGACTTCATCTGGATTGACAGTGACATTGGGTTCCTTGCCAGTCATTTTCTTGACAAGTTCCTGAACGGCAGGAATCCTGGTGGATCCACCAACCAGAATAATTTCATCTATGTCCTTGTACTGCAATTTTGCATCTCTCAGTGAATTCTCTACGGGGGTTTTCAGCCTGCAACAAGTGGATAGAAGGTGAGGTTGTACCGAAACTACACCACAGAAATATAACGAGTGTAATACTGCTCTGCAATGAACACAAATTCATGTGTAGGCAGGGAAATTTACATGAAGGAATTGTCAAATCTTACCGATCAAGTAAATCTGAACACAGCTCCTCAAATTTGGCCCGCGTAAGAGTTGCCTCAATATGCTTAGGACCATCTGCAGTGGCTGTTATGAATGGCAAACTGTAGCACAGAATACCAGTTTAACTTAATAAACACTGACATTGCCAAATGATGGTAAGTTCATCATAAAAAGAATGCAATTAAATAAGCACTCTTGCAAGCTCAAATTTAAAAAGATTTTAGTGACTTAAGAGTTCAAACAAAACAAATAATCCACACAGTCTAGCTCAACATACGGAGCTATTCCTACCATAAGTTTAGTATCTGCATCTCCATTGATCAACCTCCAAGGAGTTAATAAATTATTTAAAAAACAGTATCCTTCTACTCACCTGATGTTTGTCTGCGTGAGTGAAGATAATTCCATCTTTGCCTTCTCAGCTGTTTCAGTTAGCCGTTGAAGTGCTTGTTTGTCTTTCAACAGGTCAATTCCCTCATCTCTCTTAAAGCTCGCAGCCAGCCAGTCAACAACTCTCTATTAAAATAAACCATCTCAAGTTACCTTCTTCAGTTCAGATAAAACTAATAGATTTCAGCTAACTACATTAAAGAAAAACTACATTAACTAGCATTCAATAAAGCGTGATCCCAGTCAAACCTTGTCAAAGTCATCTCCCCCTAGATGAGTATCACCTGAAGTGGAGAGCACCTCAAATACACCATCTCCAACCTCGAGCACTGCAAAAAAATTACCAATTGTTGTAACTCTACTTCGAAGAGGGTTTAAGCAAGTACAAAGTACATAAACCATGGTACAAAAAACCTCCATCTAGAAATAGTCTATATTCTTTGGGAAAATAAAATCTTCAGGCTTAAATCAGAAAAGACCGATTTATTTGACAACGAAATCTCAACAAACAGATCGGACGAGGGATAAGCAAAACTAACCCAGAAAACTGGAATCCTGAAGAAAAGATAATCAGCAGGGATTCCCAGAGTTTAAGGAATGAACATAGTTGCCTCAATGGTATAGAAGCATGACACATGCAGCTTTTATCAAAAAACTTTTGCAATGAAGAACACATTAAGATCAACAAAACTTTTATCACAACACAAAAGAAACATGGCATCTACACAGCATGAAAAACAAGGCCAGCAACATTTTTCCACAGAAGCATGATCATTAAAGGCAGTGGCGTATTAAGGCAAAAATAGTTGTAAAGACTGATCATGAATGGATTGATAAAAGTTGAAACACACAACCAAGAAGACTGTACAAAATTCAAAACATAATATAAACATTACAACAAACAAAATGTAGCTTTCGAAGCAGTCCTGATGTCTACAAAATCCAACAGAATTGCAGAGAATTAAATACATAAGCACAGCTGTCATCAACCAAATACAAAAATGATGCCACTCAGTGCAAACAGAGTGCCAGGATCAGAAAACACCAAATGCCAATACCCATGTATAAGACTTCATGAAGTAACAAAAACATATAAGCAATAAATCAATCTCGATGCACAATCCCTGAACCTAAAATTATAATTCAACTATAATTTAGTCAAATCACAAACTTCCATGTTTAGAATACAGCATTTCCTACCTGAAACATCAAATGTACCACCACCAAGGTCAAAAACAAGTATAGTTTCATTATTCTTTCTCTCAAATCCATATGCTAATGAAGCAGCAGTAGGTTCATTAATAATCCTTAGGACTTCCAACCCAGCAATTCGTCCAGCATCCTTGGTGGCTGTTCTCTGGGAGTCGTTGAAATATGCAGGAACAGTAACTACAGCCTTGTTCACCTTATCATTCAAAAACTTGGAGGCATCATCAACAAGCTTTCTCAAAACCTGCAACGCAAAAAACCCAAGTCACCTTTAAAAAACCCATTAGCTGAAAGACGCAAAAACTTATTTCAGACCCCACTAAACTAACACCATAAACTATAAAGCATTACCAATAAACCAAAAATCACTTACTAATAAGTACTCTAGCACCAAGAGCCATGTTATAGACCCAATAACCCTGCTAATCAAATCATACAAAACGAAACCTAGAATGAAAAGAGGAGTCTAGCATGAATGTGTTAATATCCAATGCCTAAGGTAAATAATGGAACAGTCGGCCATCCATAGACTTGTCTTCCAGGTCTGTGGCAGGCTGTCAGAAGTCTACAGATTCTGGTTTCTTCATTAACTTATTTTATAACCGCAGCAAAGCTAACAACATCAAGCCTCGAAATCTTTGAATTTATTATTTGTGTTGACTTTGTCGCAGATGAGATTTTGGGTATAAATCAGTATTTTGATAATAACTGATTAAATTTTTTATATTTCAACAAAGATCCTCGGAACCAAAACCTGACTCACCCAAGCCCACACGAGACTTCACAACATAAGATTTTTTCATTTGTGTCTCATCTGAATTTTTTAAGCAGTTTCTTCCATCTTATGCAGACTTTGGTTAAGAACTTTGGAACCAAAACCAACGTTCACCAAAAGCCACATGAGTTTGAAAGAAGCAAATACAAGGAAATCAAATAAACACACAAATGATTTAAATAGTTACAAACAGAAACAACACAGATAAGGAAGGCCAACATTTCAAGGATTGTAATCATTGACCTCATTACAGTTACAATGATATAAAGGAGGAATTCAAAGCCTATAGATTTATGACCATAGAATCAAATCTCGGTGATTTCTCACTATTTCTCGGCAGATCATGGTAAACTTGCCAGCTGAGAAACCGGGCTCTATATCACAAGACAAGAAGCCCTGATTTTCTCGGCACTTTTCATCAAGAAATCACTGAGATTTCTCGGCGAAAATCGTGGAGAAAATCGTATTTCTCGACTACCCCAAAAAAAACCAATGCATTAAAAATTAAAGGTAAACAACTGCAGATTTGCAGAATGTTTTATCGCAATTCATCATTCTTCTTTTGCACAGGTCACAGACAGTATTGCTAAGTGACAAGGAAAAACATGCCCTCATATTCGGATCTTACAGTCATTTCTCATGCATATTTAAATTGCAAGTTCGCCACAAACCCTACACTCTGCAAGTTTATTTTATGCATATTCAAGTTGCAAATTTATTTTATGAATTTATATGTTTTTTAAAGTAGAGATTAAGTTGCCGAGTAATTCCTGAGATTTGAAATTCGGTTCAAATTTTGCCCTCACGAGAAATCGCCAAGAACAAGATTTTGAACTCTATTTATGACAGTATGATGTAGACCTAGAAGACAAATCCATGATAGGCCGGACTGTGCTAATAGCAGTACCACTTTCAGGCATTGAAAGTAGTAAAATGAATCTCCTTAAAAACAGACTCCTTAAACTACCAACTACCAAAGGCCCATGATTGAACCAAAATAACCATAATTTGTTAAAAAGTATCCCCCACATTATTAGCTAACCTCACAATTACCAATCCTCATTTTTTGCGCCATTTCTGGCAAATACACAAGGTGTAGCTCCATTTCGGAGGCATTTCCGGAGCATTGCAGTTCACCATTTTGCTCCGGAATGAGTCCCCCTTGGAAATGCCCTGTTTCTGCTGTTTCCTGCCTATTAGCTATAAACCAATAGCACATGCATTGGATCGACGCTTATAAGCCCTCAAAACACAATATAGGAAAAAGGAAATGGCTGAAACCCCAGAAGGAAAGTCTTCCATTGAACTGGTAGCAAATGAAGCTTAAAAATTATACTTAAGCTCACGAAACCCAATTTCAAGTAAATCCCAATTTCAACGCTATAAATTTAAGCCTAAACCAGTAGTATAGAATGGCTTTAATAGAATTTAGAAAACACCACCAATAGAAACAAACTGTTCCTTACACTGTAAAGTGTTAACCTAAAACTCTCCTGCTCGACTTGTATTATAGTTCCTTCTGCTGCTCACCTTGACTTTTAGTTCCCTCTGCGTTCATACATATCAAACATCATGACATTTATGATGGGATGAAGCCTATAAACTTAGTGATACCAAAATAAACCCACATCAAAACTAATATGCAAACTGCAGTTGTGGGAAATTCACCCACACTGTTGCACAAAAAATGAAGTATTCTGTACCAAAACGAATATGAAACCAAGTATTCCAGATAAGCATCCTTACAAAAAATGTAAAACTCTGCCAAGAAAAAGAGGACAGTCTCACAGTATTATGTATTAAACCCACAATAATTAGTACAATAGAAACCCTCCTAACAAAAATCCTAAACTTTCCTGAGAATTGCCAAATGGGCTTTCATAGTGGAGACCCGTACTCCAATCCCCAGCAAACATGCTACATGATAAAAATGTAGTTGTGTTAAAATTGGGTAAACTACCACATCCAATTCTGGGTGTGTCATACCCCAACAGTCAAGGCCAGGTGCAAGTCCTGGTTGAATATGACAGAAGAGTTGCCCCTCAGATGTTGCAGCTAAGCCAAAGGGCAGCCCATAAGTAGAATTTCACCAAATAAAAAAATAAAATTAAACAATTTTCATGAGAACAAAGCACAATCTTGCATTGTGTTGTGCTAGACCTACAATGTTTTGTAGTAAATTAAATATGAAACACCTTGCCCAACCTTGCAATCAAAGAAAGATGGTCTTAAGAGCCGCTACATCCTAAACAAGTAATATGAATTAAAAAAAAACATAGCAATCAGATTTTTTGAATGTATTAATGAGAGTTCGCATTTTAAGGCATAAAGTAAATAGAAGGTCTTTTCAACAGAAAGGAAACTGCTAATAACTTCACCAGACCTAATATTCTAAGCTCAGAAAAACACCAAACGCATAAACATTGGCTGAACCTCCAAACAATGGGTTTCTGCTTACCTGGTAAAGAATCCAATCATAACTTCGTCCTTAAAAAAAGCCTGTCCCACATTTAAAGGAAAACAATTTTAAGACCTGGGCAGAAATACCTTAAACTGCATACTGTTTCTTATAAATCAGGCATCTCAGCTATTAACTCATAGAGAATGAACAGCTCATTAATTCAATCATTAAACCCTCTCCCGCTCATCTTGTGTTACATTTTATTTAGCTTTTCCCCAGATTGAGCATTCTGATATTTGTAAGCCGACATCAGTTAAAACCCCTATTAAAACCGTAAAAATAGACAGTTCTCTTCTAAATAAACCCAAAATGTTCCACAAAAACACAGAATTCTATACATAATAAAATATTAAGCACGATACAAAGAATGGGATGAACTCAAGTCGTACAATCACTGGAGCTTTCTTGCCGGAGACCGTGGATGCCAAAATTGGATAAAGTAGTGCATCCAATTCGGTGAATGTCAAAATTGGATATACTGCTGCATCCAAATGGTGGGTGTCAAAATTGTATAAAATGCGGCTACCAAATCACTATGTGCAGTGAATCCAACCGAAGGAGCCGGATGAAAGGGGGACAATGATATTCCCTGCCGTCGTGGCAACTGAACCAAGGGTCTAGAACAAAACATTTACCAACTAAGTAAAATCGAAACAACTCCTTAAAAATACTAAAACCTTCCAGAGAGCTAGAGCTCAACGTCACAGCAGATTTTTTTCAAAATTAATGAACAAAACAACACAAAAACACTTTATTGAGACCAGGCAAATCCACCTCAAAACCCTAACAAAATAATAACTCTCGCCTAAACAATGAAAAATACGACACCAAAATTCACTAACCTGTGCAGAAATCTCTTCAGCGGCAAACTGCTTCCCAATAGCCGGGCAGTCCAACTTAACATTCCCATTCTCATCACGAACAACCCTGTAAGACACCTGCTTCGACTCCTCGTCCACCTCGTTCATCTTCCGCCCAATAAACCTCTTCACGGAAAAGAAAGTATTTTCGGGATTGACGACAGCCTGGCGCTTCGCAATCTGTCCAACAAGCCTGTCCCCGTTTCTAGTATACGCAACCACAGAGGGCGTCGTCCTCTGCCCCTCCGCATTCGTAACAATTGTCGGCTTCCCTCCCTCCATGGCAGCCACTGCCGAATTAGTAGTCCCAAGGTCGATTCCCACCACCTTCTCATTGACAACCCTAACAGGGCCAACGGGCCTTCTTCCCGCCGGCCGCTGCTGTTTGCTTCGTAGGGTTACAAAACCCCCATTAAAACCACTCTTTTTTAAGCCAAAAAAAGCGCTGTTACGAGCAGCCTGATGATTAATTTTTTTCGATGAAGAACTTCCTGCAGCAGCAGGTACTGCAACTCCGAATACGTGAACCTGAGCTGCAGCCGCCATTGATTTGGGTAAAAATGTCTGTAACCCTTGAATGAAAAAAAGGAAAAAGCACTATAAAGAAAATAATGAAATGAATGTGGCGTTGGCCAAGTATTGTGTGTATTTGCAAAAACCAGACGAATGAAATGAACGTATGGAGGAGAGACTAAATTGAGGGAGGATAAGAAAGGGTTTAGCCGTGGGGATTTTGCCACGTGAATGTTCTAGACCATTCTTTTCTTGGTGACCTAGAGGCTTGTAGCGAGTTCGGAAAATGTGTGGATTTATATATATTCTTATTATTAACGCTAGAGGTCTTTTCATGGGCGAGAGAGTAGGGCACTTTTTCGTCCAAACCGTACTTAACCCTAAGCATGCGCGTAATTGCATTGATAACCCTTTTTTTTTAAATTCACAAGTGCATCATAAAATAATTGTATAACATTAGAAAAAAGATTTCCCTGTAGCTTGAAGGTAGACAACAGTTTTCGCTTCTTATTTGACTAATTAATCGGATTTGAATCGAGGGAAAAACTTTAGTTTGAAGTAGATTTATAATTATGAATATCGCTAACCCAATTTAAATTTATGTAACTAATTAAGTCAATGTCGATGCTTGTTCCATAATGAATCCCGAAATTGTGAGTTTCTGCATGTAGTGGAGAATCCATTTAGTTGTTTTCTAGTGTAGCTCATGTGGTTCTTACAAGAGCTAGATATAAGGTGAGATGATACTTAGTTGTTTTCTAGTGCAGTGCAGCCCACTGCATATGAAATATCAGGGCTAATGTGCATAAGGTGGATGAGACTATCAACAAGTTACCGATATAAGATTGCATCAATTAAAGGAGATGGAAATAAGCCTCAAGCTTCACACTAGATAGAAAACGAGTCAGGTTTGGCTTACAGTCAGCGATGTTAAACCATGCAATCAAATCAAGAACAAACTTAGATTATGCAATAGTGATTTTAGAGTCAAACATAAATCTCAAACCCAAGGAAATAATGCAATAAACCCAAGTCATTCATTGAGAACTTGTCAAACAAAGCAATTTTCACTAGTGCGATGGAGGATGAAGAACTCCTAGTGATCAATAAGTCCTCCATGTAGAGAACCAGAATCAACAATGAATCATCCTACCATAAAATGTAGACATTCAAATCAGAATGGCATATGGTGAACCCAACCGAAAGAACGGAGTCCATCTTGGCATACCAACCTCCAAGAACTTGTTTGAGGCCATAGATAGATTTTTGAAGTTTGTAAACTAAGGAAGAATCTTCCACAAATCCTTATGGTTGTTCCATGTAAATTTTCTCTTTGATATCACCATGAAGAAAAACACTCTTCACATCCATATGGTGAATATCCCAATAACGTGTTGTGGTAATAGCGAGAGTGAGTTGAATTGAGTTCATTTTGGCAACTGGGACGAACATCTTGGTATAGTCAATGCTAGGTACTTGAGAAAAACCATTTACTATCAAACATGCTTTTAACTATTCTACGGACCCATTTGCCGTAAATTTTGTTTGGTAGATCCACCTGAATCAAACAAGTTTTCTTCCCTTAGGAAGAGGGACTAAATCTCAAGTGTTGTTCCTCTGCAAGGAACCATACTACTCTTCCATAGCAATATTCCATTGAGGAGTGTCTAATGCCTCATGAAATGATTGTGGATCGAAAGTAGATGCAATGAAAGCATGTGAGGCATCCTATAATTATGAATGGGTTTGTTTGGTGTCTAATGGATCTCCAACCCATTGGTTAGCACTTTGTAGTGTCTATCTAGTCCAAAGATGATCAGTGCTCAAAGAGTTAGGAAGAGATTCCTCTTCCTCTGAAGACATCATGGGAGAAGGAGGGGAATCCTCATCACTACTCTCATCATCATAACTAAAAGAAGAATCTAGATCATCAAGAAGTTTCTTAGGTGGATTTGAATCATCAAAATTACCATCAAATCCCAATGCATTTAAGGAAGGGAGAGAGGTGTCAAGTGTAAAATCTGAAAGACCCTCTTGAAAATGAACACTCCTCTCAATGAACAACTCATGAATGGTGGGATGGATAAACCTGTATCCCTTAACACCCTCAAGATATTCAACAAAGATGTAAGGCTAACTCTGAGGTTTCATTGTCTTATGTTTCTTCTTTGGAATGCAAGCTATAGCAGGAGATCCAAACATTTGGAAGTGCTTCCTTGTGGGTTTCTGACCACTCCAAGCTTCAAAAAGAGTGACTCCCTTCAATGCTTTATGAGGAACTTGATTATGGATCTAACCGTAGACACTCAGTTCTGGCCACTTTCATACCTAAACCAGGATTCAGTTCAATTTCTAGCAAATGACATAATTCAAGTCTAAAAATCACTTGAATTCCCCAATTTTATCTGCATGGGGAATTTAATTACCCAGAAACATAACAAGACTAGTTTATTTGACATATTATCTTGTATGCACTGAAAACCTAGTTCAGTTCTAATCCTAGTCAAATTATGACCTAATAATTTGACACCTTTAGCCTATCAAGTTATTAATTCATAACATTTAAAATAATTGTCAAAAGCCAAAAAGCACTAAGCAAGATTAATTACATTACAAATCTTAATTAACTTTTCTATTAAAAAAAAAAAAAAATCAAATTAGTGAACTATTATTTACCAACAAAAGATTTTTCAGCCAAATATGAAGTCAAAAGGTTAGATGAGCTAATAAAGTGATTTATTATTTTTAAAATACTCCAAAAATACAAATCATGCGTCACAAATATCTAAAGTGAGTTGTCATGCCTCACAAATATATGAAATTGAGTTGTCAATATTTCATGAGTGCTTTGACCCAACCCAGAGTTTGACCGACCCAACCCAGGTTAATTTAGACTCAACCCAAGTTAAAATTTAACCCAACCTCTTTAGGGTTAGAGTTGGTTTTTTGAGCTATAAATACAAGTGCCCACACCATATACCAACAAATTTTTGTGTGTAAGGTTATTCTACTGGAATACCTTCTTGAAGCCTTTGAGAGTAGTGTTATAATGCTAAATTTATGTCAATCTTCACACCAAGTCATAAGTGACTATTGGAGAGATGGTACCACCATGGAAGAGCATTGCTAGAAGACTTTAATCATCATAAGCTGAGCACTGTCAATTTCAATAAGGGAGGTAAGAAATTTGTGTTGTCTTTATCTCTATTTTGTAATCTTGCTTATTGTGTTATGTTCTCCCTAATTTTGAGGTAAGAGTGTTTAATCCTAGTGTATTGTTATGCTTGATTTTTGTCATTTGGATTAATAAGAGACTAATCTACATATTGTTTACTCTTCGAACACCTAAGGTATATAATGGCATGCCCAGTGAGACCACGCATCTTGTATGGCCAAGGAAAAAGTTTGATTACAACTCTTAGTTTTTTCTAAAAAATGCATATCATTCTTCAAGTTTAGAGTTTTATCCGTGAAAATAACATCATTCTATTTTTTCTATAATCAGTGACTTCGCCCCGCTAAACTGTTAGGGTGTGTGGAGCTAAAAGCTTCACCAAGGAGCAGACTTAAACAGTTTCGGGTCTACACAGACGCCGGCGTCGATCAGGAGCGACCGACGTCGGTCAGTTGCAGTTACAGAGGCGCCGACGTCGGCAGTAGGGTCGGCCGGCGATGGTCACAGGCGAACAGGCAGGAACCGACGTCGGTTACCTGTGTGTCCAGAAAGCGATTTTCGAGGACAGAAGCGAGTGTTTGCATGATGAGTTTGAGTTGTAGTCTCAAGCTCGCGTCTCTATTATTAGCAATATTATTTTTAGAGCCCTTGTTCAAGAGGCTTAACTGTTTGTTGTAAGAGCATGCTCAAGTTTCCTATTTCTATATGTAGGAAAGATCTTCTTAGCTTAGTGAGTTGAATAGTATGAGTAGAACATTGTGAATGTTTGAAGGACAGTACTGAGTTGTATCAATCCAGGTTGTTGGATTTGAGTGTACTTGAGAGAGAGCTCTTGAGGAATAGAGATCTTGTGTGCATCTGAGAGAGGTGTGGAAGAAAGAAGTTTCTTCAATTGTATTCCTATTGTAAAGAGTTTTAATACAAGTTTTCAAAGTGTTTTCTTGTATCTCTTGTTCTGTGCTATTTATCATTCCAGTTGCTTATCTATCTGATTTATTTCCGCGTTTATTGCTTTCACAAGTGTAATCCATTGTTGGTTGATCCCCAACAAGTGGTATCAGAGCTCAGGTTCACTAACAGGTGGTTCAATTCTGTGTAGTGTGTTTGGATTACAGGTTGCTCACGGGGGTTTCTGCAGGGATTTCTGTTTGAGTGGGAGAAGCAATGGCAGAAGAAAGTAAGTTGAGAATGGAAAAGTTTAATGGCAAGAACTATCAACACTGGAGAATGCAGATAGAGGACTATCTGTATCAGAAAGATCTTTACTTACCGTTAGGTGGGATAGCAAAGAAGCCCAAGGACATGGAGGATGAAGAATGAGAAGTTCTTGACAGAAAGGCTTTGGGGTCTATAAGACTGAGTCTTGCATCCACTGTGATATCTAATTTGTCACAGGCTAAAACAACGGTAGAGTTAATGACTACGTTAGCAAATTTGTATGAAAAACCCTCCGCTTCTAATAAGGTATATCTTATGAAGCAGTTATTTAATTTGCATATGCAAGAAGGTGGATCTGTTTCTAATCACCTGAATGATTTCCATGGTATTGTTAACCAATTAAGTTCAGTCAATATTGTATTTGAAGATGAAATAAAAGCTCTTTTAATATTATGTTCTTTGCCTGAAAGCTGGCATGGCTTGGTAATGGCAGTTTCTAATACTACATCTGCTTCGAATATTTTGAAAGTAGAGGATGTTGTTAGTGTTATTTTGAATGAGGAAATTCGCAGGAAAAGCACAGAAGAAACATCTGGGAACGCTTTAAATCTCGAGAGCAGGGGAAGGCAAAAATAAAAGAGCAAGAGGAGATCAAGATCTAAATCTAAGGGAAAAGGCAGATCCAAATCCAAAAATGGCAGAAGGCCACAATGCTGGAACTGTGGAAAGTTGGGGCACATAAGCAGAGATTGCTGGTCAAAGCCTAAGGAGGAGAATCAGCACGAAGGAAAGGAAGAGGCAAAGGTTGCAGGTATTGCACAGGATGCTCTTATTTTCTCTTTGCATAATAATATAGAATCTTGGGTATTAGATTCTAGTGCATCTTTCCATGCTACCCCTAACAGAGAATATTTCAGTGACTATATCCATGGAGATTTTGGAATAGTGTACTTAGGGGATGATGAGCCTTGTAAGATTACTTGCAAAGGTAAAGTGCAGCTGAAGATGCAGAATGGCAACACATGGGTGTTGAGAGATGTGATGCATGTTCCTAGTTTGAAGAGAAATTTGATTTCTGCAGGTAAGCTAGGTGATGAGGGTTGTACAGTAACTCTCACAGCAGATTCTTGGAAGGTGACCAAGGGTGCACTTGTTATGGCTAGAGGTAAGAGAGAAGGTACTCTCTATTTGTGTAATTGTGTTACTAACAAATCTCCTTCCGTTTTATCTACTTCAGATGTGGATGCTAAATTGTGGCACTCAAGGCTTGGCCACATGAGTGAGAAGGGGATGTCAATTCTTAAGTCTAAAGGTATGCTTTCAAATTTGAAAAGTATGGATCTAGAATTTTGTGAGCATTGTGTATTTGGAAAACAGAAAAGGGTTAGTTTTCTCAAGACTGGGTCTACTAAGAAAAGGCAGAAGTTGCAGCTTGTTCACACAGACGTGTGGGGACCGGCTCAGGTAGCCTCTATTGGAAGATCACGGTACTATGTTACATTCATAGATGATGCTACAAGGAAGGTATGGATCTACTGTATTAAAAAGAAATCTGATGTTTTTGAGACTTTTAAGATTTGGAAAGCTATGGTTGAGAATGAAACAGGCAGAAGATTAAAGTGCTTGAGATCTGATAATGGCGGTGAGTTCTGCAGTCTTAAGTTTAACTGGTATTGTTACACACACATAATCTATAGGCAAAGGACGGTTTCAAGGACACCTCAGCAGAATGGTATTGCTGAAAGGATGAACAGAACTATCATGGAGCGTGCAAGATGTATGAGATTGCATGCTGGGTTGCCCTTAGAGTTTTGGGCAGAAGCAGTTGACACCGCAGTGTACCTGATTAACAGAGGACCCTCTACAGCTCTAGATGGTGGAATTCCAGAAGAGACATGGATAGGTAAAAAGGTAGATCTTTCATATCTCAAATTTTTTGGTTGTGAAGCCTTTATGCACGTAGATAAGGAAAATAGAAAGAAGCTTGATGCTAAGTCTATGAGGTGCACGTTTATTGGCTATGGCTCAGATGATTTTGGTTTCAGATTTTGGAATCTAGGAACTAACAAGGTAATTAGGAGCCGTGATGTTGTTTTCAATGAAAGAGTGATGTACAGTGATCAGATAAGGAAGTTGGATCAATCTGGGTAGAGCAATGGTGAATTGGACGAAGTTATGGTCCAAAATGAGCTCGCAGGAAAAAAAAATAATCACTTACAGGAAAACACAGAGACCGACGTCGGCAGGTTAGGGACCGACGTCGGCAGTACAGAAACTGATGTCGGTCATACAGAGACCGACGTCGGCAGACCAGGCACCGGTGTCAGCCAGGAAGAATCGGCGTCGGCTAGTAACAGGTCTACAGGTGGCCGAGGTCGGTCACTGTCAAAAAATTTGGGTGGACAGCGTGTTGAAGACGAGTCCAAGACACCCATCAGGAGGTCTGAAAGGGTAAGTAAGCCTCCAATTAGATATTCTCCTTCCTTATATTATTTATTGCTAACCGATGGTGGGGAACCAGAGAGTTTTGAAGAAGCATTACAGGTGGAGTCCAGGAGTAAGTGGGAGCGTGGCATGGTTGAGGAGATGGAGTCCTTAAGAGAGAACCAAACATGGGATTTGGTTGAATTACCAGCTGGTAAGAGAACACTGAAGAACAGATGGACCTACAGGTTGAAGGAAGGTGAGGATGGACAGATGAGATATAAGGCCAGATTGGTTGTCAAAGGATTTGCACAAAAGGCAGGTATTGACTTTGGTGAGATTTTTTCTCCTGTTGTTAAGATGACTTCTATAAGGGTTTTATTGTCTTTGGTTGCTTTTGAGGATTTGCATCTTGAGCAGCTGGATGTTAAGACAACGTTTCTTCATGGAGATTTGGATGAAGAAATATACATGGAACAACCAGAAGGATTTGAGGTCAAGGGTAAGGAGAAGTTAGTGTGCAGGTTGAAGAAAAGCTTGTATGGCCTCAAGCAAGCTCCTAGGCAATGGTATTTGAAATTTGACAGGTTTATGACTGAGCATGGCTACAGTAGATGTCAATCTGACCATTGCATATATTTTAAGAGATTTGATAACGGTAGATATATTATTCTATTGCTGTATGTAGATGATATGCTGGTTGCAGGATCTCACATGCAGGATATCTCTGAGCTTAAGGTGAAATTAGCTCAAACGTTTGCTATGAAGGATTTGGGAGTAGCAAAGAAAATCCTTGGCATGAGCATTAAGAGAGACATGAAAAATCATAGGTTGATATTATCTCAAGAGGATTATGTGGACAAGGTGTTGAAACGGTTCAATATGCAGGATGCTAAACCGGTAAGCACACCTTTGGCTGGACATTTTAAGTTGAGTAAAAAACAATGTCCTAATTCACATGATGAGCTAGAGTACATGAGTAAGGTTCCATATTCTTCCGCGATAGGAAGTTTGATGTATGCAATGGTGTGTACTAGACCGGATATTGCCTAAGCAGTGGGAGTAGTAAGTAAGTATATGGCCAATCCAGGAAAGGAACATTGGAAAGCAGTTCAATGGATCCTTAGATATCTGAGAGGAACTAGCAGTAGACACTTGTGCTATGGAGGTTCAGATACTTCTCTACATGGTTATGTAGATTCAGATATGGCAGGTGATTTGGATGGCAGGAGGAGCACCATAGGTTATGTTTTTACTATAGGTGGAACGGCGGTTAGCTGGATATCTAAGTTGCAGAAGGTTGTTGCCTTGTCAACTACAGAAGCCGAGTATATTACAGCCACAGAAGCTAGCAAGGAGATGATATGGATGACACGGTTCATGGAAGAGCTTGGAAGGGAGCATGGGAGTTGAAAATTGTATAGTGACAGTCAGAGTGCAATCCATTTGGCTAAGAACTCAGCCTTTCACTCAAGAACCAAGCACATACAGCTAAGGTACCACTTCATACGGCAGGTATTGGAAGATGGTGAGTTGAAGCTGGAGAAAATCCATACAGATAAGAATCCTGCTGATATGCTAACAAAGCCGGTTACGAAGGAGAAGTTGAATCTTCATTTAACTTTTGTTGGTCTTCATGATTGAGTTGAAAATGGAGGAGCTAGAAGATGTTGCTGTACAGGTACTGGTGCAGCTGTTTATCTCCAAATGGGAGATTGTTAGGGTGTGTGGAGCTAAAAGCTTCACCAAGGAGCAGACTTAAACAGTTTTGGGTCTACACAGACGCCGGCGTCAGTCAGGAGCGACCGACGTCGGTCAGTTGCAGTTACAGAGGCACCGACGTCGGTAGTAGGGTCGGCCGGCGACGGTCACAGGCGAACAGGCAGGAACCGACGTCGGTTACCTGTGTGTCCAGAAAGTGATTTCCGAGGACAGAAGCGAGTGTTTGCATGATGAGTTTGAGTTGTAGTCTCAAGCTCGCGTCTCTATTATTAGCAATATTATTTTTAGAGCCCTTGTTCAAGAGGCTTAACTGTTTGTTGTAAGAGCATGCTCAAGTTTCCTATTTCTATATGTAGGAAAGATCTTCTTAGCTTAGTGAGTTGAATAGTATGAGTAGAACATTGTGAATGTTTGAAGGACAGTACTGAGTTGCATCAATCCAGGTTGTTGGATTTGAGTGTACTTGAGAGAGAGCTCTTGAGGAATAGAGATCTAGTGAGAGATCTTGTGTGCATCTGAGAGAGGTGTGGAAGAAAGAAGTTTCTTCAATTGTATTCCTATTGTAAAGAGTTTTAATACAAGTTTTCAGAGTGTTTTCTTGTATCTCTTGTTCTGTGATATTTATCATTCCAGTTGCTTATCTATCTGATTTATTTCCGCGTTTATTGCTTTCACAAGTGTAATCCATTGTTGGTTGATCCCCAACATAAACGATGACTTTGCCTGTGTGAAAACTACCCAACTTAAAGAGGTTCATTTAGGGTCATTTAAAATTCATTTTTTTTTTTTTAATCACATGTTTCATCATGAATTTTCAGATTATGTAATTAGTTTGCCTTCACATTGCATGTATTTTTCATAAAATAGAATATACAAGAATGCTAATTTATTTTCCAATCTAACTTGTTTGTCGCGAGTTTCACTTGACAAAGACCACATTTGAAACTTCTAACAAGTTTTTACAGGTTTTTTCAATCTAAGAGAAACCATTTTGCATCTCAAAAGGCCATTTTTTTTTTTGGTGCTTAAAATCTACTTAATCAAACTAGTCTTTTAGTTTTTAATTTTTTTACAAGTGGAAACAAGGCCAAGGGGCCAAAATTTCAATCACACTTTGATTTAGTGTTATTAAAAGGAACATACATTTTAGTTGGGGCTCTTAAGAGCTTTTTCACTTTATGTTTGTTTTTTGTTATTAGCTAAATTTCAAAGTTCAAAGTTAGATTTGGTTGTTTGTGGTAAATTAAGAATTATTGCATGTATGCTCTCCTCCTATCCCTTTTATGGAATTTGGGTGACCAAAATACTTAATTTATTGCCTTGTTTCTTTGGTATTGTTAGAAAGAATGTCGTGTATGTTCTCCGCAAACTATGAGTGACGTGGGTGACCCATAAATGACATATAAAATCTTTCCATTTCATTTTCTTGCATTTGGTTTGTGGACATGAGCCCTCTCTCTCACAAGTTCTTTAGGGGTGCATTGACTTGGGATTTCAACTCCTAGCATCATGCCAATCCCACTCCACGATGGGGTATACAAATTGGGCAAACTGTTGGATGGGATAGTGATAAGTGATTAGCCTAACCATCCCAATGGGTACTCAGGTCATGCAGCAGCCAGATAATGGAATTCACTAAGAAGTACATGGATGAATTAATTATGTAAAGGACTAGACCATTGCATAACAAGCTCAATTTGGACTCAATTGACATGATGGCACCTTTGTGTTAGCTACACTTGAGACTATTTAGTATGTTTGAGATATATATATTTTAGTCAAAACCCCACTTGCCACAAAAATTCTTGCCAAATGCCGAGTGCTCCTTACTCTAAGTTTGTGCCACGTATCAATACTTGAGAGATAGAGGAGAGCATAAAAACTCTACCTACACTTGTACTTTAATTTTTGGATTAACACTTAATTCCTCATAGCATGGTAAATTGGTGGAATCTTTGGCAGAAGCTACACATACTCATGTGAATTTTAGAGATAAGACAAGCCATTAGTATTACTTCTATTTTCTTTGATTTACATGTGTGTTTTTAGACTAAAATTATTTGTTTATATTATTCCATTAAAATAAGTCCAAAACTGTCACGTTGTTTTCACACCCCTTTAGCTTAAGAGGTGTTACTTTGTTTGTTATGTGTCACACTTTTTGCCTTGTAGTTTTGTTCCAAAACCATTTATGTGTCACTTGTGTAAATGGGGAATTGTTATATTACCCATTTCATCTCAAACATTTGCCTTGGATTTTTTAGTCCAAAACTATTATCATGACATTTGTTTGAAGGAACATTGTTATGCTGTCAAAATCATTCCAAATCTCTCAGCACTTTTAAAACCAGGTTCTAAACCATTATTGTACATTCCTTATTTTAAATGTGCGGTTATGCTGCCCATTCTGGTCTAGCTTTTTTGCCTTAGAACATTTGAGTCTTTTTGCATTAAATCTGAAACTCAACCTTTCAAAGCGCAAATCCTAAACTAATCAGGTTCACACCAAATCCTCATCCAACTTGGGCTTAGGTTGTCTACCTTTTGTGTTTAGATTGTGTTACTTGGGTTGATTTCCTATTTGATCTAAAAGACCCCTGGCCTAGACCTAGCGGTTGTTGTTTATTTTGTAACTTGTTTGAGTGTTCTTTTGAGCTAAGTTATTACCATGTGTTTTGTTTGAAGTTTGTGTTACCAAATTTGGAGTGTCCTAGTTTCATTGTTCCAAATGTTTTTTGTGAATCAAGTATTGAATCTTAGTGAACCAATTATCGAGTGTCATTTCGAGCTAATTACCTTAGTTTAGTTTGTTTTTGAGTTCTTTGTTTCTGAGTCTAGCCTTATTTTTCACACTAATGATTAGAACCACCTTTGGGCAAATCATTGTTATACTTTGATTCCAGTTCACAACTATTATACTTTGTCTAAATACTTTCATCGCTGATTATAACTGCCTTTGGGCAAATTAGTACTTTAGCTATAGATGATTTTTGAGCCTTTGTGTTACTTTTACCACTGATTATAATTGCCTTTGGGCAAGTTAGTATTGTTTTCTCAGACCGATTTTGAGTTTGTTTTATCCTACCTTTTCCTAGTTTAGTTGTTTTACCCTTTGGACATCTTTTACAAAGCCAAAGGTTGGTTATTTTTAGACCTCGATTGTTTGTTACCTTTAGACCCTTTATTTTTCTTGAGACTTATCTATAGATCCGAACATGCCTTGTTGGACATGTAATGTGACCATGTATAATCCAAACTATGATAAATTTATGACCAGTGATGCTTTTATTTAAGAGTCGTATCACAATGTGGCTTATGAGATGGATCCCTATCCATCTTATAATATTACATATGTTTAATAAAGGTTTGACCCATTAACACATTTTTTGGTGACTGCACCTTCTTATCTAGGCCCTCCTCCTTTCATTTATGTTAGTAATTAAGCTCCACAATGCCCAAAGATTACCATTATTAGCCCTCATCCTTTAGCATACGTTAGCAATCAAGCTCTACAATGCCCAAGGATTACCATTCTAACCCCTCATTTTTTGACCTACATAAGCAACCATGCTCTGTAGTGCCCAAGAATTACCATTCCAGTCCCTCATCCTTTATCCTATGTTAACAACTAAGCTCCACATCACCCAAGGATTACCATTCCAGGCCCTTGTCCTTTGGCCTACATTAGTAACCAAGATATGCAGTGTCCAAGGATTACCATTATAGGCCCTCATCATTTGGCCTGCATTAGCAACCAATATTCGTAGTTTCCAAGGATTACCATTATAGGCCCTCATCATTTGGCCTATGTTAACAACCAAGCTCTGTAGTGCCCAAGGATTACCATTTTAGGCCCTCATCCTTTGGCTTGTGTTAGTAACCAAGTTATGCAGTGCCCAAGGATTACCATTCTAGGCCCTCATCCTTTGGCCTACATTAGCAACTAAGCTTCGTAGCACCCAAGGATTACCATTCCAGGCCTTTCTAAATCTGATAGCTCATTATCTCAATAAGGTTGCATAATTACAACTAGACAAAGCACAATTACCATTTTAGACTCACAGCTAGTCTTTGTTGAGCCCATCTTAGATGAGCCTATCTACAAATAGCTCATTATTGAACCACATATCATTCTTCATCTATTGCCAACCTTTCCCCACTTTAGAAAATCCAAGCCAGTCTTCAAACCACAATAGAGCCAATCATTACCTCTCTGAGAACTATCATTTAAAGAATAATATGTGTCTAAATATGAGGTTTTGTAAACAAGTGTAAGCCAAGGTCAAGAGAACCAACCAATCTGTGATGTTTTTGTTGAAGCACCTATCTGTGATGAGTTAAACTATGTTGAATTACCCTTTAACCCTTTCACTTTCTTTGAGGAGCCTCACTTTGACAATCCAATCTCTATGGAGTTGTCTGTTGACCATTTCCCTTTGGTTGAGGAGTCTCATTTTGACAAGCTAGTCTATGTGGAGTTGCATGTTAATCATCTCCCTTTTGTTGAGAAACTTCACTTTGACAAACCAATCTTTAAGGAGTCTTTTTTAGCTGAGCCTATTTCTAAATATCCCATTGTTCAACCATAGTCTATTATTCATCAAATACCAAACATTCAACATAGTATCTTTAATGCCATACCAGATGAAGAATCAACATCAAAGTCAAGGTCTATTTTTGAACTGATATCAAATTTAGCATTAGAAGTAGAATCAATGTTAGTCTCAACATTAGATTCAAAGTCCCTTGAGTCAGACTCAGCTTCAAAATCAGAATACATTTGTGGATGTTACGACATTGGTTACATATGCCTTATAGATCAATTTAAATAAATTTGTGATCCTTTCATAATTTTTTAGGATGATTACTTTAGCATTGACATACGTTCTCCTAGTATATTCTATGAGGATTGTGCTACCTCTTCCCATTCCATTTTCCATTAACACCAACCAACCCAACCATTTTATTGACATTCCACCTCCCACAAGTGTTGATTGGGACTGATAGAATCACACATTGTTAAACTGCCTCCATGGTGACATATCAGTTGCAAAATTTTAGGGGGACTAAGACCACATTCATATAAAAGAAGAAAAATCTCTTGATGAAACCTTTTCAGAGTTGCTAGGGTGAAATCAAAGTCTAAACTCAAAATCTTCTAGTGAAACCTTATTTAAGGCACAAGAAGACAATCAAAGTCAAAAGTCAATGTTCTTTAGTGAAACCTTCTCGAAGGTGCAATGGGACAATCAAGACAATTTTTTTGGTGAAAACCTCTTCAAGGTACCAATAGCTGAGTACAATAGTTTTGCAATGCTTGATGAAGACATAATTAAAAATAGCATCAATACAACTTCCATTCTACAATATAATCAGATGGAAACATCTCTTAGGCCCAAATAACAAAAAAGTTTGGTCGTCCTATCGAGAACATATTTAGAAGTATTTGGCCTTGCCACAAATATAATTATGTCAAATCTGGGATCAACAACATTGGGTGTACCTGAAAATCCCAACCTTCATTTTTGCCTAGCCATTATTCCATTGTAATTCATTTATTCATTCAAGACCTATATTACATTGTTAGATTAGACCTTTTAGCCAATGCTTATCCCTTTTTACCATCCCTGGCCGCACTTTCCTTTATAGAGGCTATGAAGACATCATCTCTAAGTTTGGAGGAAATAGATTAAATGACCAATGAAAATAACAATAACACTATTGGAGCCCAAATTAGTAGTAGGTTCTTGACAGAGCATCTATTCAAAAGAGGTGTGGGCTAACAATTTACATAATTGACTATTTTGGTGGTATCATATGTTGATCAGGATGAACATTTCCACATCAGTAGGAACAACAAAATCATTTACTTTGCCTTGCCCTTGTCGTTATTTCATACCTTGCCATTTACCTTAACTTATCACTTAGGGGCAACCCTATTACCATTATAACACATTGTCCATTATAGTTGTATCATATGTTGATTAAGATGAACATCTCCATATCAACAAGAACAACATAATCATTTATTGTGCCTTGCCTTTTGACTTACCATTTCCCTTGCCTTTTGCCTCACCTTATCGTTCTACCATAACATTAACCCTTCGCCATCCAGTTCTTTTTACCTAACCCCACCTATCACATTTGGCATTGGTTTCGATCCATTTGTACTTCAGAAACATTCAGCGGTTGATGATAGATTTAGTTCCAATAGTTGTTTTAGAATTAAACGTTCAAATGGTAGTATATGAAAGCAATATGATAGTGATCATGGCAATTACATCCTTCATTTGTTGTTACATTCCCACCTCATGCAACTAATTCGAATCATTTATGGGAAAATTAGTACCACTGATAATTTGTCTTTGTTTCCTTATTATAACCACCTATGGGAAAATTAGGGACAACACCTTTACCATGCATTGTCACATCACGTTACCATTACTGTTGCCATTTGCCTTTCCATTTGTCTGTACCTGAACTTACTGGTACTTAGACACCTTTTATTAAGGTGAAATTATAGTCACTTGAGGTTCTATGGGACTATGTAAGTAGTGCTTGATTCACATTAAGGTCAGCTCAATCACCCTTTGCCATGATCTTGCTATTTTGTGAGCAATTTAAGTTTACTACGCTCTCGCCATTTTACGAGCATTTTTTAAGTCATACACTCTTGCTATTTTATGAGTTTGGATCGTGTTGTATCTCATAATCCTCCATTGAGTTGAGATATTAAAAACACCAAAACATTGGAAGTAATTCACCACCTTCACCTTTGAAGGTGGAACTACAGTGACTTTAGGTCTTATGAGACTATGTAGGTAGTACTTGATTCACATTGAGGTCAGCTCAATCACCCCTTTGCCATGCTCTCACCATTTTGCTAGTAATTTAAGTTTGAATGCTATCACCATTTTATGAGCATGTTTAAGCCATACTCTCATCATTTTGTGAGTTGAACCATTTTATATCTCATAATTCTCAATCGAGTTGAGATGCCTAGAAAATTCCAAAAACATTTGAATAGTTCAAAAACCCCTAAACATTTGTAAAGACCTAGAAAACCCTAAAAATCATGAAAATTGGCTTGGAATTTCCATGCAAGATATAAAGCCATCAATTTTTTCTAGGATGGGCCATCTTGTTTGTTCAATTTCATTTCTAGACCACCTTGGTATTTCTCCTCCCATTTCTAGGGGGATTACAATGACCTGAGGTCTGCATAGACTATGTAGACAACACTTGGATACATGGGGTATCTCAGATTAGTTTAACCACACCTTTTTGTTTTGACTTCTTTGCCTTAAGGATCCTATAACTCCTAACTATTTTATGAGTAACCACTCATCATTTAATTTCCCCATTATTATTGGTCTTAAACTATATGCTCTCATTGTTTTTCAAGTTAAGGTTGTGAGCATTATGTATTCAACTTTGATACATTAATGACCACTTGGATTTTCTTACGCTCTCATCATTTTGTGAGTACTTCATTTTATGCTCTTGTGGTTTTATGAGCTCATTCTCATTTTACGCCTAGATATAGTAAACACTGTGAATTACCATTTTAGGTCATTAGTATATACTTGTCTCTTGATTTTTAGTGTGGTTTTAGCCTAAACCATACGTTTTCACTTGCACAATTTATTTATGTTGATGTTTTTGTGATTATGAAATGTCACCTCCTCTTCTCTTACGCACTCACCATTTATCAAGATCATTCCCATTTTTCCTCTACAAGTCAATCACATTTTCTTTTATTCCATATCTTGTGAGAACTACATTTGGCCTGAAGTTCATGTTGGATCTTGTGTCTATGAAACTATGTAAGCAACGTCCACTTACCCAGTGCATCTGGAGTTAGCTCGACTATCCCTTCTTTTTCTTCTATTCCCCCCATTTTGTTTGTAATTTTTTTGTTGCCTCTTATGACCTAGGGTCAATATTTGTGTCATTATTTTCCTATAGCCTAGAGACAACCATTAATTTCTTTGTTTGTGTTATTTTCCCTGTGTTGTTACTACATAGCTTAGGGGTTAGCTTGTCGCCAAGAATAACACGTCTATTATACATGCACAAATAATTTATTTTCTATTTTTACTAACAATGTAATTAACCATTGTTTGTGTATTGTTGTTTGTTTAGTTTAGTTTGTTTATTTCTGTGTGTTTAGAGTAGTTTATTTACTTCACTTTTCTTTGCTTTGGATTGTTTTATTATTTTGTTTACTTTGTTATGTGGTTTGTTTGTTTTATTTATTCATTTGCTTATTTTATCTATCTTTGTTTGTTCATTTGTTTCTGTTTATTGGTGTTTTGTTGTTTATTTTTATTGGTATTTTATTATGTTTTATTGTTTGCTTGTATAGTTTGTTTGTATTTTGTTGTTTGTTCATTTCTGTTTGTTTGTATGGTGTTTAGTTAGTTAGTTAGTTAGTTTGTTTGTTTGTATTTGGTTGTTTATGTTTGTATAGCTTTGTTTGTTTATATTTTATGTGTTTACATTTTGTTGTATATATATTTGTTTTATTTTTTGTCTATTTTGTTTTATTTTTGTTTGTCTATTTATTTATGTTTGTTTGTATAGTGTTGGTTCTTTTTTTCATGTTTTATTTATCTGTTTGTTTTTATATGTTTGTTTACTTTGTTTATTTTTATCTTTTTATTTATTTTATTTGTTCATTTTGTCTTTTATTTTGCCTTTTATTTATTGGTTACCATGAGATTATTACATTTTGTTTACACTTAAGTTTTGATTATCGATATCATGTACTTCGGTTGTGAATTTTATATTTAGTCTTACACTTGATTTATTTTTTATATTCACACTTGAGATTTGATTATTCATATCTTATTCTTAAGTGTATATTTAGATTTAAATTAAGTTTTCCATGCTTAGGATATATATTGCCATTTTATTTATACATATCTATCATGCATAATATCACAAGTTAAAGCAAAAATGTGCACATGGAGTCTATTTTATCAATACAATGGCAGTACTTCCCTAATATATCAAAAACTAACAAAATACCCAAAAACATGTCTGCATCCATGAGTAATAAACAAGTGGAACATATGATTTATTATGTGTTTATACAAACGAACATCTTTGAATAAGCATTCATATAAGTCATATGATATAATCAAATGATAACCAATAGATCATCATATAAACATGGCATAAGCAACAAATAACCAGAGCATACATGAGCATAAACATCAACAATGTTAAAATTTCTATAATGCCAATCGATGTTAATCAATGCTAAACATGAGATAACTCAACATCATAAGCATGACATCGTATACATACATACATACATACATACATACATACATATAATGAAAATCATATACATGTACATCAGTCTTGCAGGACCCAAAAATAAATGTTAATGTATCTCAAATGTCATATACATATATGATATGTATACATATCATGATGGTGTCCCAAAAATACATAGGTATGTTGATACAATGGGTATGATGCCATAGGCCAAAATAATGCCAAACTGTGCCAAAATGCCAAGATCCTAGTAATTAACTCTGACTTTATGTATCCATAGGACTTGTAGCTGGAGGTAGCCCTAGTGGCCCTAGTGGTCTTAGTAGTGGTGGTCGTAGTTGATAAATTGATTGGCTCGAGGCAATTGAAACATGAGTTTTGGTCTGAGATCAACTAGATCTACTCCCTATCCTCTATGCATCCTCAATCTCAAAAGTAAAAACATGTTGATCCCTAAGCATGGTAGACTTATAGGCCTACCTGTAATAAGAGGCCTCATATTTAGCCCAAAGGCTCCCTAGAAGAATCTATGAAAATTTAGCCTTTATAATGGTACCTTAAGCTACTTCTTGCTCTTGTATGAGTCTATCCATAGTGGCCAATGCATGATCATGCTCACTAATGGCCTGATCTCTCTTTATTGTGAGATGGTCATGTACCTACACCATCATAGCTATCTAAGCCTTCAATCGAGTGATCTGTATCTAAAATCAAGTCATATCATCATCCCTCATATCTAAGGTGCTCTATAAATTAGATAGCTAATGTTGTAACCCTACCACCTCCCATACCCAATCACTGATCTCCTACTCAAGCATGTTAGTGTCCTTGCTTATAATGGTCATACCAAAACACTTTGTTTGGCCTATATTTACCTATGTACCTAAAGGCCCTACTTGACATAATCTAACCTATGCCAATGCCACCATTATCAAGCTAGGGTCTAATATCATCACATCAGGCCCCTCATCTGCATCTCCTCTATCATCTCCTCCATCCTAACCATCATCATCCCTAAATTCACTCTCTTACAAAGTGCCACTATTTTTTCTAGTGTTCTTGGTGTCTATATTCTCAATATCTATAGGTGCCTAACACCATGTTGGTGATGGAGCTATCAGCCTCAAAGGGCACACCTGTACCCACCAATATATGAAAGCTAGAGTAATCCCTACATCAGTGGCTCCTCTTGCATAGGCTGAGATAACCTATGGTATATTGATATAAATCATATTGGCCTTGCTCCTCAAAATCATAGGAGTATCCCAATTGATCTATCACATAACATGTACAAACCATCATGGCCCCTTAGGTACATCTTGTGTAACTAAATTGCTTGATTACCTAATCAGGGCAATACTCTGCTATAATATTGGATTGTCTCCATATAAGAAAACATCTAGTGGTCATGAAGCCCATGTACCATCTATACCTGAACCACTACAACTGATAGGTGAGGTATAACCTCCAAATGAAGAATTGTGATACTAGATCATCGAACATCTAATGATAGAAGGGGATGTCTCCTTTGTGCCCACACTCGTAGACTCTTGTCTGAGCCCAACCATAAGCTACTAGATCTTCTAGATCCCTTACTCTGCACATCCCAACTAATTTCTTGATTGTAATATGCTCCTAGCACCATACCATGAGAAATGTGCAGGCTCTAATATTGCATCCATCATAATATGTTATCAAGTACAAATCTTTGTATAATTATACAAGAACTACTAGTCCTCAAGCAAACTATGTAAAATCCTCCAGCATGCTCCTAACCATGCCACCCAGGCCCATATAGAAGTATCAACCACTCTTATCAAGCATCAAAATGCCATTGATAATGTCCATGAGCACCACAACCTCTTGATCAATTAGGGTTGGTGGTGAAGGATCCCTAGCAGGTAGATCATCTGGATGAATATTGGTGTAGGTCTCAATCAAGTCTATATCAACCTTCCCCTAAGCCATGGGGATATACTGATAACTGCATAAATCACCAATCACACATCATTTGCTTGAGGATATGCTAGGTATCCTCAAGTATGATGATGGCCTCCCTAGTTGGCAAGTGAAAGGTCAACATCTCACTATGACAATGCTTCATTAGCACACTCAGATGAGCTTGATCAACCTAGAAAATCTACATTTATGCCATATCATGTAGTTAAAACATCTATAGGAATCCCACCATGCCCTCAGTCTTGATCTAGGGGGTCTACAGACAATGGGACCATCTCTCATGACAGGTAAAAATAGCCAATCATTCCTGTAATAAAAAAAGTTAGCATCAGCCTAACTACATACCAATACCTAGAGCCTAACCTTAGCCTACTCAATCTAATCGACCCTCTTACAGAGGTTGGACCCCTTTTGGGTCCTCAAAATTAGTTATTTTTATCTCTTACATCAAAGCCACCATTTTCTCAATGCTAAAGCTATTATTTCTGTGATTTTGCACATGCGCTATTTTCATTCTCACGAAAATGGTGACTTCACCTAAAAATGGGAGAAATCACCATTTTAGTGATTTTATACCCTTTTTGGCATTGCCACCATTTTTAGAAATGACGAATTCACATAAAGTCGCTAATTTCTTTAGCGAAGCCGTCATTTGCCCTACCACACAAATGATGACTTCACCACTTTTCACCTTCCTAAGTGCATTAATTATTATTAAATGATAATTAATGAACAAAGTGAGCTTACTTACTAGTGGCCCATTATGTGGTGTTCGTATATGCTCCCTCACTCACTCTGATACATGTCATCAAGCTCCTTTATGGGCCATTTTCTCTTAGTAATTCATGCAAAGAACTAGAGCTAAATTTCTTAAAAGGCCAAGGTGAAAATGAATTATTTTCAACCTAGGGGTGAATATATAGCCACCAATTTAAATTTTTACCCTTAGGGCTTATAGTCCATTATGCACACTCCTAAGAGTGTATTTTTCCCATCCATGGTCTATTTTATGCATCATTTGATCCTACGTGACTTATTTTTTGGCCAGGCTATAACTAGACCATCTTTTTGGGCTTCCCCTGAGGCCCATTTAACAATATAAATTTTCACCCTATATTCTGTGTTTGTTCGAATGTGCATCTTCAAACTCACATTTAGGCTAGAAATATGTTGTTATCCTTTACCATCTCATCATAAATCTATTTTATAGATTTTTTGCATAGGTTACCCTTGAAAATTTGCCCCATTGTGGAAAATTTTATTTTTAACCAATTTATTGATTATAACTACCCATAGGCAAATATTTATTTTTATATCTCGTACTAATGATTATAACCGTTTATAGGCATATCATTATTTTTACCCACTCCACCTGCCCTTTTAGGGAAAATTCATGTGTCACTAATTATAATTGACTTTGGGCAAATTGGTGTTTCTCATTTTTTATTCCTAATTATAACTACCTTTAGGAAAATCAATATTTTTTGCATTCTATTCTTGATTATAACTGCCTTTGGGAAATTCAGTGTTTTCCCCACTTTTTGTTATTGATTATAATCACCTTTAGGCAAATCAATGTTTTCCATTTTGTTACTAATTATAACCACCTTTGGAAAAATCAGTACTCATTCCATTGACCTACCAAGGCATCTATCTATGCCACTACTTATAACCACATTTGGGCAAACTAGTATCACACACTTTGTTACTGATTATAACTGCCTTTGGGCAATAGAGTAATCTCACCCCCATTACCACTAGGTCATGTAGTTTTCTTCATTTTGAGGGAATGTTTGATGACTCTATTTTGCCACCCACTCTCTTGAGAGGGCATCAAGGGCTTATCAACTACCCTTTGGGGCATGAATTGTTCAAATTAATTATTTTTGCATTCTTTGAAAAAACATTACTTTACATATGTCTCACTATGCCTTCTTAAACAAGGGCAAATTATACACTTAGTTTTGGCCACTTTCATGCCTAAACCAAGATTCATTTTAATTTCTAACAAATGACACATTTTAAGTCTATAAATCACCTGAATTCCCCAATTTCATCCTTATAAGGGATTTAATTAATCAAAAACATGATGAGGCTAGTTTATTTGTTGTATTAGCCTATATACACCAAAAACCTAGTTCAGTTCTAACCCTAGTCAAATTATGACCTAGTATTTTAACACTTTTGGCCTATCAAGCCATTAATTTATAACATTTAAAACAATTATCAAAAGCCAAAAATCACTAAGCAAGATTAATTACATTGTAAATCTTAATTAACTTTCCCAAACAAAAATTCTAAATCAAATTAATGCATTTCATTCACCAAAAAAAGATTTTTTAGTCAAGTATGAAGTCAAAAGGTCAAAGGAGCTAATAAAGTGATTTATTATTTTCAAAATACTCCAAAAATATGAGTCACACCTCACAAATATCTAAAGTGAGTTGTCATGTCTCACAAATATTTGAAATTGAGGTATCAAGACTTCATGAGTATTTTGACCCAACCCAATGTTAGACTATTCAACCTAAGTTAATTTAGACTCAACCCAAGTTAGAATTTAACCTAACCTCCTTAAGGTTAAAGTTAGTTATTTGAGCTATAAATATAAGTGCCCACACCATATGCCAACAAGCTTTTGTATGTAAGGTTATTCTGCTAGAATACCTTCTTGAAGCCTTTGAGAGTAGTGTTATAATGCCCAATTTATGCCAAGCTTCGCACCAAGCCACAAGTGACTATTGGAGAGATGTTACCACCATGGAAGAGCATTGTCAAGATAATATAATCATCATAGGCCAAGAACAAGCATCCTTATGTCAACAAATAAGCATCAAATTTGATGAAGGAGGTAAGAAATTTGTATTGTCTTTATCTCTATTTTGTGATCTTGCTTATTATGTTATGATCTCCCTAGTTCTTAGGCAAGAGTGTTTAGTCTAAGTGTATTGTTATGCTTGATTTTTGTCATTTGGACTAACAAGGTACTAATCTACATATTATTTACTCTTTGAATACCTAAGGTATAATAACATGCATAGTTGATGGCCTCGTCCCAATATTGAGGTGCAAGAGACTTGGAGTGTAGCATACAGTTGGCCATTTCCTTCAAAGATATATTTTTACACTATGCAACACCATTTTTATAAGGATTATATTGTATTTTACATTGTAATTTAATCCTCTCTGAAGTGCATAAATGTTCAAAATGGTTACCGACATACCACCATTATCAATACACAAAATCTAGATGGCTTTACCTAACTGTTTCTATACAAGTGCCTTAAAGTCTTGAAAATGGTCAAAGACCTCATATTTATTCTTAAGAAAATACACCCAAGTATACCTAGAATAATTATTGATGAAATTAAACATGTATTTTGTCCTATTGAATGAAAATTTTATAAACAAACCAGTAATGTCACTATGGATAATCTCCAATATATGTTCATCTCTTCGTGATTTTCCCTTGTCATACTTCTCCTCATGATGTTTACCAAGTATGCAAACTTAACAAACTCCATCAAAAAACTTGACTCATAGCAACCTTAAAACCATGTCATGATGACTGAGTTGCTCTAGGTAGCAATAGTTGAGATGGCTGAATCACTCATGTCATAGTTTACTCATCCCATCTAAATGAGTGAGCAATGCAATAGAGGGTTGATCAGGTGCAAAATGTGAGAAAGTATACAATCATGATCGATTATTTATTTTCCAAAATGCAACAATGGAGTCATTGTTTGCTTCCGTAATAACTATTGAATTAGATGTGAACTCAACTCTCTTGCCTGAACTAATGTGAGCGATCTAATAAATAGGTAGGAGATTGGTGGATAAAGAAGGAACACATAGAACATCATGAAATATACCATCATTCACTTCAATATATCTACTCCCACTAACTTTAGTGAAATTATCATCACCCAATAAGATGGAAGCTTAAAATAAGGCTCCAAAGATGAGAACATGTCATGTGATGAAGCTATGTAGTGTGAAGCACCAAAATCAATAACCCATGTGGAAGGTTGGGATATAACTACAACAAGTGATTTGCCCTTCTTATTGTCTTTAACTTTAGAAGACTCATGTGTTGATGAACTCTGACTAGAAGAATTAGGGACACTGATATTGTGCTTCTTGAGTATTTTTGTCAGTTGGTCAATCTACTTCTTCATGCTTGTGGATTCATCATGTCCAGATTTCTTATAATAGCCACATGTGAGTTATTATTTCTTGGATTTTATGTCTAAAGAGGAATATTTTGATGCTTTTGACTTAGTATCATAATTTTAACCCTTTCTTTGCTTTGGGTCCTTCTTGTTCTATTTTTTCTCCTTGCTATTAGAAGTCTTTTATTTGTCATGACTCACAATTAAGACATGTGATTTAGATGACTTCAGTGTACCCAATTGAATGAGGTTATTGTTGATGCTTAGAATTGTGTTGTTTCCAACACCAACAATGGAAAGTTTCAAGAATGTGGAATTTGCGACCTGAAACGACCTCCAGATTTTAAAGAAGCTGGCTCTTCTTTATCTTAAATGTATTGTGAGAAAAGGGATAGAAATTAAAAAAAAACACCAATGGAACGAAAGGAATTTTAACTATGGTGATGCACTTAGGTTTAATTCAATCCTTAATACTAAGCACAGTGAAGCTATCTTTAGCATTCAATTACATTAAAGAGCAAACAATGCATGATCAATGCAAAAGTTGAAAATGAATAGAATCAAAGGCTCACAACTTAGACAATTTTGCAATAACATAGAAAATATCAACAAAGGCACAGAACTCAGGCTTCTTATTAATTTTCCAGTCACATAAAAGGCACAGATACATGCACAGTTATACAAAATTTCTAAATCAAGAAAATATAACAAAGGCAAATGATATTACTGGTCACTTCAAGAAAGTCTAAAAAAACTTTTTGATAACAATCTCTTGCAGAAAATTCTCTCTCTCTCTCTCTTCTATGATGATTCCTATGAGCTCCAAGAAAGACTCTTTCAAGAAAATCTAGCTAAGTAAATTGAGGAATTAGAGGCAAAGGTGAGATTTCTTAGTGAAAGAGAGATAGAGCTTTCAGACCTTAGAGAGGAGCCTATGCCAAAAGATACCTCTTCTACCAATCCTCAGGTCTCTCGACATGATGTCCAAATTCTGAGTTGGAAGAGGGAAAATCATGAACCAGCTCGGGACCTTGAAGAAGATAAAATTGCTGCCTCTTCACAAGGGAAAAGTTCTGATCCCAAGGTCATGAGTTGGAAACAAACAATGGAATCATGGGGCAGAAAGGAGGAGGAGAAAAGTTTTGCTCAAAGCCTTGAAGAAGTCAAGGCTAATCTTACTCATGGTGATGATCAAGTAGAAGATCCTACATTTGAACACACCCCATCTACACCCCTCTAGGAGAGCTATCAAGCCACATCTGATATAGATGAAGTGATGGCCAAATGGAAAGAGGATAATCATTCTATTCTAGCTCAAGGATTGCCTCCTCTCCCACATATGTATAACCATCAGCCTTCCACTTCATCCCTTCTCAAAGAGGAACCTTTTTTGGAGGAAGCAAGTAAGGAGGAGTGTGCTCAGTTCATGGTTGGTCAGGGAGATTTCATGAGTGCAGATGAGAAGGAGATCACCATAGGTACACCCTTTGATGAACAAGAGGAAAAGTCACAAGCTTTTGCCTCTATCTCTGATGAGGAAGAGATATTTTTTGACCTTTTTCTCACTTTGCAAGATGCCATGGAGGAACATGGACACTCCCTTGATCATGTTTTGAATGACTTGTTTGAAGTCATTGGGGCAGGTTACACTATTCTTCAAGGAGGCTGTGAGCTAGTTACGGGTGGAGAAGGCAGCATTGAGACTCAAATAAATATGCAAAATTGTTACAAGCTTTTAGGCTTATCCTTTCAAGAGGTTGGTGAATCTGAAGATGATATTTTTGAAGTCATCAAGGAGGATGATCATGCAATGGAACCCGAGCATGAGGCAGAAGGAGATAAGCCAATCAATGATGTATATCAAAGGGCTTATGGTGATGAGCCAATAGCCATCAATTTCTTGATGAGACATGCTAGCATGAAGAACCAGCATTCAATAAGCTTCCAAGAGCAAGAAGAGTACGTATATGTTGGAAGCATGTTTGACTCTAATCCACTCGGATGCAGGCCAATCAAGGTGACAAGCAAGAAGAGCAAGTCACCAGAGCTCCATCCCATTCAGCCACTTATCTAGCATCATAAGTCTCCTTACTATGAAAGAGACTTCAAAAATTTCTCTTTTGATCTAAGAGGGAGGCAAATATACCTGGTTAGTTGTATTATAGTAAGATAGTTTCCCTTTCCTTGTTGCTCTATTTTCCCATTTTTCTTTCCCACTCTTTCTTTTAATAAGTGTTCTTTGAACACATGGCCGTGGCTCAGAGTCTTTTCAAATTTTTGAAAACTCATGCATTCATTAAATCTCTCTCAAATCCCAAAATTCCCCAAGGTACCTTTACGCAGCCATTTCATGACATGTCTAACTCGCTATCCCACACAGATTCAATAAGATTTACTAATAGTTATCCAGTTTTAATGCCATTTTTGAGACTTGATGGGTCATTGAATACCCCAATAACAAGAGTTAAGGCTTAACAAGTGTCTCAAACATACCTACATCTGCTAAAAAATCCCTGTTTCTTGCATTCTCAATTTATAGCAAAACCTACTTAGTAAAAGCGCCTTCTCTGTTGCAAAGCTTCCGTACTCGTTACATAAGTTCATTGATTCCCAGTATAGACACAAATATGGAGGAGGCACAGTCTTCACAATAGGGGTTTGGGATTTATGAATCCATTGATAAGCTTCTCACAAGCAAATTATATGCTTCGGCCCCTGTACAACCCTTAAAGACCTATCCATGGACTAGAGTCCCCGAAGTTGGTTATGCAAATGACCCAACAAAGGTGAAAGATTTTGCAAATGGAATCATGGACCCAACCCTTACAAAGTCTGGCAAAGCTCTACGAGAAGGGGCACACCAAAAATGTATTCATAGGGCCAAGGCTAGACAATACAAAACATTCATAGTGAGGATATGGACTTCCCAACTGACATAATTCATTGTCCCAGGTGTACATCCATGCCCTAACTTGGTTGAAATATGTGCCGAATTATTTCATGCACCCTCAAATACCATACAATAGGGTCAATTCATGGTGCAAATTACATAAAAGGCCATCAGGGACATGTTGGCCCTATATCATGACAAGACAACCACATTTCCCACCATTGCCAAAATGCAGAAAACTTGGGCAAACGTCAATAATCAATTGAGGTTTCTGAGATCAGAATTGCAATTAAGGGATGATGATACCACTGTGCTAGTGTTGCCAATAAGAAGGGCACAATTTGTAGAGGCCAATCAAGAGGCACTATCCATGATGGCATTCATTTTTGGGATGAAAGAGGATATAATTGTCTACGAAGAACAAATGGCCATTCTCTTCAGATTAAAAAATGTAGACAAGACTTAGGAGTATCAACTGAATTTCTCTGAGCAAATTGCCTATTCAATGGTTGACCAACTCACCCATTTCAAATCTAAAGGGGTTTTCAGTTATTCTTCTTATCTATTTCACCTCATGTTGTATTAAAACTCTAGCATATTCTCCCAATATATGCATCTGAATATGTATGACCCAAGTTTCAGTCATAATAGGACCATTCATGTGTGTGCATGGACACATATCTTGTCCAAAACAAGAGACCCATATGAATTTTGGGAATTTTTGTTGCCCCTGCCTGTTGTCACCTAAACCCAGAGCCAATTGAAAATAAATTAACTCCAAGTATCAGAGGCTTAATGATAAATTGCACTATTCCTTGTGACTACTTTTTTGGATCTCATCATACAATCATTAGGGTCCATGGTTTTAATGGAGAACCAGTGTTGCTACCCAAGAATTTGACTCTTAGTTTAGCATTCTTAGAGGTCACCTGACAAGTGTCTGTGGTGGATAATGAATATGGCCCTGGGAAGAAGAAGAAAATGTATGATATTCCATGGTTAATGAACAACATGGCCCTAGAGGTCAGAGATGCTGAGCACGTGTTGCTAAGAAAGCTAGCCTTCCTAGGTTTCTTTCTGATTGAAGATAAATGGGGATATGATCCAAGTAGTTTCATAACCTCATGGGTCAAGAATAACAAGGTCACCGCCAGAATTGTGCATGAGGGCCATCCCTTTTGGGAAAATAGAAGAAACCCTAAGGAAGATATTCCTGATTTGTATGTAGAATTGACAGAATTGCCCTTGCAGGAGGTCAGAACATGGGAGACCTTTTATGATAAGAAAAAGGATTTTGACCCTAAAATTAGAATGACTTCTGGTTTAAGAAGGGCATTGAAGAACAAAGACTAGAAACCTGAGAAAATAGAGGCCTATTAGAAGTATAGGCAGGAGACTTGTGAGACAACTCACTCTTTTGGTAATGTAGATTCAGATGAGAAATGGGAGGCAATCTAGAATGAATGTCATCCCTCGCCTGTCTCTAGCCCTAATACAATCAAACTGCAGACACAGGGTGGAGAGTCAGAAGCCAGAGCAAAATCCAGTCATACAGTGCAGGCCCCAAGACAAATCTTATCTACGCTTGTAACTGTTTGGCCCCAATCTCTTAGTGCCATTAAAAAAAAGAGAGTGTGGTATCCTCACCACTCAGAGCTTCTCCAGCAGTGTCAGCCTTTAGGGTTCCCAATTTTGTACAATCACCACTAGCAGAAGTGATAAACGTTGAAGAGAAAGAAGCATAACAAGAAGAAGAAAGGCCAAGAAAACATAAGAAGCTAAGATTTCAACTTGATTTAGAGGAGGAGGTAGAACCCTAACAACACCAATCACTAGGTACATATGTTGCTCCTAAGGTACGTGTTGTTTCTCCTTCTTCTCAGTCTCTTTCTTCTTTTATAGGGGTGACAATCCCAACTGGCCAAATAATATCCCCTGCCACCTCTACTGTGCCAATATCCCAATTTGCCCCACCTATTACTACTCAGGCCACATCATTACCTCACTTTTCTCCCTCTGTCCCAAAGAGAATACCTCCTCAGATTCTCCCTAGCCAACATTTGGCTATTCCCTATGGCTTGCCACAGGGTTATCCTTTTATGGGTGGGCATATTGCCTCTCCCTCTACCTTCCAAACTCAAGCAGACATTGCTAAGAAGGCTAGGGAAGCCTGGATGGAGAAAAAGAGGATGAAAGATAATAAAGCTCTTGCTGCACCATATATGAGGTCACTATTTGACCCAATCCAATAGCAGCTAACTATGACCATTTGTCACCTAATGTAGTCAAGCAAAACGAGCAGATGTAGCCTCAAGTTTATACAATGAATGCAGTGGCTATGGATATGTCACTTTTCAGACCATAAGACAGGGTTGAGCTGCTGAATGAATTTGATTCTACTATAGCTAATGATTATTTGAAAGTATAAAAGAAGCTGTAGAAGATGGAGGCTGATTTGGCTCAAGAGAAGGCAAATAGTAGCAATCTAGCTACAGAGATCAAATCAAAGAATGATGAAATAGAGAGTCTCAACAAACAGTTACAAGATAGTATTTCTTGTCAGACTCATTAGGCTATTCAGGCCCTAAATGCTTCTTTAAAAGAAGAGCTGACATAAGAAAAAGTTGCAGTGACAGCCCTAAGGTGGGAAAAGGCAACATTACAGGAAAAATGTGAGGAAAACCTGCAATAGGTTGCTCAGTTCCAGCAGAAGCTGCTGAATGAGCAAAACAATACCACTGCCATACAGGCCCAACTTCAAGTTGAGCAAAAAATAATAGAACAATTGACACTTGAGTTGGTTAATAGGCTAAAAAATGCAGGAGTTTTGAACATGGTCAAGGAGCTATATGTATCAATATGGAAAAGAATCTTTGAGGAGGTTATTCAGCTCAAACCCTCTCTAACCTTCCTGCTAAATGCACATAAATTATGTGAAAAGGTGGAGACTTCAGTTTAGGCCACTCTGTCCATTGTCTCTTTGAGAGTGTTTGATTCTCAAATGCTACTGCAAAAGCTATATGACACAACTAATGGAACATTATTAGTAGCAAGGATTAGTGATAAAATGATTGCTATAAAAAGGGTGAATAAAGTTCTCAATTATAATTTCATAGTAATTAATTGCAAAGAGCTTCTAGATGTGGTGAAAGAGGGAATAAAAGGCATGAAGCAGCATATTGAAGATCTGGTGCAATTGGGTCTTCCCTCCCCTTTTCCTAATAACAACACTGTGTTAATGGTTGATGAGATTAAATCTTTGTTGTTAGCCAGGCAAAATGATCAGTCAATTTTCTAGGGTTTAACAGATGATTCATCAGTGCCAGAAGTGGAAGCTATCTTGATCCCCATGTCCTAGCTTGAATTCCAATTGAAGGCTGCAGTTCATATTTTGTAGAGTTTTTTGCACAAGGACATCATCAACCTTGATTTAGCCTTCCAAGAATTGCAAAATAAGTAGAGACTATCTGATGCTGAGTGGTTTGTTTATCAGACGGCCTTACTCAGGTTGTGATTTTTACCCCATTTTTATATGCGAGAGATTGTGGATTCTTTTTTTGAGCAAGCTCAAAAGTCTTCAAGGTTACCAAGAACTGTAGATTAAAATACTCTATATTTTATTTTTGAGTTTCAGTTGTACACTCCAAGTTTTGTCCCTATCCGTTTCAATTTTGAGGCAGTGAAGTTTTGACACAGAGCGTAGGTGCGAGTTTTTATTTTTGCCTAATTTTTATCTAAGTATCAAAGTCACGTGGAACATGCCAAGTGTCATCAGCCATGACACATTATAATTTCTATAAGTTACGTGGAAGCTGCCACGTGTCCTGTTATATAATTTTATAGAGCGTGACAAGTGTCAACATCCATGTTTTAGGTTTCTTATGAGTTTTAAAAGCTTATTTTTATAAGTTTCTCTCAGAGTCCCATGAAGGGTGCCAAGTGGCAACTGTGGAAGGTTTCAATATGTTTCTCTAAATGTAGAGGAAGCTGCCATGTGTCCCTTGTTAAATGTAGTAGAAGCCGCCAAGTGTCAACATCCACAATTTCTTCATTTTGTTTCATTATTGAGTAAAGACTGTGGTGGACCCTAGGTTTTGTTTCTAAAGTAAACGAAAGCCACCAAGTGTCATCATCTATGTGAATCTAAAATGAGTCTCGAATGTTTCTATAGTATAACTAAAGCTTAGTGGAGACCATCACATGTCACCTTTCGTAGGATTCTCAAAAAGTGTCTAAAAGCTTCTAAAGAAAGTGGAGACCACCACGTGTCCCTTGTTAAAGATACACGGAAAGCAACACCTATCCCCATTCCCCTTTTGAAGCTGCTCGGGCAAGAAGTGGCATGGGTCCCCTTTTTTGTAAGTTGATAAAGTTTCAAAGTAGTAGACTGTGACAAATGTCAAAGACGGAGCACTCCTGATACAAAGACATAGTAAAGAGTATAAGTTACGTAGAAAGTGCCGTGTGTCTTATGTAAGTGATGTAGAAGCTGCCAAGTGTCATTTTACAGTGCCTCCTGAATAATGAGAAGGTTTTCAAGTAAAGTAAGCGAAGCACACCAAGTGTCCTCACCTGTTTCATAGTGGGAAAGCGTCACATGTATCTAATGCAGCCAATGAACTTGTAAGAAGATGAAACATTTCAAATCCATAAAATATCTTTTGTTAGACACTTCCAGTTCGATTAGAGTTCAGTTAGACCGTTGGAATGGGAATGTGCAGGCAATCTAGAGCCAGTCTGATGCTATAAATATGGGTGCAGATTGCACAAACAAGGGAGACAATAGAAATAATCATCAGAAGAGAGAATTTTCTTCAAGAGATTGTTATCAAGAAGTTTTCTTAGACTTTCTTGCTATGGCCAATAATATCATTTGCCTTTGTTCTGTTTTCTTGATTTAGAAAGTTTGTATAACTGTGCATGTTTCTGTGTCTTTTATGTGACTAGAAAATTAATAAGAAGACTGAGTTATGTGTCTTTGTTGATATTTTTTGTGTTACTGCAAAAAATGTTTAAGTTGTGAGCCTTTGATTCTATTTATTTTCATCTTTTACATTAATCATGCATTGTTTGCTCTTTAATGTAATTGAATCTTAAAGATAGCTTCACTGTGCTTAATATTAAGGATCGAATTAAACTTAGGTGCATCACCATAGTTAAATTTTCTTCCTTTGCATTGGTGCTTCCATTTAATTTCTATCCCTTTTCTCATAATACATTCGAGATAAAGAAGATCCAGCTTCTTTAAAATCTGGAGGTCGTTTCAGGTCGCAAGTCCCACATTCCTGAGACTTCCCATTGTTGGTGTTGGAAAAAGTGCAATTTTAAGCATCAACAATTATCTTGCTCCCGAGTCAAGTCAACATCAAATTCATCTTATAATGTCATGATCCATATAGCTCTAATGGCACACTTGGTGGTGTGAAAGGTAGAAATGAAGACAAATAGTTAGAACCCAATTTGGCAAGGATGGAAAGAATCAATTGATCATCATTTTTGTCAATGCTACATAGTTTCAATTATAACACAAGTGATTTGAATTTTGTGAAGAATTCTTGTATCATATCAAAATCACTTGGGCTCAAATTGATGAGCTCATTCTCTAACTCATGACCTCTCATGATGTCATGCTTTCCAAAGAGTTTTTCTAATAAGGTCCATATTTGATTTGGAGTTATTGCAGATTAGATGTGAAAGATCAAGTCGGGAGACATAGACAGGTATAAAAGACCATAGGATTTGTCACCTCTATTATACCACTTCACATTATCTATTTTAAGTATTAGTTATATTTTTGTACCCATCGTGTTTTGGTGTAAGCCTTTACTCCTCAAGAGGGCTTTGTACTTTGTCTTTTCAGTCGTGATAGTTGAATGCTATAAAAATTGAAACTAAACTTAGATCCATGGTGCAAAAAGGAAGTATGTGTTGAAAGATGATGATATAAAACCCCCCTAAATTTGTTAAGGTTTAATTTTACAAATCATGAGAATATTACCAATGCATAGAGCTCTAAAAAACTTGCAGTTTAAAAAATAATGACCCCTAAAATGGAGCCATCTATTGAAAATTATGAAAGTTTTAATGTTCCTCACTTAGAAAAATAATGATCTCCAATTACATAATTTTGAAAATTTTCATGTGAATTTTTTTTGGAATCAACTTCCCCACAAAAAAATGTATGCCCCCTTGGAACAAAATTTAAGTAATTTGGGGTTGGACATAACTAGGGGTTTAACTCCTATATGACTAGGGGATAAGATCTATTTTTGGTGTTCGCTACATTTGTTAGGTTTCCCACTAATCCCATAGTCATTAATCTTGATGTCGATATGGTGACTACTTTTGCAATCAAAAGTCCCAATGTCAGGGATGGCGACTAAACCTGCAATCAAAAGTCTTGATGTCAGGGATGGTGATTGCTCCTATAGTCAAAAGTCTTGATGTCTAGTTTTTTCATTTGAGATATAGCATACTTATGTATCCATTAGGGTTTAGAGTGTTAGAGGCAAGAGGTGTCCTTGTAGGGGTGAAAGAGGGTGGCAGTTTTTTCACTATTGTGAATGCTAGAGTTTCCTATAGTATGCACATATGTATGGAAACTTTGTCTATCTCAAAATCACCATATCTAGTATGCCTCTTATAAATCGATCAAAGACCCACTATAGATATCCAAAAATTTAGGAAAACCCATAAATAATTTTTTATTTAAGACTATATATTATACAAATTCATGCAAAATTGCCAAAAAAGTCTTGAACCCCTAAAAAAAGGCAAAAACTAACTATCATGAAACTAGGTCATGTTTACAATCGATACCAGGGTTTTGAAACCTTTTGAATATGATGGTGTAAGCTATTTTACATGAAAACCTACCAAATAAAATATAAGTAATAGGAGACGCCTTTCTTTTATTTTTTCTAAATCTGGATCAATAGAGGACCCTAGAAGAAGAGCAAAATCTAGGAAAAGGGGGAATCTTCAATATGCTAGGTCAATTAATGGTAGATTTGTAATAGGTAAGGTGAAAATCAATATTTCACAATAATAATAATAATGACATTCATCTACCATAAAAGCTTTGATACCATGTTGAAGTGGGTCACAATCAAGGATCTACTAGATAGGTTGAATGCATGAATAAATTACTTGTATGTAGTAGCAAAATCAAACATGAGCCAGAAAAAAGTAATTACTCAACAATTGAAAGATTAAAATATTAACATTAGCATCGTTAGTCATAAAATCTTTAGGAATTTACATTATATAGGTGGAATATAAATGTGTTCTCACTTCCTCGTGAATGTGGAATTATTTTTCACAATGACCTAAAAAGATACCTAAGCAAGCTAACTAAAAATGTGTAGGAAAAACCATTAAATGGAATAAAAACCTACACTAACATATGTCAAGATTCAAATATTAGTTGATCTTTATTGGATTTATAAGTTTTAGATTCATGTGCTCTTTTTATACCTCCCCCTGAAACAATATTTGTAGATATCATTTAACAAGAGAAATTTACCACACTCAGTTCTTTAATAAACTTTGAACTTTCTTTCTTCCCTATGTTATCTTTAACTTTTTTGTGTCCTTGTTTGGAGAAGAGTTCTCATATGGTTTCCAACCTTTAGGATGAGAATATTAATCATTTTTAGTTTTTGGCTTACTTGCATGAGGACAAACTCCTTGGAGATGGTGAGTTTGGTAGCATAAATGACATTTAAAGGTAGTGTTTTCATAATCTAAGGTTTGGATCTAAAAGAGGTTTCCAATTTTTAGCTAGATTATATCAGGGGAACATTTACCAAGGTTTACCTCCACATAAATATGAGCATAGGTATACAACCCTTACTTAGACCGCTCAAAATCTATCTTGATGAATCTTTCAAGTGTGTTATCCATAGCTTCACATGCCGAGGGGTCCCATAAGGAAAGAGGAAAATTTAAGAGCCGACCCTAAACTGACATTTTGGACACCACCATTATTGAGGGATTAAAATCAAAAAATCAAGGGGTAATAAAGAGTCCAACTCTTCCCCAAAACAAAACTCCCTCCTAAAAAAATTATGATAATCCTTAAGGTCAAAAGATTAAACTATGAAATACCCTTTAGATCATAAATGGATCCCATAATTGTTGATCCAGGTAGCAAAGAGCCATTAATGCAAATATTCTAACCAATGCAAGAACCCATTAAACTTACAAATAACTACATAATCTTTAATTGAAGAAATTAATCCATTTACCTTAGAAAGAGAGATACATTGGCATATGTAGATACTAAAATATGAGTTATATAACATATGAATAGATTGTATACTTAACAAGTACCTATCAAGGCTCTAACCTTTATTTTTAAACCTTTATGTTACCAAAAGGCTTGCATTCACCATCTCATTATGTTAAATTGCTTATCTTATGGTCCGACCCTCATTTTTTATGACCCAAAGCTCCCACATTTACAAAAAACTTAAAACTTGATATATATCTTTCACTGTCAGTTTCAGAACCTTAGTAGTTTCTTAGCCTACTAGACACATCCCATATAAAGATACTTGTGTCGACATAAATGCCTATAGTTTTATCAAGTGTTTAGTCCTAAAAAATCATCTAATTTAAAAGTACTTTGAATCATATGGGTCAATCCATTTATCTTATTGAACTCTACCATGAGATATTTTCAAAAAATGTGGTATAAATATAAATCTAAGCTTACTCATTATTCATCTAGTAAATACCAAACAAGCACTTATTCAAGCTCATTCAATAAATTGCATAAATGAGTTCTACTAACCCATTATTCCATATTTTCATATCAGTCATAGGAGTAGTCATGTTATATGTATAAAGGACTCAAAGAACAACTCATGAATAGTATATTTTATGTTACAAGCTAGATCATTACATGCTCTAACATATAATATATCGCACCCTTGTGCACATAAAAGATAAACCCTAGGGGTAAACTATGTAAGTCTTAGGCCCTCCTTGGATTATTGGCTATATAGGTAGTGCTCATTGATAGAGGGGTCCTTGAGGTTAGTTTGACACCATGAGCACACTAACCCATTTTTAACAAGGTATAAAGACCTAAGGGGAAGAGTTAAGGTTTGAATCCTAATCTTGTTCTTGTGTGTTTCCACCTCTATACTTACCAAATATGTATATGCATTTGTAGATAATCTAACTATTATCTCTTCTTCATGTTTATGCAAACAAACTATTATTTTGAATGTACTTTCTATATTTAGAATAATTCAACACTTTACTTTAAAATATTCATTTATTCGAGTTTTCAATTAATTGGTATGCCCTAGAATAGTTTTATTCTTCATTTTGTATAGGTTATTCTACCCTCTTAACAACATATATCTTGAAAGGGGTTAAACATTTGGTGAAGGCAACCTTTCTGTCTTCTCATGCAATTCCTAACTTGCTCTAGGGTTTTTAGTCTTCTAAGGTTTCAAAAAGTAGTAAATATTCAGTTCTATTTTCTCTTATCATGTTGTTGTGTTCCATGGCATTTGTGTGTCTCTCTTATCTTGTTATCATCTCCATCTTTAGAACATTAAAATGGATAAAAAATAACCTCTTCTTTCATCTAACCCTAAAAAGAGTGATAATTAACATCTATTTAACCAGGGCCATGTTATCATTACTCCAAGGGGTAAGGTATCCCATATTTTGATTTCAAATAAATATACCCTTACTCAAATCCCTCCACCTACCAAATATTATTTATATTGTGTGTGTATGCCTATTCAATCCGAATTACGTAGGTTTTGTGCTTGTGAAGCCCTAAAATATCAAATCATCACTATGATCAAATTCATCAAAGAGTTGCAAGAGAATTTTAGTTCAAAGATCACATTATTGGAAAACCAGATTACATATGTACAAAATCTAAAATATGCTAGTGTCAATCATGTGTTTTCATCTTCATCTAGTAATGTTACACCCCAAAAAGTTTCACATCCAAATGAAAAACTACAATAAAATACATCTAAAACAAGTAATTGAAATATTATACCAAAGGTTACTAAGAGTTTAAGTGAAATTCTAAGAGAAATGCTCCAAAAAAAAGTGATCAAACTACCTCCGCTACATCTTATAAAGAGATCAAACTAATATTGTGCATATCATAGAATGCATGGGCATCATATAGATTAATGTGAGTCATTTCAAAACCAAATTTAGAAATACAAAATCAAAGGATGCATATAAATCATGTCAGAATAGTGGAAACAACCTCTGATGTTCGATATTTCAAAATAAAAAGGTGAAATGGGACATACTTATAAGTGCTCACGCCATGAAGATCTAACTATTACTACAAATGTTGATGGGATATACTATCAACACATCAAGTTTAATATAAATAGTTGGGATACAATTTACAGTGCTACACTTTTCTAAAAATTGGGACATAATGTCAATAAGTTATAATACTCTCCACTTTTATCATTTTTTTGTGTGTAGATTATACTACCCATGGCATGTGGACCAAAGGTTGTTAATAACATTATATGGGTAATGAATCTGAAAATAAACTTAACCTTTCATATTGGTTGATCGATATAGATGCAACACTGAATACTACAAATCTATGCCTCATTTTCTAGTTTGAAGATAAGAAAATTTGTATTTTGCATGATGGACATGATGATAAACCCATAACAACAACTGTTGTAAATTACCAAAAAACATCAAAACATTGGAAATGATAGAGCATAAATGATGGTGGCAAACAAAGGAGGCAGGAGGGCCACTAGACAATACTTTATCTTTAGAATGGGGGGAATCATCTCCTTTCATTCAAGCTAAAATTCAAAAATACAAAAAAATAAATATTCTAAATATTCCAAAAATACAAAAAATAACAAATATTCAAGAAAATACAACATTCAAATAAATTCAAAAATATAAAATATTTAACATTCACATGTTTACTAGCTCCTTGGCATCTAAGTTGTTTATGTTTTGTTAGTAAATAACATATCTTTTATATACACATATATGATTCATGCATACTTGAATGTGATACAAGCATACACTAGACCCATGATACTTACACATATAAATGATGGACCTTTCTTCTTCCCACATGGCATACTACATTGGGGGCATCTGCTTCTTTGATCATGATTGATACAGGTTACATTACTTGATTATCATTTATACATTATCATGTTGAGCTTATATATACTAACACTTACACATGCCTGTACTCATGTTTACATCTTTCACAATGTTCTTGACATGCTATGTTACATGACATTTTTGCCAAAAAATATATGCAGGGACTAGTATGATATGTTTATAATGGTTGCTTATACTTCATTTATTCACATTGTCACTTCCTTAAGTGTCTTATTATTGATTTATATAATATTATTTATGGAACATTTGAATATGTTCCTTGATTGTTGGTCCATGTGCCATATGTAAATTTGAATATGTTGTTCATTCGAGTGTGTGACATTTGAATATGCTCCTTATTTGTGGTCCCCTTAGACCCATTTTGTGTGACATTGAATGCTCTTATGTGTTTGCTTGATTGTTTATTGAGCTTGTATTGTTACTTTCTAGATATCTCCATGATACATATCATGCATCTTAAGGCTTGTTATGATCAAATACTTTAGACTTTTTTGATTTATCTACTTAGACATGCAAATCTTATATGCTACATGATTCATACACATATTATATAGTTACCTTATACTTTTAAGGTAAGGTAATTAACATATTTCATTTCCCTCACCTCGAAAGGGGACATATTAATGTGGGCATGTCATAGAGACATAACTTCCATAGTTATATAATTCTTAGAATTTTTAGAATTTTATTATAGTTTACATGATTCAAATATGAATTTAGGTCAAAATCCTATACATTGCACCACTTTGTATATATCTAGGACAAAGTTTCTCATATTTGTGATAAATATAATACATAGTTACAAGGTAGAGGGTAAATTTTGATAGATACTTCAATTTGAGACACATTAGAGGTGCATATGCCATGAACGTGCACTAAAAATTATAAATCCATATTCAAACTTATTTATCAAGAAACATTGATACTTTACCAAGAATCACTATTTTTACTAGGAGCACCATTTTGAGCCTTTTCTAGTCTACAATAGTTGGTTCCCTTTAGTATCATGGTTGAGATTCAATGTCCTTAATGGACTAACACTATTTCCATTTTATAAGTTGAGTTGGTTATACCATTTAACTTAGCTTTTATTGTACTATCACTTGAGTTGTGTGATTGAGCTTCAATGATCTTAATGGTCGTGTTACAACCCACCCTTGCACTAGATTTGAGAATAATTACCTACCAATCTCCCTATTGAAATCTATAAGGTTCATTTTTGAACCTCTCTCAATGCAAATTCTTCATAAGGAAGCATCTTTACTAAGTCAAAGTACCAAGGGGTAACATGGTTGCATCAACACATAGGTGTATTCCTTTATTACTCTCTTTCTTTTCAAACATTTCAATTATGTCAAATTTCAAATTATATGCATTGATTTATATTGTAACATGATCTTGGTTACAAGTTATACATGAACAAGACACTCAAAGTAGCTCAAGTAAAGGCAAGGTGTGTTGTAGATACCCAGGGACACATTTCATTCCTTTAAACTAATAATTTCATCATTATGCATTACTAGATTAAAAGGGGGGGGGGTGTAGATACTAAAATCTAATTTATATAGCATCTTAATATTTTATACCTGAAAAATGCCTATTAGGGATCTAACCTTAATTTATAGACCTTATTATTGTCAAAAGGCTTGCATTCACCATCTTGCTATGCCAAACTACTTATCTTATGGTCCAACCCTATCATTTTTTATGACCTAGATCTCTTGTACTTTATAAAAAGCTTATAACATGATATATATCATTCACTATTAGTTTCAAATCCTTAGTAACTTTATAACCTATCAAACACTAATGCCTCACATAGGGACACTTACGTTGATGTAAGTGTATGGATTCTTATCAAATGTCCAATCCTCAACAATCATCTAATCTGTAAATATTTTGAATCTTATGGGTCAACCCATTTATCTTATTAAACCCTACTATGAGATATTTTCAAAATGTGGTATAAATACAAATCCAAGCCTATTCATTATTCATATAAAAAATGCCAAACATGACCTATTCAAGCTCACTTAATCAATTGCACAACTGAGTTCTATTGACCTATTCTTCCCTATTTTAAGATTAGTCATAGAAGCAATCATATTATAGGTCTGAAACACTTAAAGAATAACCCATGAGTAGTATTTGTCAAGTTACAAGTTAAATCATTACATGTCTTTGCATATAATATATTGCACCATTGTGTGCATGCATGACAACATCTAGGGGAGAACTACATAAGTCTGAGGCCCTCCTTGGAGTATTGGATATGTAAGAAACATTTATTGATAGAGGGGTCCTTGAGGTCAACTACACACTATGATCCTAGTAACCCATTTTTTGTAAGGTACAAAGACTTAAGGTGAAGAGATAGGGTTTGATCCACATATATTCATTGACATCCCATGCATGTGAATAAAATACATCAATATAAAGGTGATATAAAGCCCAAAAGGCTCTAGGTGGTTACTTTGCAATACAATGGATATTATTGTATAAGACAATTACATCAAGATCATGATAGAAGCATCAACACAAGTGTCCAAGACTACATAAATAATATTTCTATAATCTGATGACTAGATCTTGATCTTGTCATTGTCTATTTATACCTATATACTTATCATATCTACATGCACATATGCAAATAAGCTAAGCATTATATTTTTTTCATGTTTATGCAAACAAACTACTATTTTGAGTGTACTTTATATATTTAGTATAACTTAACACTTTAATTCAAAATATTCATTTATCTGAGCTTTCAGTTAATTGGCCTACTCTACAATATTTTTATTCATCCTTATGTAGAAGCTATTCTACCCCCTTAACAACACATATGCTAAAAATGGTTAAACAATGTAATTGATTTGATACCCTAAACACCAACATAAAATATTTGATACCCTAAACACTAGCATAATTGATATGATTTGCTCTATTAGTTATGTGGATTCCTGTCACCACCTTGTACATTGAGTTCAATATTTCATGCTCTAATAAATCTACCTCAATCTTATGTCATCGATTTAAAGTCTAAGCTAAAGTTATAGACTTTGTTGATATATTTTGTTTTTTATTAAATGCATATTTGTGGCTTAATGTAGGGGTAAAATATAACGCTGAATAAACATTTACAAAAATAATAAGTAACAATGACTGCTATGACATTACCATCTAATGCAACCTGCAACTTATATTCCCACTACCTTTATGAATAACCTCAAATTATGACGAATCCTTGAAATGCCAAAAATCCTAACATGTAAATATCAAATTATTTTTTTATGTTAAAATTTAAATCTCAGTGTCCCTAATACTCTAGGTGGAATGAGAGAATAATTACGCATGGGAATTATACTTTAAGTGGAAGGAGAGAATGATTACACATGGGGATTATACTCTATGTGGAATTAGAGAATGATCTCTACTAGGGTTTCTTCTCATGCTTGCTAGTCACATCGCCCTTTTCTTTGGTAATAAGCTTATTTTTTTATTTTTTGAAAGGTCACTCATTAATTGTGTTGCTCTATCCTTTTAGGGTGGATAATCCCTCTATATTATGCCCTCATCCTTAGGTTCTATATAAGTATTTATAATGGATCAACGAGAAATAATGACCTTAAAGTGAGAACAAAAAATCATCTTGAAGGTCTTCCTCAAGGTAATGATATTACCCTTGAAAGCCTCCCTGATGTTGTTTTAAAATTCCTAGAGTTTGATAAATCTTGAAATTTTTATGAGTAATATACTCTTCTTTCCTATTTTATTGGTCGAGTCATGCTTAAAGTACTTTAAAATATTGGGTTCATGACACTTGGTCAACACCCATGATGTTAAATTAAAGGGAGTCTAAAACCTGTCCAAGGGTTGTTTTTATTTAAGTTTAATAAAACACGAGCATTGTCATGCCATTTTTGGTATTATCATGCCAAACTAAATTTTCCAATGTGGATAGTATTTCCTAGCCTCCACTTACCCTTGTAGAAATTTGTGCATTTGTTAATTAAATCCATAAGGTGTTTCATAGGGTTTGATCAAGAAAAATATTGTGCAACATGACCTAAGAAACATGTTTGTATGGAAGTAAATATTTCCAAATATCTCAAGGAAACCATTGATATTCAAATTGATGATAAATATATGTAACAAAGGGTGATTTGTATTAATATGCCCAATACCTATTTCTATTATCAGGCCACATGCCATAAAATCTGTGAGTACCCATTGATGGCTAGCTCCAACCAACCCCACCACCCAAAACCTCTCCTAAAGTGAATAAGAATGCTCAAATTTATTTGGAAAGATGGACTACTATTACCAATAAGGGTAATCAATGATCTCACACTACAGGAAATGCGCCAAATACTATGTACAAACCCAAAAGTGGTTCTATAGTGACCAAAAATCAACCATCTCGTACCACCCAATAAGGGGTGGTGTCACCTATTGTATGCACCCCATAGGCATTAAATTTTTTTGGCTCTTGGAGCCAACAAATGTTTTTTCAACTACCATACCTTGATCATGAGGTGAAATAACTAGATATTGTAGGCCAGCTCATTATATTTGATCACAAGTTAATATACCATAGAGAGTGCAATCCCTCTCCACCTTTTGAAGATGAAGATTACATGCAAGAAAAGTGGTGGGCTTTTCACTTGAGTGATTTAATGAAAGGCAACTATCAATCCTACTTGGCGAACAAATTTTCTATTTTTTTGAGATGGATGAGGAAGCCACTATGAAAATAGACTGCATGTATTAGATTTTTTGGCTCTTATAGTCAACTAATGTTTTTTCAACTGTCACACCCTGATCATGAGGTGAAATAATTAGATACGATAAACCAACTCATTATATTTGATCATAAGTCAATATAACATAGAGAGATTAGTCCATATCTACCTCTCGAAGATGAAGATTATATGAAAGAAAAGTGATGGGCTTTTCACTTGAGTGATTTCATGAAAGGCAATCATAAATCGTACTTGGTGAACAATTTTTCTATTTTTGCTGAGATGGATGAGGAAAGCACTATGCAAACAAAAGTTATTAAATCACACTATATAGATGAAATGTGTGAGGACTTACTATCTTGACCTTAAAATACATTTTAAGAGATACATGCCATTTATTTTTTTAACATTAAATTTCTTTGTCTTAAACAAATTACGATTTTTGGTTTTTTTCTCTCTTTTATCATCAGAATGATTTGGTCAGGAGTTGTTTTTCAAATGAATACTCAAGAGAATGGATGTGGTAGTGTGTTTTCATTAATTTACCCACCCACTTCATCTAATATTGTCTCTTGGGGATCAAATCCCCTTCATTATATGGTGTGGACTATTTTCGACTTTAATGGTCATTCTCTTAGTATTGCCAATACTTATACCTCTAATGATGCAGTTGAAAGGATGGATTTTTGGTGTTGGCTTGTTGACTCACTATTGAAAGTCAACTTGATCCCATGTGGAAACTTTAATATGATTAAATCTTTAGAGGAAAATGAGGGGTTACTCCCCATGCAGTGGTGCACTGGTGAAAGAAAGTCATGGTTTTTATTTTACCCTAATTTGGATTAATTAGTGAAATTAATATATAAGATATAAACTTTGAAATATAATTCAGATCAATAGATATGGTATGTAAGCATTTTAGATACTGAGATTGATTATTCTAATTTGATAAGGCCATATGCTAAATATGGAAACTACTAAAGAGATCATGATGCTTATATTTTTTGGTTGATTTTTTGACTATGATTGTATCCTGAAAGTAAAAATCAGAGATAAGCATACCTTTGGTTCATTAATTTCAAGAATTAATCTATTTCTTATGTTGGGTCAATTCCTTAGAATCAAGTCAATATTATTGGTTGATATTAACATGCTTATTGGTACTAACCCACATAAAAAAGTGGTACCGTGACTATATGGTTACTTGCGACTATCTTTGTTCACTTTCTGTTATGATCTTGAACCCTAATGACATAAGTAGATCCATAAATCACCCTCATTTTCCTTGAAACCCTAGATGTGCTTGTAAGGAATAAAAACCTACAAAAATGAGGGAAGTGTTCTTCCCTGAGCTGACCCCAATCACCCATGTTCGATGATTGGTTATTATCCATTCATCTAATACTCTAAGGAAGGAAATCAACCCACACGTTGTTCTCCCATAGTGTGTGATTGTGAAATTTTACTTCTTTATTATGTGTATGTAATTAATGATTGGATTTTGTATTTGAAAATGTTTGATTTGACTTGGCTTGTGATTAATCCTAATGATAGGTATGCAAATTTAAAAGAAAATGGTAGACTTTCTCAGTGTGTAATTTTGTATAAATGTATATTAGATAAGTCCCTGATCCCCTTTTGAATGAGACCTTGATTTATTTATCTATGGATTTGTAAATGCTTAAATATAGATTTTACATGATAAACTAGTCTTGCACGCTTGGAAAATATCACTCGAGGCTTTACCCTTCAACTCATGACTTTCCAACTACCAAAAGGCCCATGATCTCTATTTCACTGTACATAAATTCTTATATTATAGTTTGACCTTGATTATTTGATTAGCCAAATCAAATATAGCCTATGGTATGCTTAAAATCTGATATATATCCCACACTATCAGTTACATTAATTCAATATTTATCTATCCTCATAGACAATATCATCTATATCAAGATACTAGCATTGATGATAGTGTTTGTACCCTACAAACACTCAAATTTTTAAGCCCTTCAACATATATAGGTCAGCCTATTTGTCTTAATTAACCCTCCATGAGATTATTTTTAAAATGTGTTATATAAATATAATTTAAATGCCATTAATTATCATTAAAATCTAATCAAGTTCTTATCAAACTAAAGTTTCACCTCCATTTTACTAAAGATCCGAAGCTCAAATGTGCATAACACAAAATAAGGATCAATCACAATTCATTGTATTATTTAGATAATTGAGAGATATTTATTCAAATGTTTGATCATATAAAATAGGAGTCAAGCCTTATCTTGTATATCCTCATGAATCTCTCAACTTCTCCCCTAAATATCTATAATATCCCTAATATCTCTCTAATCCTTATTCTAATTTGACTGTTACTCACATAACAATCACTTACATTATTTGTTCCACATATTATTTACGCACATATACTTATTAAATAATAATCTAATTTGGATCACTAAACCCACATTTGATGAATAAATATTAACATTACCCCCCTTAGTGCTTACACAGTGAGAGGAACCACATGGACTAATTTATTCATATCACTACCCAAAATTTGAATTCAACAGATGTCGAGTTCATCAGATAATGTGTCCAAAAATTTTAAAAAATGGATAGAATTATTTATTAATGATTGCCTTTGAATATATACTTATTTATTAATCAATTTTTTGATGAAAAATAACACAAGATATATATATGATAAAATAATGCTAGATATGATTGGTAAATATGATTGCCACATAGGTTTTATTGAAAAAACAAAACTAAAAAATGATAATCATACTATAAACCTAATTAATATCAAATAAAATGATAATAAATAAACCTAAAAACAACATAAGAAGAAATATTATTAACTAATCTAAAAAAAATAAGAAACATAAAGATTAAAATAAAAACATAACTACTTAAAACTTTAAACAAAACTTATAAAAAGAATAAACCAACAAAAATACAAAAAAAACAAATAACATAAAAATGAAGACAATATAAAATAAAACTAAGAATATATGAAAGAGACACATACCATAATAAATCTAAACTCCTAATAAATAAGGGCACAAAGTGCTAAATCCTTGTGGAAAGTAAAATTTAGAATCCAGTCACCCAATTAAAAATAATTATGATATTTTAATGTTGTCGTGTTTTGGTAACTTGATGAAAGGGAAAATTTAAAGTTTTTAAGATGTTTTATACACCTTACACTCATGATAATAGAGGTTAAAAACATGTGAGAAATATGGCGAGACAAGGTGTTAGTGATTTTTGGTTCCTTTAATTCTATAGAAAATAATCAAGTTTGAATATTATAGAAGTTGCTAATTAGATTGCATCATAAAGTTACATATAAAAAATACATGTCACATTTAGAAATTAAATTTCAAATGATGTGTTTGAAAACCAAAGGCTACAAATCTTCCCAAATTGACAAAAGTATTCCAACCATTTCTTTTTTGGCAACCAAACAACCATTCATTTCTCTAAAACCAGAACTAGCCTCTTTTAAACAACTCCTTGATATTGAAGAGAAAAACATAATAGAAGGTGAACCATTTTAATCATTCAAAGATATAGATTCAATGATATTATTAAAATTTATTCACTTAATTGATCACCTTATCAAGAGTTGATCAGAAACACTAAGATGCCTCTCGAATTTTTGTTGCCTATAGAAAGATTCATCATAAATTCTAGAAGGCCTGCTTGAGGCTTAAAAAGACATCCTTTGTAAAAATGGTGTGGTGTTTTTTGATGCGGATCACTAAAAGTCATAATCCAAACTTATAATTGGGTGTGGCATATTTCTAAACTTCACATGAGCAAATGATAAATGATTTCTAGAACTTGTGAATTTGACTACACCATATTGATTATATAGTGTCTTGTGAATGAGGCCAAACAATTTATCCACAGGGCCATTATCCTCTAATCCTAGCACATTTATTAAATTTAAAAGGATAATTTCATTAACTTATACATAATAATTAATTAATCTTCAGGTCTTTTTATTTTACCCAAATTTTGAAACCAACACAAGATTGCCCATGTGATAGAAAATATGTTCTATATGACAATTTTGAAAAATGTTAATAAGATATAAAATAATCTTCTAATTCATGTGAATTTAATTACCATGTTGGGAGAGTTTGTACCCAAAAATATGATGTGGTTATATATATTACCTTTTAATAAATTTTAGAATAATTGTTTGATTAAAATTTTGATGAGAAAAAAAAACACAACTCTTTATTTGTGGGAAAAATCTATTTGGTGCCAAACATTATGAGTGTGAATCATAAACACTTCCCTTAAATGTATAAATATAGGGGATATATTTGGTAACAAAACTGATCAACAAATAAATTAATTCTCTTTGCAAAGGATTCTTACTAAAATGTGGATACTTATGACCATCATTGTAAAATTCATAATCAACAAAACAAATCTTAGGCATAATTTTATCAAGTTTTGAATAATTAACCAAAACGTTAGTTCTTTTTATCCCAAAACATATATGTCTACTAGTAGTGATGTATTCAACCATTCTACCAAATTTGGACCCCTCAAAGGAGCTCTGCCTCCCACCTTCCACATTGATACAAATATTCTACTTGCCCATCAAATTCCCAAATCAATAGCAATCTATGAAAAACAAAGGCAATCAAACCAATTTTCAAACCTAAAATCTTGGACATATATTACTTGGGAAACTTTAGGTTCCATACTTCCACATTTTATTTTCTCAATAATCTTATTTAACCATTTTTCTACACATATAAGGGTTTAAAAATAAGATTCATTACTAGTTAGGGTGATATAAAACAACTTGCTTTTATCTGAGGCACAAGATGTAAATATCTGGCATGTTTTTTTTTTTAAGGAGGCACTATATGTAAATACCTAGCCTATTTTTTCTAAAGGACTATGAGTCCTTATAATAACAACTCCACCTTCTATTAACAAAGCTCTATTTCCCATCTGCTATGTTTGGAAGCCCATTTAGCCATACCTATTGATGCCCTAGGCTTAAAGGCAAAATAAACAGGAAAAATGCATTTATCTATAAAAATCATTTTGGAAGTTACTTCTTGTTGTGTAGGAAATAATACATGATTTTTTTTGTCTTTACAATTGTGCCCAAATAAAAAACCTTAAAAACTATTCCTACAAAATAGATCATGGGTTCAAAGCCTTCTATAATTTGGTAGTCTTATATTCAGGGTTTTTGAGGTTTTGACTGAACACTTTTGAAAACAAGAAGGAACAAAAAAATTATAGAGAGTTCATACATGTTTTTTCAAGTTTAAGACATAGTAAAAATCAGACGGGAACTAAAAATCCTTAGTGAACTATTCTTGAAAACACTTTTCGCCTATCTAGTATAGTGCCACCTTCAACAACACAATGTGTGCGATCCATAATAACCCTCATCATCTATGTAGTGTCAAATACCTTACCCTTACCTAGCCTATGCTGTGCCAAAATCCTTGACCTTATCTAAGTCTATTTCAAGCCATTTCAACTTGGCTTTATCATCACCTATAAGACCTAGAAAAAAATTCAAAGAAAGCATAGCTTTGGGAGTTTTCTAAATACGTTCTTCACTCTACCGCCTATACATAGCCTAAAAAAAACTAATCAGGAGTAAATGCCCATTATCAAGTTGAAGCATAAACCACCATAAAATAGATGATAAAAACTACTCATAAGGTAACAAAAGTAGATTGAGAATAAGTGAAAATAAAAGGCATATGTTTTAATATTAAAGAGAGACATGCATAGTAAAGAAGGCACATTGCACTTAATTGAATCTAGAGTCATATTACATGCTGAATCACACTAGGAGGGTAGGGAATGATCATGGGCATAAGGGCAAAAAAGTTATTGCAAGTCCCACTCTATTGAGTCGTGCCCCTTCCCCAATTACTTTCTCACCTGCTAAATTCTATATATATATATATATATATATATATATTCCTTTCAAAACACAATTCTTCCCTTCTAAAACAATTAATTGAAGATCTAATAAAATATTTTATTTTATCCTGCCCAACACATTAGACCTCCTCTATTAGCATCCTAATAAGTTTCATGTTTATAAGACACATAGGTTGAAGATCTTTCATTATATCCTTTTGGCATGTGGAGCCTCTTCTTTTCATTTTGGAGGTTAGGTTTGATCCACAGGGGAATTCAACTAAATATATTGTGTGAGGGGCTTTGCCACATGTGAATTTTTTATTTGAACCCTTCACAAAATGAGTTTTTTTAGCTTGTCCTTGTGAATCAAAAATTAGAGTGGTGAGATCTACTAAGAATAGTAAATAGACCTTAATTGGTTGATATTGCAATCATGAAGTTAATTTAAGTGTGAAAAAATAATACCTACATATAGGAATCACTCTATTGGGTATATATGTAAGTACCTACTTTGATTTAATAGGATTTAGAAGAGTGTGTAATTTTGTATTGGAGTCCCCACCTCTTGCTCTTGATATTTTGATTTAATAATAAAAAATAAATAACAATAACAACCATTGTAGATAAGTAATTATGACTGCACAAAAAATAATTAAAATGAAATGATGCACCGCCTTGATTGACATGAATGGAGCAATAACATGTAAATAATTTTACCAATCAAGTCACATAAAAATTATTATTTTATGTCAGTAAAAAAACTTGTTATTTACCTTTACAAATTATTTACACATTTTTCAACATGTGAATCAATGTAATATGATTGGTCAAGAGAGGGAAGACTAATTCCAAATTATAGCAAAATGAATCTAATAGTTTTCCCTCTAGGAATAATAAATATAAAAACTTAAACATATAACCATACCATAATCACTAAACAATTAAAATAAATAAACTAATAAAAAAACATTACTAAACCTAATACTAAATACCAAAAATAAAACTATGAAAATAAAATACCATGGGCCATATGGTGTATAACAGTGGACATTTATGAGGGAGGAATTTGTGCACTGTAAAATGGTGGGTAATGCAAAATAGATGGATTTGAATTGTTTCAAGGTGGTATGGTTGGTGGCAGTTGTCTCCAACGTAAATCCATGCCTTAAGCTTGAATGGTGCAATAACATGTAAATAATTTGACCAAGCAATTCACGTAAAAAATATTATTTTATATGTCAGTTAAAAACTTGTTGTTTAACTTTATAAATTATTTACATATTTTTCAACACATGAATCAATGTAATATGATTGGTCAAGAGAGGGAAGACTAATTCCAAATTATAGCAAAATGAATCTAATAGTTTTCTCTCTGGGACTAATATAAAAACTTAAACATATAACCATACCATAGTCACTAAACAATTAAAATAAATAAACTAATAAAAAATATATTACTAAACCTAATACTAAATATTAAAAATAAAACTATGAAAAGAAAATGCCATGGGCCATATGGTGTATAACAGTGGATGGTTACGAGGGAGGAATCTGTGCACTGTAAAATGGTGAGTAATGCAAAACAAATGCATTTTAATTGTTTCAATGTGTTGTTTGGTGATAGTTGTCTCCAACATAACTCCATACTTTGAGCTTGATGAAAACCAAAATAATACCATCACCATTTATCATAATCTTCATTCACAACTACAAAATTACTGGAGAAGTCGATCTCATTGCCATCAAGACCACTTCAAGCTATATCTTTTATTTCTTTTTATTTTTGGAAAAAGAGTGTGATGCCTCAGTCCTAATTCATATACCCTGGGGATTGATTCGATATTGTGATAAGTTGTGTGTTTAAACTTGGTGTCTTATGCTTTATCATCACCAAGATGAGGGCTCAATGCAAGATTGTGACTCACCAAAGGATATAAGTTTATAAGGGGAACTGATCTAATCATATTGTAAGAGATTTTTAAGGGAGGTATCAAGTTACTAATGTGACATCATGGAAATTTTCAGTGGCAAGGTGAGGAGATTGGCCGTGAGTTGTTAACCCACCTCAATCAAGTGTGAGTGAGGATGACAATGCAAGCTCAGAGAAATAACTCACCAGATCCAATGTAGAAGAGACACAATGAGTCAAGTGATGATGAAATCCTCAAATCACAAATACTTACACAAATATGAAAACCCACAAATACAAATCCTTTGGATGAGGAGTTGCACCCAGGTTGAACCTATGGTTGTGCTCCATCAAAACTCATGGAGATCCAAACACACACACACACACACACACACACACACACACACACACACACACACACACACACACACACACACACACACACACACATATTGAAAAATGTGAGTCGTATGTAACTAGAAATAAATACTACTATATATATATATATATACATATTGAAAAATGTGAGTCGTATGTAACTAGAAATAAATACTACATAAATAATGAATAAAATGGTAAGGGATAAGAGAATGTAGGTGGATGGGAATGAAAAAAAATTTGCACATGGCCTACACTATAATGTGTTGATAGCATGTAATTAGGGTGAAGGAACATAGTAATGGTTATTGCACATGGTCTGTAATACAACACTATTTTGTATGATTTGTTTTGACACAATAATAATTGAATGGATAATAAACAATGCTTAGAGAGGCCTAGGGAACATGATCTGATACCAAATGAAGTTTTACCTCCATTTTGGTGAAGAGTTGAAGCTCAAATGTGCACAACACAAAACAAAGGTTAATCACAATTCATTTTAATATTCAAATAATTGATAATTATTTGTGCAAATGCTTGATCCTATAAAGTGGCAGTCAAGTCTTATCTTCCATATCCTCATAAATCTCTTGAATTCTCCCCTAAATCTCTCTAATATCCATAATATCTCTCTAACCCCTATTCTAATGAGATTGTTCACATAACAATCACTTCTATTATTTGTGTATCTTAGGAGTTTGAAGAGCACATAAACAATGATTAGTTCCTTGTTAGTCCAAATGATAAAAAATCAAGCATGACAATACATTAGAACTAAACACTCTTGCCTAATAACTAGATGGAGCATATCATAGTAAATAAGATCACAAAATAGAGATTAAAAAAAACACAAGTAATTTACCTCCTTTGTCAAATTTGATGCTTACTTATTTGCATAAAGATTTTCTTGCTTGGTCTATGGAAAATAGAGTCTTCTAGAAATGATTCTCTATGGTGGTAGCACTTCTCCAATGGTCACTTGTCACTTGGTGTGAATATTGACATAAATTAAGAATTGTAAAACTACTCTCAATGGCTTCTTAAAGGTATTCTAGTAGAATACTCTGACACACAAAATCTTCTTGATATATGGTGTGGGTACTTGTGTTTATAGCTCTAAGAACTAACTCTAATCATAGGTAGGTTAGGTTAAATTTTAATTTTGGTTAAGTCTAAAATAACCTCCCAAGGGAGTTAGGTTAAATTCTAACTTTGGTTAAGTCTAAAATAACCTAGGTTGAGTCAGGCTAATGCTGGGTTGGGTCAAAACACTCATGAAAGTTTGATACCTCAGTTTCAGATATTTGTGAGGTAGGACAACTCACTTTAGATATTTGTGAGGTCATGACTCATAATTTTAGAATATTTAGGAAATAATAAATCACTTTATTAGCTCCTTTGACTTTTGACTTCATATTTGGATAAAAATTTCTTTTGTGTAAATGAAAATCACTAATTTGATTTGAAATTTTTACTTAGGAAAGTTAATTAAGACTTGCAATGTAATTAATCTTGCTTAGTGATTTTTGGCTTTTGGAAATTGTTTTAAATGTTTTCAATTAATATCTTGACAGGCCAAAAGTCTCAAATTACTAGGTCATAATTTGACTAGGGTTGAAACCGAACTAGGTTATTGGTGCATACAAGGTAATACATCAAATAAGGAATCCTCATCATGTTTACGAGCAATTAAATTCCTTATGCATATAAATTTGGGAAATTTAGGTGATTTTTAGGCTTAAATTGCATGTTTTATAGAAATTGAATTGAATCCCGATTTAGGCATAAAAGTGGCCAAAACTAAGTGTCTATAATTTGACCCTATTTGAGAAGGCATTGCAAGACATAGGGATAGTAACATCTTTTTAAAGAATGAAAAAGTCATTAATTTGAATGGTTCATGCCCCAAAATGTGGTTGATAAACCCTTGATGCCCCTCAAGGGAATGAAAAGCAAAATAGAATCATTGAACATTCCCTCGAAATGAAGAAAATGACATGATCTAGTGGTAATGGGGGTGGAATTACTGAATTGTCTAAAGGTGGTTATAAACAATAATGGTGGTAAAGTCACTGATTTTCCCAAAGGTTGTCATAATCAGTACAAAAGGATGTGACATTGATTTTCCCAAAGGTAGTTATAAGTAGTGGCATATATATTTTCCCCAGTAAGGTGGTGGGATGAATAAAATAATGATTTGCCCAAAGGTAGTTAGTCATTAGTACAGGATGTAAAAAAAATGATTTACCCATAAGTGATTATAATCATTAAATTGGTCAAAAAAGAATGATTTACCCATAGGTGGTTATAATCATTTGCACATTTAAATTTCATGATTTAAATTGAGTTTATCCTAGAAAGGTAGAATAGAGTGTTGATCATTTGAAAAAAGAATTTTCCACACAGGTTAAATTGATAAGGTTAGTTTATGCAAAAAATATGTAAAATGAATTTATGATGAGTTGGAAAAGGATAAAAACACATTTCTAGCCTAAATGTGAGCTCAAATATGTACATTCAAACAAACATGGGGTATAGGTAAAAAAATAATGTTGCTAAATGGGTCTCAAGGGAGGCCCAAAAAGATAGTCTAGTTGTAATACGACTAAAAAATAAGGCACATAGGATTGAACAACATGCAAAATGGACCATGAATGTGAAAAATACACTTCTTGGAGTGATTATAATGAACTATAGGCCCTGGGGGATAAAAATTTAAAAACTTTGGCTACATATTCACCCTCAGGGTGAAAATAATTCATTTTCACCCTAGCTTATTAAGATTTTTGAGCTCTATTTTCCTGAGTATAGAGCTAAGAAAAATGGCTTGTGGAGGATCTCAATGACATGTTTTAGAGTGGTTGAAGGAGAACATGTGGCCACCACACAATGGTCCACTAGTAAATATCATCAACTTCATCATTAATACTAATTTTATTGCATTTATTGCTTAATTTATGTCAAAAATAATGAAGTCACCATTTGTATTTTAGGGCAAATAACCACTTTACCAAGGAAAATGATATGAATTCATCATTCCTAGAAATGATGATAATACCAATAGTGGGTAGAAATCACCAAAACTATGATTTCACCCATTTTAAGGTGAAGTCACTATTTTCATGAAAATAAAAATGGCGATATCGCTAAAAAATGTGCAATACCACCTAAATGGTGACTTTAATGTTTAGGAAATAATGGCTTCACCTTGAAAGTAAAAAAAAGTTGATTTAGGAGCCCAACATAGGTCCAACCTCTTGGAGAGGGTCAATTAAGCATAGTGAGGGACATGCTTGAGGAGTCTACATGCTTTGCTTGGGGGCTAACTATTTTGGCATAACTCTATAGAGATCTTCATATGATATCATACTATGGTGGATGGAGCATCAGGGCTTGTACTCTTTTGGTAGTCTATGGCAGGGAACACATCTTGATTGAGTGACCATTAGGGATGCATAGAGTATGGGATCTAGAGGAGTTGTTGGTGTATGGTTGGGCTCAGATAAAATAAGGCAAGCATGGGCACAGGGGGGATGTCCTACTCTATTACTAGATGTTTGATTATTTGACACCAAATTTTTTTATTTAGAGGTCTTACCTTGCATATCGACTATAGTGGTTTAGATATAATTGGTATATGGATTTCATGACTACTAGATATTTTTTAACTAGGAGACAATCCCATATAATTGAGGAGTACTACCCTTATTGAGTACTCTAATAGTTTAGATTCACATAAGATGTTCTTAAGGGGCCAAGATGGTATACCCATGTTACATGAGAGATCAGTCAGGATACTCCTATCATCCCCAGGAGTGAGTCTACAACAAGTTATATTAGTGTACCATGGGTTGCCTAGGATTACATAGTAGGAGCTATAGATCCAGGGGTCACTCTAGATTATATACATTGGTGGGTATAAAAATGCCCTTTGAGATTAACAGTTCTAGTTCTAATAGGGGAATAAGTGCCCATGGATATTAAGGAGATGGAGGTTGAGACATCAAGCAATAGTGGTAACACTTGGGAGGATAATGAAAACAAGGTTAGGGATGATGATGATTATGATGGTGTTGATGAAGGAAATGGTGAGGGATATGGGGATGGAAATGAGATGGAGATGGAGATGAAAACCTAGATTTGATGGTGTTAGATCTTAGTTTGGTAATGGTTATGGTAACATAGGTTATTTTAGGCCAAATAGGGCCTTTGGGCACACAAGTGGATCTAGGCTAGGTATGAACTTCTGGCATGGCTATGGTAGGTAGATATACTAACATGTTAGAGCATGAGATCATTGCTTGGGTGCAAGGGGTTGTAGGGTTACAATGATAATTGGATAATTTATAGAGCACCTTAAATATGTGAGATGATGATATAACATTGATTTAATCAGATATCTCTCAACTAAAGATTGAGATAGACAGGTTGGTACAGGTGTAGGGCTAGCTTATGACAGAGAGGGATTAGACCATTAGTGAATAAGATCAAGCATTGGCTACTATTGACAGGCTCAAGTGGGAGTGAGATGCAACTTAAGGAGCCATTACACATGTTAGGTTCTCATAGATGGTAGGGGAGTACCTTTGGGAAAAGGATGAAGCATCATATTATTGATGAGATTATGAGTTTATCATGCTTAAGGATTAACAGGTTACTATATTTGAGATCTACGATGCATAGAGGGCAGTCAATATATCTAGTTGGTATCAGACTAGGACTCATGTTACAAGTGCCTTAGGTTAGTTTATTCACTAGCCACAACCACCACCAATAAGACCTTTAGGGCTACGAGGGCCACTTCCAAGCATAGGTCTAGTGGACACATAGATCCAGAGTTAAGTCCAGGGATCTTAACATTTTGACATTTTGGCATATGGCATTGTACTTATTGTATCAACATATTGATGTATTTTGAGACACCATTATGATATGTATATATCCTTTATGTATATAACATTTAAGATACATTGACATTTAGTTTTGGGTCTTTCAAGGCTGATGTACATGTATATGATATTCCTTTGATATATATACAATGTCATGTTGTTATCTTGTTTACCTCATGATTAACATTGATTAACATTATGGATGTTTAACATGGTGATTGTTTATGCTCATGGATGCTTTATTTATTTATTTCTTATACCATGTTTATGAGATGTTATTCTATTTGTTATCATTTGATTATGTTGTAAGACTCATATGTATGCTTATTTAGAGATGCACATCTGTATAAACATGTAATAAATTATTTTTGCTCTTTTTTATTACTCATGGGATTTAGGCATGTGTTTGGGTACTTGGCTGGTTTGTGATATTACAGAAGTACTACCCTTGCATTGATCTGATAGTCTCTTTATGCCTAGTTTTTGTTGTATCTCATGATATTATGCATTATAGTTATGAAAAACTAACATGACAATACATACCCTAAGCATGGAAAAATTAGTTTAAATATAAATATAAAAAATCTATGAATAAGATATGAACAATCAAATCCTAAGAATAAATATAACAAATAAATCAAGTGTAAGACTGAAAACATTCAAAACCTAAGTACATGATATGGATAATCAAGACTTAAATATAAACAAAATGTAATAATATTTATGACAACAGAGAAATAAAAAGGTAAAATAAAAATAAAATAAACAAAATAAAACAAATAAACAAATAAAAAAACAACAACAACAAAACACCAATAAATAAAGCTAAACAAACAAACATAATAATCAAACAAACAACATAATACAAACAAATAAGACAAATAAACAAAACAAGCTAACAAACACAAATAAACTAAAAAATAAACAACAAAACACCAATACACTAAAATAAATAAAACACCAATAAATAAAAATAAATAAACAAACAAACACAAAACAAAACAAAAAATATAAACAAATAAACAAGATAAAACAAACAAAATAAACAAATACAGATAAAATAAATAAACAAACAAGGCTATAATCAAATACAACAAAACAATCAAAATAAATAAACAATCTAAAGCAAAAAAAACACAAATAAACAAACTCTTCTAAATACACAAAGACAAAAAAGTAAAGAAACAAAACTAAACAAACAACAATACATAAACAATGGTTAATAACAATGTTAGTACAAACATAAAACAAATTGTTTGTGCATAATTTAACAAAAAGTTAGAATGAGCAAGAGAGATAGGGTTAGAAGGATCTTGGATTAAAGAGAAGGTTTTTATAGAAGTAGGTGATTAATGAATTTAGATACTCAAAGTTCATCATAGAATGTTTCGGCTTGGGAGGGGATACTTTCCTCCCTGAAAACTTACCTTTCAGTAGATGACGATGGGTGCAACCTCATCGATTACAAAGACATAAATTAATGCTTTGATGAATGCTATAGGTAAAAATAAGCTAGAGAACATGAAAGAGGGAAATAGAAGGATGTGCATTCAGGGGACAGAGGAAAATCTAGTCACTTTGTTAGATTTGTTGGAAATTAGAAAAAAAACATAGCCAAACTCTATAGCAAGAGCTTGATCTATAAATTCATGAGGGCTCAGATAATGCTGGAAGAGTTACATGCATGGACCTAGAAAAATTGGAAGACAAATGAATAATATGATCTAAGAACATGCACCAAAAGAAATTTTATTGGAGTCTTTGTAAGTGAATCATATCATGATAAAGTCTTTGAAGGGGGACCATATTTTTTCAGAAACGTGGGCTTGTTCCTGAAGCACTAACATGCATATTTTAAACCAACAAAGGAATTTCTAACAATGGTACTAGTGTGGATCCAAATTTATGCTCTCCTACAAGAATTCTAGTCAAGGTATGTTTTTAAAATAATTACTTATATGATAAGTAGGCCAGTTGATGTTACTAAACCACATAATGAAAAAGGTTTATCTAGCTATGCTACAATTTGTGTGGAATTAGATTTAACTAGACCGCTACTGAAGAATGTTACACTAAAAGCAAGAGAGATGGAATGGGTCCAAGACTTAGATTATGAGAGCATCTCCTTCAGATGTAGGGGATGCCATGAATATGGACATTTAATTAAGGAATGCCCTATAACCCAAAAAATGTATGTGAGAAAAAAAGTACAAGAAATGAAAAAGGACACAGAGGGATTCATGAAGCCTAACAAAAAACACACCTTCAAAATCAAGAACAAATGATTAAAAAATATGTTCCAAAAGAGAGTAAAGCAGCTAGAGTGGAAGAAGTAATTGAAATGGAAGGTGTAGAGTTGATACTAGGAACTTAGGGACAAGGAAATAAGAAAAATCGAGAGGGAAAAGACATAACAATAGAATACAATTCTAAAGAGGAATCTCTTCAAATAAGGGATCATAGGGAAGGACATTAAACAAAAAAAGAATGAGAAAAAGGAATGCAACAGAAAGGGAAAGGATGGGGGAAAGGATAATGTTGTCTAGAAAATTGGGTTAGCATTGATGAAGATGAAGAAATGGAATTAGAGATTCATAGTGAAGAGGACATGGTAGGAATTAAGAAAAACAAAAAACTTAACCATAAAGGAAACTTTGGCAAGAAAAGAAGAGGGAAACCCAGTAAGAAAAAAAGGAGGCAAGAATAAATAATGGAAGCCATAGGGGTAGGAACTCAAAAGCTAGTAGATAGTTCTTGGTAGGTACCCAAAAAAATGACCAAACATAATGCATATCATATCTTTGAACATAAGGGGACTCAATGCCACATCCAAGAGGTGATCATTAAGACAACTAATCAATCAATACAATTTAGAGATTGTGATTCAATAAACAAAATTAGACAACCTAGATAGAAATTTTTTTAGATAATTATAGAATGGAGATTTTAGGAAATAATATGGAAGGTATGGTAAGAAGAATGACCATCCTATGAAAGGATAATTTGACCAAGATAGAGTCCATATATACTAACAATTAGTTTATAGTTTTTAAAGTGGAAGAAAGAAAGTCAAGACTAAAATTCTGCTTGATAAATATACATGGAGCACAACACAAAGAAGAAAAGGAACTAGCGTGGATAAGGATAGGAGAGATCATCAATAAAATCCAAGAGGAATTATGGGTCATATGATTGGATTTCAATGCACATATGGATTCAACATAAAAACAAGGGGGAAAGGAGAGAGGCAAGGATTGTAATAGCTTTTAATGCTTTGTAGATAACTTTGTCCCATGGGATATAAAAATAAAGCAAGGTTGGTTTACATGGATCAATAGGAGAAGAGGGAAGGATTTAATCCTAGAAAGAATATATCATTTCCTAGAAAAAAGGAATTGGTTGGATCAAAAATATATTCTAGATACAGAGGTGTTAAAAGTTGTAGGTTTAGATCACTGGCCAATATCTCTGCAGATAACTCTTGAGAAATGACCTAGTAGAGCCCCTTTTAGATTTGAGAAAATGTGTATGGAGCATCATGATTTTGACAAATTCATCACTAAAAGTTGGAATGCCCCAAGATAAAGGATAGGAACCAAAATGTTTAAATTCTCACAAAAGATCCAAGAACTAAAGGAAGGATTGAAAAAATGGAACCATGACACCTTTATGACTATTTTTCAAGACAACAAAGAACTCTTGAGGAAAATCAGGGAGATTCAAGGCCTGAGAATAGAAGGACATGAATAGATAAATCTACTAATAGATGAGGAATAAATGATAATAAAGATAAAGGAAGTCTATATCAAATAAGAAATATACTGGAAGCAAAAGTCTAGAGTCAAATGGCTAAAAAAGGGGACAAAAACACAAAGTTATTCCATTTATCATGCATGAATAGAAGGAAAAAGAACTACATCAAAAATTTGGAATCCCTAACATGAATTAACATTGAGGATGGAGAGGAGATCAAATACTACCTAATCAAATACTGGGAAGAATTACTCAGGAAGGGAGAGTGTACAAATGAGGAAGAGTAGACATAATTTGTGAGACAAATACCAAACAAGATAACTCAAGTTGCTAATGAAATCTTAATGGATGATATTTTTTTGGAAGAGGTAAGGAGGGAAGTATTTGAGATGGCTAGAGATAGATCACTAGGGCTAGATGGATTCTTGACTATGTTCTTTCGGCATTTTTGGAACCTTTTAGGAGAAGAAGTTAGGGAGGTAGTACAGTAATCAAAGGAGTCAAAAAAATGTTGAAGGCATTGAATACTATTTTTCTAGTGCTAATACCCAAGAATACTAAAATTAGGGCACCTAAAGATTTTAAACCAATTTTCGTGTGTAATATGATTTATAAGCTAATTTCAAAAATTATACCTAATAGGATGCATAATCTCCTTTCAAAACTCATATCAGAGGAGCAAGGGGGGTTTGTTAAAAGAAGGTAAAATTTTGATGGCATTATGATAGCACATGAGATAATCCATTCGCTACAAGCAATCAAAAGGCAAGGTAGGTTGATAAAGTTGGACATTACCAAGGCTTATGATAAAGTGGACTGGAATTTCCTAGATAAGATATTGGAAAAGTTTGGCTTTAGAGAGGATTTGAGAAGATGGATACAAAGTTGCTATACAACAACTAAGTTCTCAGTTATGATAAATGTATCACTTGAAGGCTTTTTCTCAACAACCAGAGGTCTTAGATAAGGATATCCACTATCCCTGTATCTATTTATCATCATGGTAGAAGCCTTGGGAATAAGGATAAGAGCACTCAGAGAAAAAGGCAAAGTAAAAGGTTTACAAATAATAGGCAAAATTGCACACACTCACTTATAGTTTGTGGATGACACAATGCTATTTATTCAACCCAAAATTCAAGAAATTAGGGCCATAAGGGATATTTTGGAAAATTATGAAAAAGCCATTGGGTAATCCATTAAAAAAAATAAATCAAAAATTTTCTTCATAAATGTATCTCAAAACTTGCAAGGATTCTTATAGAAGATATTAGGATCCAAGACAACTATGATGCTAGACAACTATTTGGGTTTTTTACTAATCAAAGGAGGGGTGACAAGAATCTTTGGCAGACCATACTTGAAAAGATGAAGAAAAAGCTAAACAACTGGAAAGGTAAGTATCTTACATATGTGAGCGAACTAACCCTTATCAAGTTCATGCTACAAACCACTGCCAATTACTAGTTTTCTCTATTAAAGGCACCTAATCAAGTTACAACCCAAATGAATAGGATCTTGAGAACCTTCTTGTGGCAAGGAACATGAGAAAATGGGAAGATACCCCTTTTGGCATAGAAAAAGGTATGTAAGCCAGTAGAATAGGGGGTTACAATGAGAAACCTATAATAAATGAACCTGATATTATTGGCAAAGCTAGCTTGGAGAGCTAGAACGAGATGGAATGAAAAATGGAGTGAACTACTTAGAGGAAAATATATTGATGATAGGAATCTGAGTAGAATGTTTATTGCTAAGGATATCCTGAATGGATCCCCTATATAGAACAATATGAAGGAGGCCAGGTCAATCATTTTGAAAGGATTATTTCATCATATCAAGAATGGAGAAGATACTAAGTTTTGGGAAGATAGTTGGGTAACATAAAAATTGCTGAAGATGGAACCCAAGTTTATAACCATCAAATAATAAAACATTAGGTTATGGGGTAGAAAAGTTAATAAGTACTGGGAAGAAAACACAAAGGTAGGGTTCAAAATAGTGACATGGAAATATTTTCAAAATAGAAATGGAACCATGAATGAAGCACATAAGGACCTCAATGAAATCTTGAAAGGATATAGGATCTCATAAAATCCAGAGCAAGATAAGATTATATGGAATAGGAAAGGGAATGGTGAATACTCAATGAAGTAAGGCTATGAAACATAAGAGGAAGGAGGTCAGAGAGATTCTATGAAAATTATCTGGAAAAATATTTGAAACTTGAAAGCATGGCCTAAAATGAGATATTTCTTATGGCTGGAAACACATGGTAAGATTTTAATAGGAGAAAACCTAAAAATGAGGATTCTAAGGCCCAAAAATATGTGTTATGTGTATGCAATGTGAAGAAAGCTTGGATTATCTACTACTCCACTGCAATTTTGATTCTGAACTATGGAATATGATTTTAAATAAATTTAATTTGTGTTGGAATATAAGTGACAAAATATGTAATCAACTGAAGGTTTGGCATTGGAACAAGGGACTAGATATATTAAAAGATATTTAGAACATGGGTTTGAGCTTCATAACTTGGAAACTATGATTGGAAATAAATAATTATATATTTGAAGTAGAAAATAGAAATAAAATGACTAAGGATATATGGAGGGAAGTGGAAGCTAGCATATTATAGATCATCACAGTTTCCAAGCAAACCAAGAATAAGGAGGCAAACCTAGAGAAAAACAAAATCCTCAACAATTGGGGGGAAGCCATGCGAACCTATGAACAAATGCAACTAAGTGAAAAACAAAAGAGAAACCATATGAGGAAAAAGGTGAAGTGGAAGCCCCCAGACCCTAACTGGTATAAGGTTAACTTTGATGGCACATCAAAATAGAACCCAAGTCAATCTGAGGTAGGTGCTTTAATCAAAGACCACTTTGGGTAGGTAAGAGCTTATAAGACAATTTTGATGGGTTTTAATATGAATACCATAGCAAAAGCTGAAGGGTTAGTGATGGGTCCAAGGATGGACATTGAAGAAAAAATTATAAACCTAAAAATTGAAGGGGATTCAAAGATTATTATGAACACTTTGGAAAAGAAAAACAATAATTTAAATTGGTAGTTACAAAGGGTGGTAGAAGAAGCATTTCATTTGTGTAAAGACTTTAAGGGATTAAAATTAAGTCATACTCTCTAAGGGGGGAATAATGCATCTGATTAGCTTGCAAATTACAAAGTTAAACTTGACATAAAATTAAAAAAAGGAAATTTTAAGAATATCCTAGAAGATGAAGATCCAAGGGAATTAAAAATTATCATACTAGACAAATGGTAGAGTAACTAGTAGTTGGAGGCATAGTAGAAAGGCAATGACCAAATATAAAATTATCACTAAGTTGAAAAGAAGGATATATATGATGCTAAGGGAGTGGTTTAAGCATGTGACACAATAGGTTTAAGTTGGTAGGTTTGGTAGTAGTTTGGGTCATCGATCTTGGTGGGATCTTACCAATAATAAATCGAAAAATCCTAGAGCAATTTTTGGTAGGCATCAATCGAAGTGGAATCTTTCCAAATTAAATTCTAAAAATATTAGAGTTATTTTTGATAGGTGTAGTAGTAAGATAGCTAGCCAAAATTTCCATAAAAAACCACATCTTTACATATCGATGACTTGGATATTTCTATAAAAAATGAGGAAGGAGAATTTTAGTGGTTTTAGCAAGTATGATGATGGTAAGAAAGGCTAGCACTAGGTGGTTAGAGGAATAAATTTCCATATCAGAAGAATAAGGAGGAGAAGAAGGTGGAAATAGAAGGTTTTATTCTCAAGCACGAGTAGAATTATATTAAAATATAGCTTCTATTCAACAAAGATGGTGTAATGGTGGTTAATTAATATTGAAGTCTTAATGGTGTTGCTCCAAGTACTAAGATTGCTACTAATAATATCAATTAATATCTTGAAAAAATTAGATTAGTTGTAAAGCAATGCGCCCAGGAGTTAGTTAGAGAGCACAATGCATAAAGAGAGCAACAATCCTAGGCTAAAATGGGAGGGGGAGTGGGGAAAAACTGAAACTAAAGTACCCTCTAATGATGGTCAAGTTATTCATACAAATTCTGACAGGGATGCTAAATATTCTAGTGCAAGAAGAACATTTAAAGAAGCTAAGACTAACAATGGAAATAATGATGACCATGAGGAAGGAGGGGAAACAATTCATAGTGGACGACACTTCTACGCCACCTTCCAAGAAAGAAGAAGGTGGATAAGGAGGAGTGGGTAGCAGATAGAACTGAGGGAAAAAGGAAAGTAGGTAATAAATGAAATTGAGAATGAGGATTGCATTGATAATGGCAAGAGAAAGACTGGGTCATCTCATGAAGGACCCATTAAAAAAAATTTCTATAAAGATAGAGGAGAGCTAGCAAGATCAAGGTCGAAGGAATGGTGAAGAGTCTTTATAGAATAAAACAAGAGTCAGTACAAAAGTAAGAGTAGAAGATAATTCAAAGGAATTGAATGCTGTAATAAATGCTATTAAGGAGGTCATAGAAAGCATCAAAACCTTGGTGGCAAAATGAAACATGAAAAATTTAGATCAATGAAAATATCTTGAGGATTCTGCAAGGAGCTTCAGGGAATTATTTATGACCCATTTTAATCTCACAAAGGCCATAAATGATAATCTAACCCATATTAAGAACTTCATGGAGAATAGTGGGAAAGAGCTGAGGGTGCACACTCAGGGTCTGACCATGTTCAAAATAAATACAAATGATATTTAGGGGGTTCAAAACACATTGTCAAGCATTATTAATGACACCATGAATATCAAAGACCATTTGCATCATTAACACTGTGTGCATAATACTAACCAACACAACTGCCATCAGATTACAGAAGAAGGAGATGAAGAGGAAGAATAACATCTGAGTATTAAACCCTTATTTATTATGCTATGATCTTTCAATAGTATTTAGCTATTTATTAGGACCTTGTTGATGTATAAGGTTCCAGTGTATAGACCTTTGGCTATATGTAAAAGCTTTTAATCTATTTTTTGAATAAAAATCTTTATCTTATAAAAAAAATTATTCGTGCATGTGCAATAGAGGTGTTAATCTTGGTGACAGGATGACCCATAAGCTAGGTAACAATGACACAGGTAAAACAACACAGTAGTAACTAGTACAAGGTTTCCCCTATGCTATAGGGAATAACGACATAAATAAGATGATAAACATTTTCCCTAGGCTATAGTGGATAATGACACAAACAAGATGATTAACTTGCCCCTATGCTATAGGAGACAATGAAACAAGACAAGCAAAATGGGGGGATATAAGAAAAGGAAGGGGTAGCCAAGATGACTCCAGATGCATTAGACAAATGGATGCTACCTACATAGTTTTAGGGACACAAGATCCAATGTGAACTTTAGGCTAAATATAGTTCTTGCATGATTTAGTATATAATAAAATTATTATAAGAAAATATGATCAACTTATAGAGGAATTTAGGAATGATCTCATAAAATGGCAAGTGCGTAGGAAGAGAGGGGAGGATGTTCACAATCATGAAAGCAACAACATAAGCAAACTAAGCTGATGCAAGAGTATGGTTTAGGATAAAACCACACTAAAAGTCAAGAGAGATGTATCTACAAATGAACTAAATTGGCAATTCATAGTGTCTACTACATCTAAGGTTTAGAGTGAGAATTATCTTGACAAATGGTGAAAGCGTAGGCAATGGTTGCTTGCAAAATGAAGAGAGCTTTCAAATACAAATTTCTCATAAAATGATGAGAGTGTAAAAAATCTAAGTTATTATTAGTGCATCAAATTCGAATACACAATGCTCACAACATGTACTCACAAAATGATGAGAGTGTACGGCTAAGGCCAATAAGGATTGGGAAACTAAAGGACAAGTGGTTACTTGTGAAATAGCTAGGATTCCTAGAATCCTCAAAGCAAAGAAGTGGTTAGAAAAAAAAGGAGGGTGAAGTGATGGCGGAGCTAAATTGAGATACCCCATGTATCCAAGTGTTGCCTACATAGTTTGTGTAGACCTCAAATAGATGTAGTTCTCCCAAAAATGGGAGGAAAAATACCAAGGTGGATTAGAAATGAAACTAAACAATTAAGATGGCCTATCTTAGAAAATTTTGGTGACTTTATATTTCCCATGGAAATTTTAAGCCAATTTTCATGATTTTATGATTTTTTGGATTTTCCTAGGTCTTTTAATAATGTTTAGGTGTTTTTGAACTATTTCAAATGTTTTTATAATTTTAAGGCATCTCAACTCGTTTGAGAATTATGAGATACAGAATAACCCAACTCATAAAATGACAAGAGCGTGGATTAAACATGCTCACAAAATGATGAGAGTGTTGAAACTTAAATTGCTCTTAAAATGGTGAGAGCATTGAAAATTAAATTTATCACAAAATGGTGAGAGAATGATGAAGGGGTAACTGAGCTGACCTCAACATGAATTGAGTGCTATCTACATAGTCTCATAAGACCTCATATCACAATAGTTCTGTCTACACAAAAGGCATCCGACTAAGTACCAACAAGTTTAGGTAAAGGTAAATGACAAGGTACAATGATAATAATAATGACAAGGTAATGTGATAATACATGGTAAAATTGGTTGTTCCTAATTTTCCCAAAGTTGATTATAATTAGGAAGCAATGATAAAGGGTTAGTGGTCCTAATTTGGTGATAAGCAGTTATAATTAGTAGCATGAGGTGAGAACATCACAAAAAATGAAGGATATAATTACCAAGACCCCTATCATACTGCTTTCATATACTGCCATTCAAATATTTAATCTAAAATAACTACTGGAACTAAATTTATCATCAACCACTGAACATTCCTGAAGTACAAATGAATCAGAACCAAGGCCAAATATGATAGGTGGGGTTAAGTAAAAAAACTAGCTAGTGAAGGGTCAATGGTATGTTATAATGGTAAGGGTTATAGTACAAAGAATGGGTATAATGTGGCATAACTTAAATAATCCTTGTAGATAATAATCCAAGTCCCTCAAGCATAAAAATATTTGAGGTGTATTATGTTCATTGGTTTGTCAAGTTCATCTCCCTCGTGTATCAAGCCTGTATGCTTAAAAATCATAGTTAGCGATAACTACATAGGGCCCTAACCAATTTGGTTGGAGCTTTCCTTTTTTATTTGTTTCAACATTTACATTATTATGGTTTTCTTTAACACAAGATCATCAAGCTTGAATTCATGATGCTTAATTCACCTATTATATTGGACTTTTAATATATTCTAATATGCCTGAAGATTATTCAAGGTAGCCAAACATTTTCCATGAAGTAAGTCTAGTTCTTTCAAGTGAGCTATTTTATGGTCCTCATCATTAATGATGTGCTGCAATGAAATTCAAAAAGAAAGTAACTTGATCTTAACAAGAAGAATGTCCTTAGTGCCATAAATAAGTGAATAGGGTGTAGCTCTTGTTAGAATATGAAATGTGGTATGGTATGCCCAAAGGGCATTAAACAGCTGCAAATGCCAATTATGATCAACATCATTGAAAATCTTATTCAAAATATTGATAATGGTTTTATTAGAAGCCTCAACTTGGCCATTGTCTTATAGGTAAAAGACAATAGAGAAATGTTGTTGGATGTGGTATTGGGTACAAAATGCTTTCACATCTTTGTTTTTAAATGATCTTCCATTATTAGATATAATGTCGGAGGGGATGCCATAATGATAGATGAGAGTGTTGAATATGAACTTAGATATCTACTTACTAGTGACATAAGTGAGGGGAATGGCTTTCACCTACTTAGTTAAATACTTGGTAGTAGTTAGGACATGTTTATGGCCATTTGAGGATGTAGTATTGATCTTACCTATGAGGTTGAGTCCCCACATTGAGAATGACCATAGTGTTGCCAATGGTTTGAGTTTCTTAGGTGGAGCATGAATTACATTATCATGCTTCTGACACTTGACACACCTATTCACATATGTAGTTTTTTTTACTTCCATAAACAACCAATAATAACTAGTATGCAATAAAATTTTAGCTAAGATTGCCCCATTATTGTGGGCTCCACACAGTCCATGAACTTCCCTCAATGCTAGTCCAAATTTTGCTTAAGATAAACAATGAAACAAAGTTACGTCATATCTTCAATGATACAAGGTTGGTCCAAGCAGGTATAATGAGAGGCTTTATGGGTGAAAGATTTTTGTTTTTTATGTGATAAGTCGAGAGGCATAGTTTGGTCTTGAAGATAGGCATATATGTTTGAGTAACAAGGAGATGTGGGACTAATAATGTCATAAACCATCTTGATAGTTGACTATTTGTGTGCCAGTGCTAAGAGATGTTCAACAAGAAATTGATAATCCCTTGCTCTATCTATAATCTAAATCATGGATCCAATAATGGTCATAACATCAACTGTTCTATTATTGGCTTGAGGTATCCTTTCAAATTAGATGTTGACAATATTCTACTTGAAAGTATTGACCATATCTTTATAAGGTACTGAATTTTCATCCTTGGCTTGGTACTAGTCTATGACCTAATTAATGATCAACTAAGAATCACCATTCATCAATAAATATTGAATGTTACACTACACTGCTTGACAAAACTGTACAATGAGTGCTTCATACTTAGCCATGTTATTGGTACAGGTAAATCTAATGTGAAAGGACATGGGAATAAGATCCCCTTATGGCATAATAAATAATATTATATCACCTGATCTATGAGTAGAAAATGACCCATCAAAGTATATATTCCATCGTTCAGCCTTAGGAGGTGCTTCTACTTCTTTAATGGTCATAATGGCTTCATCTGAAAATCCAAATGTAAGAGGTTGAGTATGTTGAAGAGGAAATTTTTAAAGCTAATCGATGAGTACTTTCCCCTTAATGGCCTTATGGTTGGCATATTCAATTTTAAACTCGTTTAATAATATGATCCATTTTGCCATGCGACCCTGTAGATCTATTTTAGAAAGTAGATACTTGAGTGGATCTACTTTAGCCATAACAATGGTCTTGTCATTTAGCATGTAATGATGCAAATTTTAGGCCATGAACACCATTTCTAAATAGGTTTTTTCAATCAATGTATAACTATGCTCATACATGACCAATGTTGTGCTCAAATAATACATGAAATGATCTTTACCCTCTTTGTCATGTTGTGTCAAAAGTGACCCCAGGGCATTTTCAGTTGCTAAAACGTAAAGTAGTAATAGATTTATAACAACCCCATTGGATTTTACCAGAATATTAAAATATTTAAAAAAATTAAATACACATATTCAACATATAGATTTCACCATGAGAAACCTAATTAGTGATTTTTAACTAACTATATTAATTTAGTTAACCATCTAGGTTATAGCTAATCCACTTAGCTAAGGATCACTATGAACATATATATAAATCATGAGCAATACTAAATAACCATAAATAATGCATCTCAACATAAATGAAATTAGACAAATTCAACCACTACTCATACATTTCAATCACCACTGTAGAAGTACGATGAATAAATATTATACTTTTCAACAATACACAAAATATCTCAAATGATGAAACATGATATAAAGCTCCTTTGAGTAGAGTCTCCATGACTCAAGTATCAATATGTAATCTCAAGTGTAGTCTCAAATATATTACTCTAGCTAGGAGAGAGAGCATCATCTGAGCACTTTTCCACATCAACCACAAACCATAGATCCATCAGACTATCTCTTTTAAACAAGGGGTTGACCCTCCCTTCATGGATGGGTAGATAATGATTGTGCGAGAATATAGAGTAAAAAACTAAAACCTATGCGTTGAAGATATCTAATACATAATGTGTACCATAAAAAAATCTATTCTAATATGATATCACATAAATATGAAAACTTTATCAACATATGAAATGACAATGTTTATCAAACATTACTTTGGCCAAATTTTTCAATAATAAATGATCTATAAGACCAATTAAATTCATACACACCACTTGATCAGATTACCCCTTATATTACATTGATGGTGCCAATTAAGCCAGGTGGAATTCATTCACTACTTAATTAAGGTCATGAATGCGAGATTCGATAAGATAAACAATAATAAAAAAACTAATATATTCATTCATAATATTTCACTTTAGTTAATTAAAATTATGCTAAGTACAAAAATATCACAAACATTCATTTAGTCTATTAAATGAAATGAGTTTAATCCATACATCTAGTTTATTACAAATAATAAATAGAATCCAAAATAGTCCTCAATATAACATACCATTTGGATAATGATTATCTAGACCGCAAGTTGATTTAACCACTAAGCAACTTATAATATTATTTCTCCACAAAATAATATTATACCCTGGCGAAATAAATTATTCATATTCCACATATAACAACAACCAGTCCATAATATACAATTGTGTTATGTATTTAAACTCATAAATAATATAATGCTTTATATTTAAACATTCTAATACTTTTATACTAACCATATATAAACATGCATCTAACATTCATTGTTATAGTAATAATAATTATAACACAACTATATGGTATTAATATATATTTATATATACATTCATACATACACATTCATTATAAATACTTCTTTATACATTATACTACTGAGATGACATCCATTGTCATTCGCCTTTGAGTATACTATATACACGAAGTATATAGTTAGTCCATAAACAAAGGTACCATAACCTTTTTCATTAAACCAATAAATTCATATGTCCATGATAAATAAACACACATAATTCAATAAATCAAACTCAATTACTCCATTATTCATCAAATTATTCAACCATTTAAATCCAAATAATCTTTCAAGTTTGCCAATTAAATAAATTTTGAATGAGCAAATAGAAGAACAAAGTTGCTTTTACCCATCTCCAGTATTATTTAATAAAACAATCAACAATTCTCAACCAAATAAAATAATATAATTATACAAATGAACTCGTATACCTAGTCTCCCTACGAGGTAAGTAACACATACACAATTTATCCAAAATAACAAAACACAATCATTTCCAAGTATAAACCATGTTTGAAATAAATAACTAAAATTCTGCCTTCATTTCCTTATCCATTTACTGGTATATACACTTGCATAAATCCAAATTCCAAAACCCTATAGTTGTATTATTTGTCTACCCGTCCCAGGTTACACAAAAAGACTATGCAAAAAGTTTTCAAATCTGCATAATGATTATAATGAATAATACAATATTTCAAAACCCAGCTAATGTTTAAACTATATTTTATGACCAATCATTATAATTTCATTTGGATATAATTCAAATAAAACCCATCCAAGCCATATCCTCCTATTGTTGAAATAAAAATTTTCATCTTTTAAAATGAAATACATACAATCACATAAAAGTTTGACTGTCATTTACAGGTATATATATGTATATAAATTGTTATATATATATAGTTTAACAATTGAATAGGGTGTACACACACACACACACACACACACACACACACACACACACACACACACACACACACACACACACACACACACACACACACACACACACACACACACATGTATATAGTCACATTAAATTTTGTCTTTCAATTATATATATATATATATATATATATATATATATATATATATATATATATATATATATATATATATATATATATATATACGTCCATATATATATAGAGTCACTTATTAAAGTCTGCTAGTTAAATACAAGTGTACACACACACACACACACAGAGTCACTTAATAAAGTCATACAATTCAACATACAAGTATATATATATATATATATATATATAAAATCATTTTTGAGTAAAATTCCTTCTTCACACTTATTCACCTCTTGTCCACCTTCTGTCTTCTCCTCTAAAAATTCCATGAAATGTCTTTTAGTTCATGTATAGTGTTGTTCACATTCTAATTATCCTCCTTTTATTATTTTTCCATCACTTTTTTCCTTCCACTTCTCCATACTCTTCGATTGATTAAAATCCCTAAATAATATGCATGCCTAGATAGCTTAACTAACTCACAGTCTGCCTCCATACAACACAGAGTAAACCCCATAATTTTTTCCCAAATGTTGCTTTACTAAAGTTAACAAATGATTAGTAACCTAATCATCTCGATGATTCCATCAAATACCTAATTAATCATATTTTATTCCTTTATCAAATTTGCATGACAATAATTTAAACAAAACATCTTCGAGCATCTCAATCATATAAGTCACATAATCCCTATGTTATATTCCATGCAAGACTATCAATTGGTCATTAACTAATGTTTTTCCCTATGTAATGACTAAACACAATAGAATAATATAATTTTGGAAATGAAACTAAGTATAACAAGACCAAAGTTTATGTTGAAATGCTATTTTCCAACATACATAACAATTATAATGATTTACTAAAATCATTAAATAATTAGCATTAATATATCCATTTATATATTATGAACATCGATCTTTCAATCAAATAGTTAATCTAATACAATATCTTTTAAAATAATGTCATTTATCTTTCAAAATTATAATGTAATATCATAATAATAATCTTTAATTATTATTATCTAACTCTTATAGCTCAAGTAATGATTATAGAGTCCGTCACAACATCATAATGTTTTACTATACAACTATACATAATAAGGTAGTGATATAAATAAACATAACAAATTCAATCATTTAGCCAAACAAGATGAGCTACATAAGATCCCAAAATCAATCAAATCACTAAAATAATCAACATGATTATAATCAACAATCAAGGTTATACCAGAAAGCATATTAATAATCTTCTAAAGGAAAAGTACATAAAACATGATACATTATCCATATCAAACAATTATAAAACATGATATACTAAGTGATGTGTGCAAAAGTTTTTGGATTCATTTTATATTGTCCCCCAACATCTCCATCTAGACCACCCTCTTTGATGATGCTCTCCCTCCATCACAATCTGATAGAAAAATATATTTTGCATCCACCTCACGATAATGAAGGTAGTTAATCCGAAACATCATTATATCTATAAAATAATGCTATATAACTAACCAAACATGATCACAAAGTACATAATATAAAATTACCATTAACCCATAACATCTAATCATGTAAGTTAAGCAACACAAACTATCCCATAATCAACATATGTCATTTAACTTAATCATCAAATATTAGTTAATCAACTAATTAACTACAATAATTGATAGATCAAACAAGTTATTTAACTGAGAGAGAAATTAGGATGTGACATGCTTTCCCTATAAAATTGGTCATCATCTTGATGACATTTATTCAAACATAAGTTATGAATAAAAAACATCATTCAATAGAAAATAATATAATAAGTAACAACAAATAAAGCAAACAAATGTAGAAATAGCTTGTAAAACTCATCATATTCCTCTCAAGTGGCACTATCCTCAAAGTATTAGTCCCACAAGACCTTGCACTGTGACACTTATCTATTACACAAATGAAGTTTGTGAACATCAATTATTCTGATTGGTTCTACCATGACCACCTTTAATCAATAACTTGTAAAGCATTCCAATCCAACACATGCAAAGGATTAACTACATACTTTTTAAGATAAAAAACATGGAAGACATTATGCAAAACATCTAGAACTGGTGGTAATTCAATATTATATGCTACAGGGTTGACCACGTCCAAAACTTTGTAGAGTCCCACATATCTTGATGAAAGTTTCGCTGGCTTCCTAAATTTAATCAAGGTTTTCTGAGGCTTAACCCACATAACACTTTATCACCAAAAATAACTACCCAACTATTTTTTTTAGATCAACATAAATTTTTTGTCTATCATTGACCTCAACCAAACTCTACCTGATTATCCTAATTTATTCTTCTATTTCTAAAAGCATCTCAAGTCCAAATACTACCCTGTCTTCCAATCTATCCCAACTGGTTGGTGTTCTACTCCTCCCATACAATGCCTCAAATAGAGCCATCTTCGATGCTGATTGATATGAGTTTTTTTAAGAAAACTCAACCAATGGAAGGTACTCATCCCACTTTTATTTTTGATCCATGCAATATATATGAAGGATATCTTCTAAAATTTGATTAACTCACTCTATTTATCTAGATGTTTGTGGGTGATATGTAGTACTGAAGTTCAAATACATACCCAGAGCTGAATTCAGAGTCAACCAAAACCTATAAATCATCTTTAGATCATGATATAAAATGATCTTCTATAGAAAACCATGTAACCAATACACTTTCTTTACAGATCTCTTTGCAAGAGTAGGTGTATCATCAATTATGTTGCTTAGTATGAATTGAGCTACCTTGGTTAGTTTGTCAACTAATACAAAGATCATGTCATGCCTGTTATGAGATAATGACAAACCTTGAACAAAATCCATACTAATCACTTGACACTTCCACTTTGGTATGTCATGTGGATACAACAATCCAATCATATGCACATGTTCAACTTTCACATGCTAACATTCCAGACACTGAGAAACAAAATTTGCTACATCTCTCTTGATTCCTTTCTAGAAATAGAGTGGTCTAAGTTCAACCATGAGCTTGGTTACTCCTAGATGTCCCAAATATGGGGCATTGTGTAGTTTTTTTAGCACTGTGCTCCTTAGATTCTCCCTATCAGGCATATACATCCTTCTATTGTACCACCAAAGACCATCATTTTCTATCTTGAAACCCTTATACTTATGATTCTAAACATTCTTAGACAACGCTTTCTTGACCTATTCATAGAATTCATCTCTTAGCAAGAATTTAATCACTTGAACTCTAAAAGTACTCTTGATAGTAACCATGACCACTATGTACCTTCTATAACTTAGGGCATCAACTACTCTTTTCTCCTTGCCTTTGATATAGTTAATATCAAAAACATAGTCAGATAATAATTCTAACCATTATCTTTGATGAGTATTTAGATTCGATTAGGTGAAGAAGTACTTGAGTCCTAAGATATCAGTCTTGAGCTCAAATGGTTTTCCCAATAGATAATGCCCCCAAACTTGTAAAGCATGCAAAATTACCACTGAACCATCTTGCATAATAATTCCTCCAAGTCCATCCCCAGATGCATCAGTGATCATTGAGAATTGGCCATTAGGGTCAAGAAATATTAGCACTAGTTTTGAAGTAAGCATCTTTTTCAATTCTTAAAATTCTACCTCATACTTATCTAACCATATGAAACTCTAATTCCTTTGTTAAAGAGAGGTAATTGGATTAGCTATCTTAGAAAAATTTAGAACGAGTTTCTTATAATAGCCTGCTAATTCCATGAAACTTCTTACCTCATGCACATTATTTAGTGATGACCACTCTATAATGGCTCTTATCTTTGGTGGATCTACAAAAATATCATTTTTAGAGATAATATATCCTAGGTATTGCACTTTATTTTAGAAAAATGCACACTTAGACAACTTACCATATAATCTATGCTTCTGCAAATGTTTCAAAACCAATTCTAGATGTTGTAAGTTCTATTTCTTATCCTTAGAGTAAATGAGTATGTCATCAAGAAAGACCAACACAAAATAATCTAGGTAATCTATAAACACACTGTGAAATATCCCCAAATAGGGATAATAGAAAAATAATAATATTTCCAAAACTAGGGCACAAAAAAAATTGAAACTTAATTTGCATATAAGAATTTCAACAACTCATATTTACAATCATATTAATGATCTGATTTTTTTTGCTAAAAGAAATTAATTTCTAAGTATTATTGAACTTAGGAAAAGTGTAGGAAATCCTTTTATTTCTACCTAGAAAGTTTGGATATTCATTACAATCATTTTTCTTCTATTTTTTGAGATAAAACTAAAATTAGTATGCAAATTTAACATAAAATACCTCAGACCTTGATCAAACCCTAGCCATATTCACATATGGCATCAACTTCCAAAATAAATTAGCGCTAGGTCTAATTTTCTATTGCTATCCTCTAGAATACTCAGAAATATGAAATACCATGCTAAATTTACTCCAAATCTGAACCTTCAACTCTAAATTTTATCTCTAATTTGGCCTCCAAACTTGATAAACAATTGTAGTCTAAAAAGGATGATGTGTTAGGGTTTAAAAAACCAAAGCTCTTCCACTGAAACACACCCTTATGACTAGGGGGAACCTGTATGTCTCTTCAAAACTAGGGATACTCAAGGGTTTTAGACCTTAAGTGAAGTTACAATAGTAATAAATATAAAACTCACAATATAACTTGATCTAAAATACCCTTAGGGAGTTATATAATAACTCCCAAAGAGATGAATTAATCTCAACTCTTTAATCACCACCTCTTAATCCAAAGCTCCACATTAAAAACTTAAAAATTGAACCAATAAACTCCTAGAAAACCCATGTCCCCTTTGCCTTTTTATCACATGTTTTATAAAAATCACTTAAAGTACATAAAAAGGGGATATCATATGCCTTTTGGTTAGGAGTCACTTAAGTTACCTAAAATGACGTTCCCTCAACTTAAAATTACTTAAGTTTACCTACAATAACTTAAGTTCACTTAAGTTACATAAAAATATTTGCACATAACTTAAGAATAGAATTGAGAACAAGCCAAAAACTCCAATACTTACCCAATGATGCTTTAAGTGTTCTTCCTCTTGGGTAATCCAAGGAAAGGCCAACCAATGTGCTGCTAATTCTTATGATTTTAGTTGGGGACATTATAGTCCTCCACACCCAAAGAATGTTTGTCTTCAAGCATTTTTAGACTAAGATTCTTAAGAATCTCCTCTCCTTCCCATGTTGCATCCTCTAAAGGCAACTTTTTCCATTTGATGAGATATTCATATATTACCTTATTCCTCAACTTTTTCTCTCCCACTTGAAAAATTGTTTTTGGAACGAGTATCAATTTACATTATTCATCCATGGGAGCAATTCTATAGAAGGAGTCACATGATATCCAAGAGCCTTCTTGAGGCATGACACATGGAATACATTATGTAGTTTGCTTATAGTTAGTAACTCTAACTCATATGCTACTTCAACATTTATTTTGATCACCTTGAAAGGCCCATAAAACTTTAGTTTAATATTTTATACTCCACTTAATTTCAATGAGGATTATCTATAATGTTGAAGATGAAAGAATACCATGTCTCCCACCTCAAAAGACCTCTCAACTCTATGGCAATCAACATATTTCTTTTGCTATTCCTGTGCAATCTAAATATTATCATTAAGTGCCTTAAGGATATGTTGGTTCTCTTTTGCCCACTCAAGGTCTTTTAGAGCTCTATAATCAGAAAAAACCAAATCCACAAATGTAGAAGCTTCATAACCATACAAAGCTTTGAAAGGTGTCATACCTATACTCATATGATATGTAGTGTTATAACAAAATTCTACCAAATGTAACCACTTTGCCCATGCTCTTTGATACCCTAAGACATAGTTCCTCAAGTAACCTTCAAGCTATTTTTTTACAATTTCTATTTGATCATCCATTTGAGGATGATAACTAGTGCTATGATCGAGTTCTGTGCCAACTAACTTCATCAACTCTTGCCAAAAGGTGCTAATGAATATGCGATCTCTATCACTTACAATTCTTTTTGGCACACCATGAAGTCTGAATACTTGTTCAAAAAATAGACCAAAAACTTGTGGTGATTTAAACTTAAAAGGAATTGGCATGAAATGATCATATTTAGTGAGTCTATCCACCACAACAAAACTACAGTGCTTACCATTGACCTTAGGCAGCCCAGTAATGAAATCCATCGATATTTGTTCCCACTTTTGATTGGGAATAGGAAGTGGTTATAATAGCCATACTAGGAAAGAAACTTCACCCTTATTTATTTTACACTCTATGCATTCCCTCACATTTTTGAGAACATCATATTTCATACCTTTCCATGAGAATCTTTCATGAATGTACCTATATGTCTTCAAATAACCTGAATGACCAACAAGCTAATTGTTATGGATAACAATAAGAATCTTATGTATGAGCTTTATTTATAGTACTAAATAGATTATATCTTTATAATAGATGATTTCATTCAACACTTTATACCTTTCATCATTGATTTTATCATCTATAATATCATAAGCATGCTAATTTTTTGAATACTCTGCTAGTATGAGATCCTTCCAAGAAGCTAAATTTTTTGAAAGTGAGCAAACTGAAGGGTTTCTAGATAAAGCATCAACAACAAAATTATTTTTTCCATTAACAAACTCAATGTTAAAGTACTACCCTTGAAGCTTACTTACCCAATATTTTTATCTCTCATTTAATCTTTTTTGCTCCATGAAATACTTGAGGCTATTGTGATTAGTCCTCATTGTAAACTTTCCACCCACAAGATATTGATGAAAATTTTCAAGTGCATGCATGATTTCCAACATTTACTTATAATATTTAGAGAACCTCCTTTCAATCTCATTTAGTTTTTTTCTCTCATAAGCAATTGGATACTTATCTTGCATCAAAACAAGCCCAATACCAATACTAGATGCATCACATTCAAGCACAAAAGGTTTAGAGAAATATAGTAAAGCCAAAATAAGACAAGTACTCATTAACTTCTTAAAATTATCCATGATTATTTGAGTCTCAACCATCTAAATAAAAGCATCATTCTTGGTCAAATCTATCCAAGGAGTGGTTAATGAAGAAAACCCCTTCATAAACTGTCTATAGTATGTGCATAGACCAATGAAGCCCCTCAATTGAGACACGTTCTTTGGTGGTGGCCATTCAAGTATAGCTTGAATCTTATTTCTATGTGATTTCAATCCACCTTCCCAAATGATATATCCCAAATATAATATCTCAATCATATCGAACTCACACTTAAAGGCTTTCACATAGAGGGAGTTAGCCATTAAGATACTTAACACCTCATCAAGATGTTGAATATGATCCTCCCATATCCTACTGTATACTAAGATGTCATCAAAGAAAACCAACACAAATTTTTACAACTAATTTTTGAATACATGGTTCATGCAATACTAAAAATTAGCTGGAGCATTTGATAACCTAAAGGGCATCATAAAATACTTGAAATGCCCATAGTGGCACCTGGAAGCTATTTTGTGCACATCCTATTCCCAAACCTAAATCTAATGGTATCCTAAATGAAAATCTATTTTGGAGAAATAGATCACTCTATGTAGCTTATCCAACAACTCATCAATATGTGGAATAGGATACTTGTTCTTGATGGTCTTCTTATTTAGTGCACAATAACTAATGCAAATCTTCATAGTACCATCCTTATTCTTCACCAAAATGATAGAAGAAGTGAATGGACTAGAACTAGGCCATATATGTCCTACATCTAATAACTCCCAAATAGTCTTCTACAGCTCATCCTTGATTTATTTAGGATGATGATAGGGATCCATAACAATTATCTTGTTATTATAAGCTCAATAACATGCTCAAAACCATGACCTGAAGATAGATCATGTGGTAGATCTAAAACATCACACTATGCTTGTCTAACAAGCCCTGTATGTTAATATGATATCCATGTTGTCATGTATCGCTAGAATTATCTAAAATGAAACACTGACTAACCACTCAACCTCTGAATGCCAACAAATTCTCTCCATCCTATTAGTTTAAATGATTCTAGAAGTATCTGAAGATAATCACCATAATACCACCTTCCAACCATCTACTATGAAACTTAACTACATAGTCTTAAAGTCCATGACATAAGGACTTATAGAATTCAACCACTGAATTCCCAACACAACATTAGTATCCTCAATGCCAAACACATAAAAGTCATTAGTAAGGGTGTAATTACTCAAGGTCATACTCAATTATGGGACATAATTAACATAATGCAACATCATTCCACTTGCTATCCACACTTGAAAACCATCATGTTCCTCAACTTATAAGCCCGACTTATTCACATAAGACAAATCAATGAAGTTGTGGGTAACTCCACTATCAATCCATAACAACTCACTATCCTTGCATGATGCCCTTTACTCTAAAGGTGTTAAAATGAGGAGTGGTAGTGAGGGATGTAATCGCACCATCCATCTAGGCCAAATAATCTTAGTGTTCATATGTGTCTCTCTCCCCATCCATCTACTCATACTACTCATCAAGAACTTGTGTCTCCTCCAAATCATCATCATTAGGTTCCTTGAAGACATCAATCTAATGAGCCTTGCCCCCACTTTTAAACTTATGTCTTCGTGTCCAAGGCTCATGAAAATTAAAGTAAAGCCTCTTTCATCTCAACTCATCTCTTGAGTGATGAGATACACCACCAATTGGATTAGACATATCACCTTTTGGTCTAATATATTCTAGTTTCTTGTCATTCTTTTAAGATAAACTTTATGATAAGGGTCTCTATGAAAACTTGCTAGGAAGCCTAGAATGTGGTATAGATAGACCCATATTCCTTGCATGATTAATAGCATCTTGCAAGGTTATCAAATCAAAATCTTTGACCCTAACTCTGAGAGTTTCTATCAAACCCTCTATGAACCATGAAATCAACTTCTTCTCAGATGCATCAAAAACCATTAATGATAATTGCTATAATTCTAAAATGTATGCATCAATTATCCTAACCTATCTCAACTAAGACAATTCTATAGAGTATACCTCTGAATCCTTGTGATCAAACTACTCTATTAATGTAGTGCAAAATTGATCATAAGAAATTATTGCACCATGACCTTGTGTCACTAAACCATGATATCAACATTCATGTGCAACTCCTTTAAGGTGAAGGGTATAAAAGTTGATGGCTTAAATCTTGTTAATCTAATTTAGGGCAAGGTAAGTATCCAATTTTTAAATCCAAGCTCTAACTATACCTTTGGATGATCCATCGAAACTAGGTAAGAATAAACATCCCAACCTCTTCTACAACCCATAATTTTGCTTTCCTTAATTCCATTATTTCTTCTTTGGCTTTGTGCAATTGGTGACCTTCAAGTAATTTATAAAAGAGATAGTTGATTAAAAATATTCCCCCAAAGCTTGATACTTAGACAAAATCTCAGCATCCTTATTATCCTCCATGGGTTCCTCTTGTGTAGGCTCATTCTCTTGTATAAAGGTAGGCATGAAAGGTCTGGATTATGATGAACCCATAGATTTATTGGTAGAATTTTCATTATTTATTGCAACTTTACTACTTTACTTTCTCTTTGTACGCACCATATTTATTCCATTTTTTGTCAAGATCTTTCTCCACCAATAAGAGCACATATGATTACCTCTTGTATTAGCAACTAAACACGAAATTTAACCAGAATGACTAAGTAACTAGAAATATGAAACAACACAGGAATATGAGAGACAATACACAATTGTATTAATAATCACTTAGAAGAAAATATAATAAAGAAGATGCCACTTCTTCTTCCACCTTAAAGGCTTGCCACACCTCAAGACCTTCTTCCCTCTCTCTCTCAGTCCCAACACACAACTCCAATACAAAATTGTTGTTCACCTCCACCAGTCAGTAACACGCTGCTAGTACACCAAGTACACAACCATACTCCAAGTAGATCTCCTGCTCTCTGCTGCTACCTGCAAATCACTAGACCTTACTCACCATTGTAGATCTCGAAAAGAAGCCATGCACACCTGCTGACCAAGATCATACAAACACGAAGAACCCTTCTGATTCTCCAAACCAGCACCCACACTTGGTACTGTGGCACTAGGAGGAACACACCATTGCTCTCCTCTCTCTGAAGGAGCTTATTTTGATCTCTTACTCTCTAGCACTCTTTTTACAATACAACCCATGAGTCTATATATAGATCTCATGCTTACAATAATTAGACTATCTTAATTACAATAATTAGATGCGCAACTCAAGACTACAACTAGCCTTTAACATGCAAACTAACAGTCCAAAAATAAACTCTCCAGAATCAACATGCAAACTGCATGTTGACGCACAGGCTGCTGACGTCGGCTCCTCCCTGACCGATGTTGGCCAACTGGTAATCGACGTCAGTTGCTTCTTCACTACTATCTGATCGACATCGATTGATCAGACTGATGTCGGTTGCCCTGCAACTCATTCTGAAACTCTCTGTAACCTTCACAACCTCTGTAACTCCTCCTGTTTGCATCCTGGTGAAGCTTTTAGCTCCACAACCTAATAATCTCCCACTTGGAGATAAATAGCTGCACCTATACCTGTACTTATATGCTATCTAATTCATTCCCTGGCTTGTATCCCTCTTCAAGATCAATCTTGAAGACCAACCACCACACACCCTGTGATGCCTTTCCTGTCATCCAAGTAACCTACCACATCCAAACCTACAAATCCATGTAGTGAAGACCTTGACCATACATAACATGAATCCCTGCTGCTGATCCCTCTCAGATACCTGAGAATCCACTGAACTGCCCTCCATTACTCCTTCCCCAAATTGGCTCCATACTTTCTGACAACTCCCACTGCTTGGGAAAACTCAGGTCTACACTAGACCTCATGTGATTTTGAACCCTGTTCTAAGCTAAGCTTGAACTATCTAGCCCTTGGTGTGCTTACCGATTCTGCATCCTGCATCTTAAACCCCGCCAACACCATCTTCACATCAGCTCCCACTGGAGACAAAATCTCCATGTCTCTTATGCCAAAGAATTTTGCTGCTCTAAATTCCTCATGACATGCCACTAAACTAACCTTACCTTTAGCTCAGCAAAACCCTGTATGTATGAACCTGCTCCAAGCTCATCCTCCACATACAGTAACAAGATAATGTTGTGACCATCATCCACCTAGTAAGATAAACACAATGGTTATACTGACATTGACAAAAGCTTTGCTTTGTCATCCACCTGGTATCACCTGTCAGCCCTATACCACTATCTTACAGCTTCCTCGAGACCTTATACCTTGGCCTTCCATCTCACGTATCCATGCACTCTCTTCTTCAACTTGGGAATCCATCTGTCTTCCAGCTAACAACTCCACCAACAAACACCTATTTGGTTCTTCTCTAAGGACTCACTCCTCATCCATGCCAAGCTCCCACTGTATCTGGATTCTACCTGCATTGCCTCTTCACATCTTCCTAGTTCTTAACCATCAATAAGAAATATAAAGAAGGTGAACAATCAATATGAGGTTCACTTACCCTTTCTGACCTCCATATGGGCATTTGAGACTTGTTAACAGCTTGCTGTCTGCCCACCATCCATTCCAGTGACCGATCTCAGCCATCTCCCAGTCTGCATCCGATCGATGTCAGTTCCCTACACTGACCCTAACTGCCGATGTCATTTCTTTGGCTGACGCTGGTATCCCTTCTATCACCATCAATTCTTGTCTGACTGACATCAGTTTTCCTGTTATCGACGTCAATTATTGTCTGATCGATGCCGGTACATGTGTTCCCCTGTGAGTGATAACTTTTTACCCGCGAGCTCTCCATGGATCAAAACCCTGTTCAAATCAACACAGCCCTGCTCAGAATAATTCAGTCCACTCAGCTGATCTCTGTCTGTCATCTCCTCCATGAACACTAAGGCCTTCTAGTTCTTAAGTTTATCAAAAACATCTATTTTCCACTTAAGAACATGCATTCCCCTCCTACATATGTGACCAAGCCTACAAAGCAACATCTCTGCAATAGAAGGTGAATCAGTAATATATGTAGATAGATAAAGGATACCTAATTTCTTACCACCATCTGATTCAAGTGCATCCACTGTGAGAGTTACAGTGCATCTCTCATCACCCAAATTTCTTGAAGAAATTAGACTCATCTCCAAGACTGGTACCTGCATGACCTCCTTCAACACCTGTGTGTTATCCATCTACAATTTTAGCTTCACTTCCCCTTCATCAATAATCTGACAAGGCTCACCAACCCCTAAATAAATCTCTCCAAAGTCTCTAAAGACATACCCATGAAAAGATGCTCTATTTCAGGCTGCATGGAAAGAGGCAAAAGAATCTGTAATCAAAGATTCTACTTTATCTAGAGTAACCTATGCAATGTCACCTACAACATTTGCTTCTACACGCTGATCTTCTACCGACCGACAATCTACCTTTACCTGCTCTTTCTTTCCATCAATCAGACCATTCGTGCTATTCAGTTTCTCCATTCATAGCTTACTTTCTTCTACCATTGCTATACTCCCACTCAATTTGAAACCCCTGAGAGTGACCTGTAATCAAAAACACTACCAGATCTGAAACCACCTGTTAGTCAACCCAACCAAAGCTCTGATACCAACTGTCAGGATCTTGCTCCACTAATAAGAGCACAAATGATTACCTCTTGTATTAGCAACTAAACACAGAATTTAACCAGAATGAATAAGTAACTAGAAATATGAAACAACACAAGAATATGAGAGACAATACACAATTGTATTAATAATCACTCAAAAGAAAATACAATAAAGAAGATGCCACTTCTTCTTCCTCCTCAAAGGCTTGCCACACCTCAAGACCTTCTTCCCTCTCTCTCTCGATCCCAACACACAACTCCAATACAGAATTGTTGTTCACCTCCACCAGTCAGTAACATGCTGCCAGTTATCAAGTACATAACCGTACTCCAAGTAGATCTCCTGCTCTCTGCTGCTACCTGCAAATCACTAGACCTTACTCACCATTGTTGATCTCCAAAAGAAGCCATGCACACCTCCTGACTAAGATCATACAAGCATGAAGAACCCTTTTGATTCTCCAAACCAGCACCCACACTTGGTACTGTGGCACTAGGAGGAACACACCATTGCTCTCCTCTCTTTGAAGGAGCTTATTTTGCTCTCTTACTCTTTAGCACTCTTTTTACAATACAACCCATTAGTCTATATATAGATCTCATGCTTACAATAATTAGACTATCTTAATTACAATAATTAGATGTGCAACTCAAGACTACAACTAGCCTTTAACATGCAAACTAACAGTCCAAAAATAGACTCTCCCAAATCAACATGCAAACTGCATGTTCACGCACAGGCTACCGACGTCGGCTCCTCCCTGACTGATGTCGGTCGACTGGTAATCGACATCGGTTACTTCTTCATTGCTATCTGACTGACGTCAATTGCCCTGCAACTCATTCTGCAACTCTTCGCAACCTCCACAACCTCTGTAACTCCTCCTGTTTGCATCCTGGTGAAGCTTTTAGCTTCGTAACCTAACATTTGTTGTGTTATGAGCCATCTAAATAAAAAAATATTGGTATTTTGTAGCTATCTTAGCATTTTTGCAAACATTTATTTTGCCTCCACTTCACTTGATGATGGTGGTTGTTCATTGTCAGCCATTATTTCCTTCTATTTTTTAGATTATGACCACCTTTTCCATTCATACAAATAACCCAAACAGCCTGCCAAGTCTTGCAGCTCTAATACCACTAAAGCATCCCCAAATAGGGATAATAGAAAAATAACAATATTTCCAAAACTAAAGCAAAAAAAATTTGAAACTTAATTTGCATATAAGAATTTCAATAACAAAATCAAATTTATAATCAAATTAATGATCTAATTTTTCTATTAAAAGAAATAAATTTTTGAGTATTATTAAACTTAGGAAAAGTACAAGAAATCCTTTTATTTCTACCCAAAAAGTTTAGATATACATTACAATGATTTTATTTTATTTTCTAACATAAAACTAAAATTAGTATGCAAATTTAACATAAGATACCTCAGACCTTGATCAAACCCTAAATATCTTCAATATGTCATAAACTCCCAAAATAGATTAGTGATATATCTAATTTTCTATTGCCATCCTTAAGAATGCTCATAAATATGAAATACCATTCTAATGTTACTCCAAATCTTAACCTTTAACTCTAACTTTTATCTCCAATTTGGCCTCCAAACTTGATAAATAATTGCAGCCTAGAAAATATGTGCTAGGATTTCACAAACCAAAGTTCTTCCACCAAAACACACCCTTCTGACTAGGGAGAACCCGTATGTCTCTCTGAAACAAGGGATACTCAAGAGTTTCAGACCTTAAGCCAAGTTGCAACAACAATAAATAAAAAACTTACAACATAACCTAGTCTAAAAGACCCCTAGAGAGTTATATAATAACTCCTAAAGAGATGAATTAATCTCAGCCCTTGAATCACCATCTATTAATCTAAATCTCCAAATTAAAAAACCTAAAAACTAAACCAATAAGCTCCTAGAAAACCCATGCCCCCTTTGCCTTTTTATCACATGTTTTTTAAAAGTCACTTAAAGTACATAAAAAGGAGACAACTTAATCCTTTTGGCTAAGAGTCACTTAAGTTACCTAAAAAGATGTGCCCTCAACTTAAAATAACTTATATTCACTTAAGTTTCATAAAAAGATGTGCACACAACTTAGAACCTAAGGATGCTCTAAGTCTTCTTCCTCTTGGGTAATCCAAGGAAAGGACAACCAATGTGTTGCTAATCCTCATGATTTGAGTTGGAAACATTACACACTATTCATAAGATTCATAAATTCTACAAGAGCATTTATTAATCCAAATGGTAACATTATGAATTCTTAGTGCCCATATCAAGTTTTGAATGTTGTTTTTAGAATATCCTCTTCACAGATCCTTAATTGGTGATACCTTACTCTAAGATCAATCTAAGAAAAGACTATTGCTCCTCACATTTGATCAAAGAGATCATTAATGCATGGCAATAAATATCTATTCTTGATCTTTATTTTATTCAACATCTTGTAGTCTATACATAGGTGAAGAGTACTATCCTTATTCTTGATAAAGACAATTGGATCACCCCATGGTTACACACTCAATCAAATTAGACCTTTCATCAACAATTCTCAAAGTTTTGCCTTTAACTCAACCAATTTAGTGGTTACCATTCTATATAATACCTTAGATTGCAGTTCTGATCCAGGTATGATATCAATTGAGAAATCAAACTCATGCTTAGGTGGTAATCTTAGTAATTCTTTTGGAAACACATCATAAAATTTTCTTAGAAAAGGATAACCTTTGATACATAGTTCCTTAGATTCTTCTATCTCATTTATCTTAATGATAAATGCTAGGGATCCCTTCTTTCAAGCTTTCTTGAGTTGACTTATAGAATATACCTCAGTTTCAACTCCCTTCTCTCACCCTAAAGTTGTGTCTAATTTCCAAAATCATCTTGAAACTAAACCTTCTTTAAAAAATAGTCAATCTTGGCTTTATGCTTATCACGCCAATTGACTCCTAGGATCACATCATATCATCCCAGTAGTGCTACATAGAGATATACTACTATTGTAAACTTAGGTAACCTAATCTCTACTTTGACTAGACACTTATCAACCTTGACCTTTAACTCATTACCATATTGTACTAACCATTCATTTGTCATTTCTCTAGCCTTATTAGAAAAATTGATAAGCATTCTAGGAGTAATGAAGCATTTTTTAGAGGTTGTATCAATTAAATTAGAAACTCGATGATTAGAAAAATACCTAATAGTTATATGGGTAAAGCTTGATACTTATCCTATTAATTTTCAATAGTTGCATGAATCTACTACTGAAATGTACCTTGTTGAGAAGCTGAACCCTTGTTCTTTTATTTGTCTTGAGGACATTCTTGAGCAAAATAGTCACCTCCACATATGAAACAACCTCCAACTATTCCTTTCTTCTCATAATGTTGGTTTCCATTGAAACCACACTTGAAACCATTACCAGGTTTCTTATTCCCTAAACTACTGTTGAACTTGGCATTTCAATTCTTGAACTGACCCTTGGAAAATTTACTCCTCTACTTCCAATTCATTTTCTTGAAAGTTGGTTTAGAACTTCCAAATTTATTTTTAAACTTATCTCTAACTTGGGAAAGAGATTTTAGTTTCTATTCTTGCTTAATGGCCTTCTCAAACACTTGATCCATGGTAGATGGACCATGCATATCTACTTCACCATCTATTTGGGGTTTTAATCTCATGATGAGTTTCTTGATTCTGAACCTCTCATCTGCTTGATACTGAGGTACATACTTAAGAATCTTGGTGAATTAATTCTAGTATTCATTTATTGATAAATCCCCTTGCTTAAGATTTTGAAAATTCATAAGCTTTTAATCAAAGTATAGTTGTGGAAGACATCGTGGCCTAGATATGTCACAAACTATTCCCAAGTGTTGGTGGTTGAGTTGAGGTTCATCTCAAGCTTCTTGTTTTCCCATAAAGTTGCTACTTCACCAACAAGATGATAAGCTCCCCATTCTACTTTTGTGACTTTAGAATAATTTTGAATCTTGAAATACTTCTCCATTTATGTTAGCCATGCTTCAACTCCATCCCCCAATATAGTTCCATCAAACTTGGGTGGATTCACTATTTTCATGTCATGTGCTAACTTTACAACTATTAAAGCTCTCGCATCCTATGGTACTTCCTCATGCCTCTAATTTTGAATATGTTCTTGGTCAGTAAGATGCTCTTCATGTTCTTCTTGAGCATTTTCCTTTTCATGGCTATGTACTTCTTGTTCTAGGGCCATGATTCGTTCCATATTTTATTGCATGGTTGTGAGGATTAAATCCAAATTCATAGCTTGATTAGTGGCAAATTGATTTGGATCAACAGGGGGTTTGATATTGAAATTACCCTCACCTCCTTGTCTAGTATGCACCGTTGTTCTTCCTATTTATCAAGAAAATAAGTTTGCATTAGTGGACACATTAAGTTCGAGAGTTTGAGCCTCATATTTGATGCCACAATGTAACAATGCCATTAGGTTTTACCAGAATATTACATTTTTTTAAAAATTAAATAGACATATTCAACATATAGATTTAACCATGAGAAACCTAACTAGTGATCTTTAACTAATCGTATTAATTTAGTTAACCATCTAGGATATAGCTAATCCACTTAGTTAAAGATCACCATGAATAAATATATAAATTATTAGCAATGAATAACCATAAATATTAAATCTCAAAATAAATTAAATAATACAAATTTAGCCACTATTGATACAACATTACACCCATTGTTGTAGAAGTACAATGAATAAATATTATAGTTTTCACTAATA